>JACCHV010000093.1:0-574596 GCA_018907245.1 Eupristina koningsbergeri
ATTATAAAAATGCTTTATAAATACACTGTTTTGAAACTACACATCTCGGATTTTGAAATCTAAAATCCAATTAATAAAATATTATCTTAGAAATTGAATATGTCATGTTCGAAATTAAAGTTATCATACATTCACTAGTGCACTTTACTTTTCAACATGGAAATATCCTCTATTTGTATTTAAAATTATAAAAATGCTTTATAAATACACTCTTTTGAAACTACACATCTCAGATTTTGAATTCTAAAATCCAATTAATAACATATTATCATAGAAATTGAATACGTTATGATTGAAAATGAATTTATCATACACTAACTAGTCCATTTTACTTTTCAACATGGAAATATGCTCTATTTATATTTAAAATTATAAAAATGCATTATAAATACACTGTCTTGAAACTACTCATCTCGGATTTTAAATTCTAAAATGCAATTAATAAAATATTATCATAGAAATTGAATATGTCATGTTTGAAAATTAATTTATCATTCACTAACTAGTCCATTTTTCTTTTCAACATGGAAATATGCTTGATTTATATTTAAAATTATAAAAATGCATTATAAATACATCATATTGAAACTACACATCTCGGATTTTAAATTCTAAAATCCAATTAATAAAATATAATCTTAGAAATTGAATATGTCATGTTTGAAATTAAAGTTATCATACAGTCACTAGTGCACTTTACTTTTCAACATGGAAATATCCTCTATTTGTATTTAAAATTATAAAAATGCTTTATAAATACAATGTTTTGAAACTACACATCTCAGATTTTGAATTTTAAAATCCAATTAATAAAATATTATCATAGAAATTGAATATGTCATGTTTGAATATGAATTTATCATTCACTCATTAGTCCATTTTACTTTTCAACATGGAAATATCCTCTATTTGTATTTAAAATTATAAAAATGCTTTATAAATACACTGTTTTGAAACCACACATCTCAGATTTTGAATTCTAAAATCCAATTAATAAAATATTATCATAGAAATTGAATATGTCATGTTTGAATATGAATTTATCATTCACTCATTAGTCCATTTTACTTTTCAACATGGAAATATCCTCAATTTGTATTTAAAATTATAAAAATGCTTTATAAATACACTGTTTTGAAGCTACACATCTCGGATTTTGAATTCTAAAATCCAATTAATAAAATATTATCTTAGAAATTGAATATGTCATGTTTGAAATTAAAGTTATCATACATTCACTAGTGCACTTTACATTTCGACTTGGAAATATCCTCGATTTGTATTTAAAATTATAAAAATGCTTTATAAATACACTGTTTTGAAACTACACATCTCGGATTTTGAATTCTAAAATCCTATTAATAACATATTATCATAGAAATTGAATATGTCATGTTTGAAAATGAATTTATCATTCACTAACTAGTCCATTTTTCTTTTCAACATGGAAATATGCTTGATTTATATTTAAAATTATATAAATGCATTATAAATACATCATATTGAAACTACACATCTCGGATTTTAAATTCTAAAATCCAATTAATAAAATATAATCTTAGAAATTGAATATGTCTTGTTTGAAATTAAAGTTTTCATACAGTCACTAGTGCACTTTACTTTTCAACATGGAAATATCCTCTATTTGTATTTAAAATTATAAAAATGCTTTATAAATACACTGTTTTGAAACCACACATCTCAGATTTTGAATTCTAAAATCCAATTAATAAAATATTATCATAGAAATTGAATATGTCATGTTTGAATATGAATTTATCATTCACTCATTAGTCCATTTTACTTTTCAACATGGAAATATCCTCTATTTGTATTTAAAATTATAAAAATGCTTTATAAATCCACTGTTTTGAAACTACACATCTCGGATTTTGAATTCTAAAATCCAATTAATAACATATTATCATAGAAATTGAATATGTCATGTTTGAACATGAATTTATCATTCACTCACTAGTCCATTTTACTTTTCATCATGGAAATATGCTCGATTTATATTTAAAATTATAAAAATGCTTTATAAATACACCCATTTGGAACAACATATTTCGGATTATCCCTCTAAAATACATTTAATCAACATATTATCATAGAAATTGAATATGTCATGTTTGACAATGAATTTATCATTCATTCAAATGTACATTTTACTTTTCTAGATGTAAATGTGCACGATTTGTATTTAAAATTATAAAAATGCTTTATAAATACACTGTTTTGAAGCTACACATTTTGGATTTTAAATTCTAAAATCCAATTAATAAAATATTATCATAGAAATTGAATATGTCATGTTTAAAAATGAATTTATCATTCATTCAAATGTACATTTTGCTTTTCTAGATGGAAATCTGCACAATTTGTAATTAAAATTATAAAAATGCATTATAAATACATCGATTTGAAACTACACATCTCGGATTTTTAATTTCAGCATCCAATTAATAAAATATTATCATAGAAATTGAATATGTCATGTTTGAATATGAATTTATCATTCACTCATTAGTCCATTTTACTTTTCAACATGGAAATATGCTCTATTTATATTTAAAATTATAAAAATGCATTATAAATACACTGTCTTGAAACTACTCATCTCGGATTTTAAATTCTAAAATCCAATTAATAAAATATTATCTTAGAAATTGAATATGTCATGTTTGAAAATGAATTTATCATTCATTCAAATGTACATTTTACTTTTCTAGATGTAAATGTGCACGATTTGTATTTAAAATTATAAAAATGCTTTATAAATACACTGTTTTGAAACAACATATTTCGGATTATCACTCTAAAATACATTTAATCAACATATTATCGTAGAAATTGAATATGTCATGATTGAAAATGAATTTATCATTCATTCAAATGTACATTTTACTTTTCTAGATGTAAATGTGCACGATTTGTATTTAAAATTATAAAAATCCTTTATAAATACACTGTTTTGAAGCTACACATCTCGGATTTTGAATTCTAAAATCCAATTAATAACATATTATCATAGAAATTGAATATTTCATGTTTGAAAATGAATTTATCATTCACTAACTAGTCCATTTTTCTTTTCAACATGGAAATATGCTTGATTTATATTTAAAATTATAAAAATGCTTTATAAATACACTGTTTTGAAGCTACACATCTCGGATTTTGAATTCTAAAATCCAATTAATAAAATATTATCTTAGAAATTGAATATGTCATGTTTGAAATTAAATTTATCATACATTCACTAGTGCACTTTACTTTTCAACATGGAAATATCCTCAATTTGTATTTAAAATTATAAACATGCTTTATAAATACACTATTTGGAACTACACATCTCGGATTTTGAATTCTAAAATCCAATTAATAAAATATTATCATAGAAATTGAATATGTCATGTTTGAAATATGAATTTATCATTCACTCACTAGTCCATTTTACTTTTCAACATGGAAATATCCTCGATTTGTATTTAAAATTATAAAAATGCTTTATAAATACACTGTTTTGAAACTACACATCTCGGATTTTGAATTCTAAAATCCAATTAATAACATATTATCATAGAAATTGAATATGTCATGTTTGAAAATGAATTTATCATTCACTCACTAGTCCATTTTACTTTTCATCATGGAAATATGCTCGATTTATATTTAAAATTATAAAAATGCATTATAAATGCATTGTTTGAAACAACATACCTTGGATTATCACTCTAAAATACATTTAATCAACATATTATCATAGAAATTGAATACGTTATGTTTGAAAATGAATTTATCATTCACTAACTAGTCCATTTTTCTTTTCAACATGGAAATATGCTTGATTTATATACAAAATTATAAAAATGCATTATAAATACATCATATTGAAACTACACATCTCGGATTTTACATTCTAAAATCCAATTAATAAAATATAATCTTAGAAATTGAATATGTCATGTTTGAAATTAAAGTTATCATACAGTCACTAGTGCACTTTACTTTTCAACATGGAAATATCCTCTATTTGTATTTAAAATTATAAAAATGCTTTATAAATACACTGTTTTGAAACTACACATCTCGGATTTTGAATTCTAAAATCCAATTAATAACATATTATCATAGAAATTGAATATGTCATGTTTGAAAATGAAATTATCATTCACTCACTAGTCCATTTTTCTTTTCAACATGGAAATATGCTAGATTTATATTTAAAATTATAAAAATGCATTATAAATACATCATATTGAAACTACACATCTCGGATTTTAAATTCTAAAATCCAATTAATAAAATATAATCTTAGAAATTGAATATGTCATGTTTGAAATTAAAGTTATCATACAGTCACTAGTGCACTTTACTTTTCAACATGGAAATATCCTCGATTTGTATTTAAAATTATAAAAATGCTTTATAAATACACTGTTTTGAAACTACACATCTCGGATTTTGAATTCTAAAATCCAATTAATAACATATTATCATAGAAATTGAATATGTCATGTTTGAAAATGAATTTATCATTCACTCACTAGTGCATTTTCATTTCAACATGGAAATATGCTTATTTGTATTTAAAATTATAAAAATGCTTTATAAATACACTGTTTTGAAGCTACACATTTTGGATTTTAAATTCTAAAATCCAATTAATAAATATTATCATAGAAATTGAATATGTCATGTTTGAAATGAATTTATCATTCATTCAATGTACATTTTACTTTTCAGATGGAAATATGCTCGATTTATATTTAAAATTATAAAAATGCATTATAAATACACTGTTTGAAACTACACATCTCGGATTTTAAATTCTAAAATCCAATTAATAAAATATTATCTTAGAAATTGAATATGTCATGTTTGAAAATGAATTTATCATTCATTCAAATGTACATTTTACTTTTCTAGATGTAAATGTGCACGATTTGTATTTAAAATTATAAAAATGCTTTATAAATACACTGTTTTGAAACAACATATTTCGGATTATCACTCTAAAATACATTTAATCAACATATTATCGTAGAAATTGAATATGTCATGATTGAAAATGAATTTATCATTCATTCAAATCTACATTTTACTTTTCTAGATGTAAATGTGCACGATTTGTATTTAAAATTATAAAAATGCTTTATAAATACACTGTTTTGAAGCTACACATTTTGGATTTTAATTTCTAAAATCCAATTAATAAAATATTATCATAGAAATTGAATATGTCATGATTGAATATGAATTTATCATTCACTCATTAGTCCATTTTACTTTTCAACATGGAAATATGCTCTATTTATATTTAAAATTATAAAAATGCATTATAAATACACTGTCTTGAAACTACTCATCTCGGATTTTAAATTCTAAAATCCAATTAATAAAATATTATCTTAGAAATTGAATATGTCATGTTTGAAAATGAATTTATCATTCATTCAAATGTACATTTTACTTTTCTAGATGTAAATGTCCTCGATTTGTATTTAAAATTATAAAAATGCATTATAAATACAGTGTTTGGAACAACATATTTCGGATTATCACTCTAAAATACATTTAATCAACATATTATCATAGAAATTGAATATGTCATGTTTGACAATGAATTTATCATTCATTCAAATGTACATTTTACTTTTCTAGATGTAAATGTGCACGATTTGTATTTAAAATTATAAAAATGCTTTATAAATACACTGTTTTGAAGCTACACATTTTGGATTTTAAATGCTAAAATCCAATTAATAAAATATTATCATAGAAATTGAATATGTCATGTTTAAAAATGAATTTATCATTCATTCAAATGTACATTTTGCTTTTCTAGATGGAAATCTGCACAATTTGTAATTAAAATTATAAAAATGCATTATAAATACATCGATTTGAAACTACACATCTCGGATTTTTAATTTCAGCATCCAATTAATAAAATATTATCATAGAAATTGAATATGTCATGTTTGAATATGAATTTATCATTCACTCATTAGTCCATTTTACTTTTCAACATGGAAATATGCTCTATTTATATTTAAAATTATAAAAATGCATTATAAATACACTGTCTTGAAACTACTCATCTCGGATTTTAAATTCTAAAATCCAATTAATAAAATATTATCTTAGAAATTGAATATGTCATGTTTGAAAATGAATTTATCATTCATTCAAATGTACATTTTACTTTTCTAGATGTAAATGTGCACGATTTGTATTTAAAATTATAAAAATGCTTTATAAATACACTGTTTGGAACAACATATTTCGGATTATCACTCTAAAATACATTTAATCAACATATTATCATAGAAATTGAATATGTCATGTTTGACAATGAATTTATCATTCATTCAAATGTACATTTTACTTTTCTAGATGTAAATGTGCACGATTTGTATTTAAAATTATAAAAATGCTTTATAAATACACTGTTTGAAGCTACACATTTTCGGATTTTAAATTCTAAAATCCAATTAATAACATATTATCATAGAAATTGAATACGTTATGTTTGAAAATGAATTTATCATTCACTAACTAGTCCATTGTTCTTTTCAACATGGAAATATCCTCAATTTGTATTTAAAATTATAAACATGCTTTATAAATACACTATTTGGAACTACACATCTCGGATTTTGAATTCTAAAATCCAATTAATAAAATATTATCTTAGAAATTGAATATGTCATGTTTGAAATTAAAGTTATCATACATTCACTAGTGCACTTTACTTTTCAACATGGAAATATCCTCGATTTGTATTTAAAATTATAAAAATGCTTTATAAATACACTGTTTGGAACAACATATTTCGGATTATCACTCTAAAATACATTTAATCAACATATTATCATAGAAATTGAATATGTCATGTTTGACAATGAATTTATCATTCATTCAAATGTACATTTTACTTTTCTAGATGTAAATGTGCACGATTTGTATTTAAAATTATAAAAATGCTTTATAAATACACTGTTTGGAACAACATATTTCGGATTATCACTCTAAAATACAATTTAATAAAATATTATCATAGAAATTGAATATGTCATGTTTGACAATGAATTTATCATTCAATCAAATGTACATTTTTACTTTTCATCATGGAAATATGCTCGATTTATATTTAAAATTATAAAAATGCATTATAAATACATCATATTGAAACTACACATCTCGGATTTTAAATTCTAAAATCCAATTAATAAAATATAATCTTAGAAATTGAATATGTCTTGTTTGAAATTAAAGTTTTCATACAGTCACTAGTGCACTTTACTTTTCAACATGGAAATATCCTCTATTTGTATTTAAAATTATAAAAATGCTTTATAAATACACTGTTTTGAAACCACACATCTCGGATTTTGAATTCTAAAATCCAATTAATAACATATTATCATAGAAATTGAATATGTCATGTTTGAAAATGAAATTATCATTCACTCACTAGTCCATTTTACTTTTCTAGATGTAAATGTACACGATTTGTATTTAAAATTATAAAAATGCTTTATAAATACACTGTTTTGAAGCTACACATTTTGGATTTTAAATTCTAAAATCCAATTAATAAAATATTATCATAGAAATTGAATATGTCATGTTTAAAAATGAATTTATCATTCATTCAAATGTACATTTTGCTTTTCTAGATGGAAATCTGCACAATTTGTAATTAAAATTATAAAAATGCATTATAAATACATCGATTTGAAACTACACATCTCGGATTTTTAATTTCAGCATCCAATTAATAAAATATTATCATAGAAATTGAATATGTCATGTTTGAATATGAATTTATCATTCACTCATTAGTCGATTTTACTTTTCAACATGGAAATATGCTCTATTTATATTTAAAATTATAAAAATGCATTATAAATACACTGTCTTGAAACTACTCATCTCGGATTTTAAATTCTAAAATGCAATTAATAAAATATTATCATAGAAATTGAATATGTCATGTTTAAAAATGAATTTATCATTCATTCAAATGTACATTTTGCTTTTCTAGATGTAAATGTGCATGATTTGTATTTAAAATTATAAAAATGTTTTATAAATACACTGTTTTGAAACTACACATCTCGGATTTTGAATTCTAAAATCCAATTAATAACATATTATCATAGAAATTGAATATGTCATGTTTGAAAATGAATTTATCATTCACTCACTAGTGCACTTTACTTTTCAACATGGAAATATCCTCTATTTGTATTTAAAATTATAAACATGCTTTATAAATACACTATTTGGAACTACACATCTCGGATTTTAAATTCTAAAATCCAATTAATAAAATATAATCTTAGAAATTGAATATGTCATGTTTGAAATTAAAGTTATCATACAGTCACTAGTGCACTTTACTTTTCAAGATGGAAATATCCTCTATTTGTTTTTAAAATTATAAAAATGCTCTATAAATACACTGTTTTGAAACTACACATCTCGGATTTTGAATTCTAAAATCCAATTAATAACATATTATCATAGAAATTGAATATGTCATGTTTGAAAATGAAATTATAATTCACTCACTAGTCCATTTTACTTTTCTAGATGTAAATGTGCACGATTTGTATTTAAAATTATAAAAATGATTTATAAATACATCATATTGAAACTACACATCTCGGATTTTAAATTCTAAAATCCAATTAATAAAATATTATCTTAGAAATTGAATATGTCATGTTTGAAATTAAAGTTATCATACATTCACTAGTGCACTTTACTTTTCAACATGAAAATATCCTCTATTTGTATTTAAAATTATAAAAATGCTTTATAAATACACTGTTTTGAAACTACACATCTCGGATTTTGAAATCTAAAATCCAATTAATAAAATATTATCTTAGAAATTGAATATGTCATGTTCGAAATTAAAGTTATCATACATTCACTAGTGCACTTTACTTTTCAACATGGAAATATCCTCTATTTGTATTTAAAATTATAAAAATGCTTTATAAATACACTCTTTTGAAACTACACATCTCAGATTTTGAATTCTAAAATCCAATTAATAACATATTATCATAGAAATTGAATACGTTATGATTGAAAATGAATTTATCATACACTAACTAGTCCATTTTACTTTTCAACATGGAAATATGCTCTATTTATATTTAAAATTATAAAAATGCATTATAAATACACTGTCTTGAAACTACTCATCTCGGATTTTAAATTCTAAAATGCAATTAATAAAATATTATCATAGAAATTGAATATGTCATGTTTAAAAATTAATTTATCATTCACTAACTAGTCCATTTTTCTTTTCAACATGGAAATATGCTTGATTTATATTTAAAATTATAAAAATGCATTATAAATACATCATATTGAAACTACACATCTCGGATTTTAAATTCTAAAATCCAATTAATAAAATATAATCTTAGAAATTGAATATGTCATGTTTGAAATTAAAGTTATCATACATTCACTAGTGCACTTTACTTTTCAACATGGAAATATCCTCGATTTGTATTTAAAATAATAAAAATGCTTTATAAATACACTGTTTTGAAACTACACATCTCGGATTTTGAATTCTAAAATCCAATTAATAAAATATTATCTTAGAAATTGAATATGTCATGTTTGAAATTAAAGTTATCATACATTCACTAGTGCACTTTACTTTTCAACATGGAAATATCCTCAATTTGTATTTAAAATTATAAACATGCTTTATAAATACACTATTTGGAACTACACATCTCGGATTTTAAATTCTAAAATCCAATTAATAAAATATTATCTTAGAAATTGAATATGTCATGTTTGAAATTAAAGTTATCATTACATTCAAATGTGCATTTTACTTTTCTACATGTAAATGTCCTCGATTTGTATTTAAAATTATAAAAATGCTTTATAAATACACTGTTTTGAAACTACACATTTTCGGATTTTGAATTCTAAAATCCAATTAATAACATATTATCATAGAAATTGAATATGTCATGTTTGAAAATGAAATTATCATTCACTCACTAGTCCATTTTACTTTTCTAGATGTAAATGTGCACGATTTGTATTTAAAATTATAAAAATGCTTTATAAATACACTGTTTTGAAGCTACACATTTTGGATTTTAAATTCTAAAATCCAATTAATAAAATATTATCATAGAAATTGAATATGTCATGTTTAAAAATGAATTTATCATTCATTCAAATGTACATTTTGCTTTTCTAGATGGAAATCTGCACAATTTGTAATTAAAATTATAAAAATGCATTATAAATACATCGCTTTGAAATTACACATCTCGGATTTTTAATTTCAGCATCCAATTAATAAAATATTATCATAGAAATTGAATATGTCATGTTTGAATATGAATTTATCATTCACTCATTAGTCCATTTTACTTTTCAACATGGAAATATGCTCTATTTATATTTAAAATTATAAAAATGCATTATAAATACACTGTCTTGAAACTACTCATCTCGGATTTTAAATTCTAAAATCCAATTAATAAAATATTATCTTAGAAATTGAATATGTCATGTTTGAAAATGAATTTATCATTCATTCAAATGTACATTTTACTTTTCTAGATGTAAATGTGCACGATTTGTATTTAAAATTATAAAAATGCTTTATAAATACACTGTTTTGAAACAACATATTTCGGATTATCACTCTAAAATACATTTAATCAACATATTATCGTAGAAATTGAATATGTCATGATTGAAAATGAATTTATCATTCATTCAAATGTACATTTTACTTTTCTAGATGTAAATGTGCACGATTTGTATTTAAAATTATAAAAATCCTTTATAAATACACTGTTTTGAAGCTACACATCTCGGATTTTGAATTCTAAAATCCAATTAATAACATATTATCATAGAAATTGAATATTTCATGTTTGAAAATGAATTTATCATTCACTAACTAGTCCATTTTTCTTTTCAACATGGAAATATGCTTGATTTATATTTAAAATTATAAAAATGCATTATAAATACATCATATTGAAACTACACATCTCGGATTTTAAATTCTAAAATCCAATTAATAAAATATAATCTTAGAAATTGAATATGTCTTGTTTGAAATTAAAGTTATCATACAGTCACTAGTGCACTTTACTTTTCAACATGGAAATATCCTCTATTTGTATTTAAAATTATAAAAATGCTTTATAAATACACTGTTTTGAAACTACACATCTCAGATTTTCAATTCTAAAATCCAATTAATAAAATATTATCATAGAAATTGAATATGTCATGTTTGAATATGAATTTATCATTCACTCATTAGTCCATTTTACTTTTCAACATGGAAATATCCTCTATTTGTATTTAAAATTATAAAAATGCTTTATAAATACACTGTTTTGAAACTACACATCTCGGATTTTGAATTCTAAAATCCAATTAATAACATATTATCATAGAAATTGAATATGTCATGTTTGAAAATGAATTTATCATTCACTCACTAGTCCATTTTACTTTTCATCATGGAAATATGCTCGATTTATATTTAAAATTATAAAAATGCATTATAAATGCATTGTTTGAAACAACATACCTTGGATTATCACTCTAAAATACATTTAATCAACATATTATCATAGAAATTGAATACGTTATGTTTGAAAATGAATTTATCATTCACTAACTAGTCCATTTTTCTTTTCAACATGGAAATATGCTTGATTTATATACAAAATTATAAAAATGCATTATAAATACATCATATTGAAACTACACATCTCGGATTTTACATTCTAAAATCCAATTAATAAAATATAATCTTAGAAATTGAATATGTCATGTTTGAAATTAAAGTTATCATACAGTCACTAGTGCACTTTACTTTTCAACATGGAAATATCCTCTATTTGTATTTAAAATTATAAAAATGCTTTATAAATACACTGTTTTGAAACTACACATCTCGGATTTTGAATTCTAAAATCCAATTAATAACATATTATCATAGAAATTGAATATGTCATGTTTAAAAATGAAATTATCATTCACTCACTAGTCCATTTTACTTTTCTAGATGTAAATGTACACGATTTGTATTTAAAATTATAAAAATGCTTTATAAATACACTGTTTTGAAGCTACACATTTTGGATTTTAAATTCTAAAATCCAATTAATAAAATATTATCATAGAAATTGAATATGTCATGTTTAAAAATGAATTTATCATTCATTCAAATGTACATTTTGCTTTTCTAGATGGAAATCTGCACAATTTGTAATTAAAATTATAAAAATGCATTATAAATACATCGATTTGAAACTACACATCTCGGATTTTTAATTTCAGCATCCAATTAATAAAATATTATCATAGAAATTGAATATGTCATGTTTGAATATGAATTTATCATTCACTCATTAGTCCATTTTGCTTTTCAACATGGAAATATGCTCTATTTATATTTAAAATTATAAAAATGCATTATAAATACACTGTCTTGAAACTACTCATCTCGGATTTTAAATTCTAAAATCCAATTAATAAAATATTATCTTAGAAATTGAATATGTCATGTTTGAAAATGAATTTATCATTCATTCAAATGTACATTTTACTTTTCTAGATGTAAATGTGCACGATTTGTATTTAAAATTATAAAAATGCTTTATAAATACACTGTTTGGAACAACATATTTCGGATTATCACTCTAAAATACATTTAATCAACATATTATCATAGAAATTGAATATGTCATGTTTGACAATGAATTTATCATTCATTCAAATGTACATTTTACTTTTCTAGATGTAAATGTGCACGATTTGTATTTAAAATTATAAAAATGCTTTATAAATACACTGTTTTGAAACAACATATTTCGGAAATTCTGTCATTCAAGTAGAATGTACAGCGATTCCTGAATTGAGTAGTGTGGAGAAAAATAAAATGAATAAGGTAGTGGAATTGATTTTTCTGAGGCTACAGAAAGACCTGACCGAACAACTCTGACTGAAGATTTTCTTGATGTACAAGGAGCTGAATCAGTAAAGCATAAATTTAGGAGAATGTCGCCTAAAATGCTAGATGTGGCTCATGAAGAAGTGAATGTAATGCTGAGGGAAGGCATTATAGAAAAATCAGCCAACGATTGAAGTACTCCGTCGTTGATGGTAAAAAAAAATCAGACGGTAGTTATCGCTTTTATGTTGATTATAGGGATTTAAACAAGGTGATAAAGAAAAATGCTTATACATTTCCATGGATGGACGGGATCTTGGTTAAGTTAAGGATAGCCCAATATTTGTTTAAGGTTGACCTTAAACAAGCGTATTTTCAGGTTCCTTTAGAAGAGACCAGTAAAAAATATACTGCATTCGCAATTCCAGGTTCAGGACTGTAGCAGTTTCGTAGAATGCCATTTGGACTTACAAACGCTCCGATAATATTTTAAAGCTTAATAGATGCCCTAATTGGACCAGAGTTTGAACCCTATATTTTCGCGTATTTGAACGACATTTTAATAGCAACTGAAACGTTTGAAGATCATATGAAATGGCTGCTGGTAGTGTTGGAAAAAATAATGAATGCGGGCCTAATAATTAATAAGAAAAAATACGAGTTCGGATATACCTCAGTGACATATTTGAGATCATATTAGACAAAAATGGTTTAAGACCTGATGAATCAAAGGTTACACCAGTAGTAGAGTATCCAGTCCCAAATAATGTGAAACAACTGACAAGATTTTTGGGTATGATAGTATTCTAGATTCATTCCACAAGATTCGGAAAAACAAGTTTAAGGCAGTGACAAACCATAGTGCTCTAAAATGGCTGAGGAATCTAAAGATCCAACGGGGAGATTGGCTCGCTGGGCCTTAGAAATACAGCAGTGGGAGTTTAAAATAGAGCACCGTAGAGGAGCGAACCATCACGTTCCAGACGCCCTGTCTAGAATGTTTGAGGATGAGGAGGTCTCATTCTTTACAGATATTCAAGAAAACTGGTACTTGCAACGATTGAAGGAGAGTGGTGAGTCTCTACACAAGTATCCCAAGTGGAAAGTGGAACAAGGTAGAATTTACTGCTACCGAAAGGATGCATTGTTGGATCCTATCTTGTTCAGAGAAGAACAATGGAAATTAGTAGTGCCGCAGGTATTAAGAGTGAGAGTGATGACTGAGACCCATTATGAAGCGAGTTCTATTGGGGACGATTTTGCTTGTGATTTTGTTTATTTTGAGAAGCTCCTTTGCTTTGATTATTAAATTTATTGTTTAAATTTTTAGAGATATTTTTTTATTAAACATCGTTTTATTTGAAAAGTTTCTGTTCGTGATATTGTTTAATTTCTCACTTTTATTAAACCTATCTTGACCTAGTATAATATCTTATATATATATCTTTTTCTATTTTATTAGCAAAGATAATCAATTTAGTTAAACTTTCGGTATTAAGATATGGACGATATTCTGGTGGTATATAAAACTTGAAATATTTTACAGCCAGTTTATCAATTCTTTTTACTTCTTCATCGGGTAATTGTTATACTTCCATTTCAATACATAAACAGTCTTTAAAAGTGTTGTATAGGTCCATAAATTTTTATGTATATGTTAACATATTTTCAGAATTTGATTTAAAAGTTGACCCCAGTTTACTCCAATATTCTCCCGAACTATGATCAGTTATGAAAATATCTCTCAATTTGATAATTAACGCATCAATTGTGTTACATTCCTATATTCCTACTGACGTGAGTGTATAATTATGAATTTTAAGTTTAACGTGACAATTTCCGATTGCTGTTCTATGGAGATATATTCTTTAATGCTTTTTAAAGCACGTAAAAAATGGAAAAATGTTAGCGCCATCGAACACAGGAATCACCGCGATACATTCTTGCATTACAGTACGAGAAATAGGTATCTTATTAATTGCTCTAGTCATTAAAAAAAATTACGAGCAAATTGATTAGGCCTCACGTTTATGTATTGTGCGTCTTATAGATTCATCATAGCGTTTTCGTCCCTGGTTTCATTTATAACTTCTTTTTTTATCAACATTAGATGTAATTGTTCTTCCGAACTGATTATTTTAAGATTTAAGGATTCATTCATTTGCTAGCTTTCACAAATAGATATTTCAAGTCGATTTTCACGAAGTCTAACCAATCGTTCTCGTTTCATGAGTTCATCCATTTGCATTTGAAGTTCCTCATTATTTAATCAGTCCATGCTTTATATTTTATTTAAGCAAATAATTTACTCTTGATTTTTTTAAATGTTTTATTTTTATGTAAACTTGAAAGAATTTATTAAATCGTAAGTTAACGTTTGGTTTGATAAGGTGTTTTTACATTTCTCGTGTCCCACTGCTATCACCAATTTTATTTTCATTTTTATTGTTACTGTTATGTCTCAAAATTAAAAACAAAATATATTATTTATATATTTGAAAAATATATCTTTTATTCAATAATTGTTTATAAATTAATTAAATTGTACAATTAGTCGAATTATTAGTTTTTCAAACCGAGTAAGAATAAATAATAAAATTACACAAAGAGAAATCTTTGAGTTGTTTCATTGATGCGATTACCTTGAAAATTCTCGAACATCTGAATGGCCGATTTAGGTATTGAATTTCCGTAAACAGCGTGCTGTCACCACTCCAGCAAATGTGGCGCTGGAGATTTCAGTTGTTGATGTGAATGAATGTATGTATTGAAATTTTAAGTTTTGATGCTGGTACCAATTTTATAAATTCTAAGTGCACTTAATTAATTTAACTGAATTTTCAAAGACCAAAAAGCAACTCTTCTGCTTTTTGCATGGCCTTTATAGTCTTTTAAGTTTACTCCCACCACAGTTCTCTTTATGCTGACTTGAAATGGGAGGATGCTCTTTTTTTTATTAATAATCTTTGCCATTGCTGTCTAGAGAATTTTATCAATTATCGGGTTTTGACGGGAGTCAGAGTTTCAGGTATCGTAGTATAATATGGCTAAGTCTAAATTAATTTTAATTTAATCTCTTGTAATATTTTTTTTATTTGTTTTCATTGAAGAGTGATTGAATTTTTGAAATTTATCTTATAAGATATTCGTTACATGTATTTAAATTATCAGTGATATTATCGAAAATTTTATATATTTTCATAATCAAAATGTCGTGAAAATTTTTAGACATAACATTAACAATTGTAATGAATATATATTCATTATTAAACAAAATATTGCACTAGCCTAAAAAGTAAATAAATGTATTGTTACAAACGTATAAAAGTTAAATGATAACGGATATGAAATCCGATGCCAAGTCCCGTATGGCTATTTGGAGTTATCGCTAACTCCTCGGCGGAAGGTGAAAGTTGCAAGAATTCAATAAAACACCTCGATATTTAGGTGACTGCGTATTATTATTTAAAAAGAACTATTAAGAGGAGACGCGGCGCTTATGTTTTTTCTAAAATACCGATATTTAGGATTCTTATAAATATTCGCGTCACAATAAAATTGTAAATCTCGAATGAAGTTTGGTTTTTTTAGAAGATGTTGCACGATCCGCGGGTCCGTCACGAATGATTGCCAAGTCAGTTCGCGAAAGTCGCGGAGGATAAGTTCTCCCCGGGTTAGGAATCATCCGCGAGAGCAACTCCGGTCCCACGATCCCACAGTCCAGGTGCTGCGTTGGCAGATTCCTTGGGCGCTCGTCGTCAGCCCGCGTTATCTGTCCGACGGCGTCCGGCTCTACGAGGCGCTTCTGCGCGGAATTCGCGCACTCAGTGAAATTCGGCATGAGGGCTGCCAAACGTCTGGGACACGCTCTTATCGATGTTCTCGCGGGATCGCGGTGATCTAGCAGGAATAAAAGGTTATAAATCGACATGCAGCGGATGCAGCTGCATAGCGTACGTAACAGTATGTTAGTGATTATATTTTTAGTGTATGTATATAGTTTGTAATTATTATCTATTATAATAAAATCAATTTTAAGAACTTACAAGTGATAGTGATGATGGCTTTATTATTATTAATATTAATTACATTTTCACAACTTGTTGACAAACTGTCAACATGAGGTTTACCAGCTCCATATAACGTGTACATAAACGGATGTATTAATGATATAGGAGGCTCTGATACTCATGAACTAGACAGAAACAACAATAAGCGCGAAAATATATTGTATATACATTTATATGATTAATGCATGCATGAGGTAGTGTGAGTAATGTAAAATTACAGTAGTGTACCGCTGTGATATTGCCGATAATTACAGATTATATAATTATCGGCAGACAAATAGTTTTCTCGTTTTTTTATCTTAATTTAATATTGTAATTGATTAGCCAATAACAGTAGGGGATTTTGAAGTCAGAGGAAAGAAGGACTATATGTGTTGATTAACCAATTATGAATTTTCTATTTGGCGTAAAGTGATAAAGGAAAATTTATAATTGGTGAAATAAAGAAAGTAGTGATGTGACAAAGTGGGATTTTTTGGTTATTCGTCTATAAGAGTGACGGAAAGAAAAGATTAAAAATTTTAATATTTTATTTCGAAATATAAAATCATATGTTCAATCATCTGTTCGATATTGGTTTCGAAAATTTTTTTTTCTTCCACAAGAATTTATGTAGAATGGTAATCTACTCTTGATGCAAAAATTTTTTTTCTATATATTATATTATTTCAAAATTGGATAAAATTTTATATAATTTTTTTTTCATAATTAAGTAATATTATTTTTTCGAATAAGTGCATGTATTAGCAAAGACGCGTTGTGCTACATATTGTAATCGCCATAGTTTCCAAGTGACAAGACGTAGCTTTTCTGGGTAAAGTGCATCGGGAAGGAAAAGGTGAAGGTAACATTTCCAAACATTTTTCTGGGAAATTAGGGTAAATTTCTCGGGGTTTTCGGGAGTATAAAGGGGAAATTTTCCGAGTACCATCAGGAAAAAAGTTTTCCTAGGGAAAGGAGAAAATTTTCAGGCTTTCTAGACGAATTTAAAGAAAATTGTCGAGCACTAATCCGGATAAAGAGTTGGAAAATTTTAGATTTTCCAGGTTTTTCCAAAAAATTTCCGGGATTTTCCGAATTTTTCCGGGGTAATAAAAGTTGTTGAATGCAACTAAGTTGAAGCACAATATTTTGTCGGTAAATTTTGACGAAAAATCTGTCCTTGTCATGGATGATACGGCGAAAGGTGTATTGTACTAGATTTGGCGTAAATTTTCTCTTTCTCTCTCTCCAAGCATACGAGCATATCAATCTGCCTATCATGGAATCATGGATAGATGAAATTGCGAAGTGGTGCGTGAGCCAGACGGACTGTCAGATACAAGAAGCACTGACAGCCCTGAGATTAAGAGCAGATGGCTTGAAAATCTCACAATGGAATAGACTCCAAAATTGGCTTTATGGAGTATATGAAGAGGAAGAGTTTGTATAGGAACCCGAATGTTCCGATACAGAAGGATGGAAAATTCGCGTAAACGCAAGATTGGATTATATAAATCTAATCCAAGAGACGTGCAGAATGGACCCCAATCTACCAGCAGCTGAAGAAACACAACAGTTAATGCAGCGATTGTTGAACGGGAAGATAATCTCTACGAACCTGCAATAAACACAGCAACAACTAACTCGATCCCCCGGGATAGGCCCGAGGGAAAGAGGTGAAATCCTGAAAAAGGAGAGGCAAAGCCTGGGTGAACACTCACCAAAAACCAGAAAGTCAGAGCCCACAAATAGACACAGGATTGGAACGATACCTCGCTGTAATAATGGATCAGCTTGCAAACCTTAGGGAGAGAATGAATAAAATAGAGCAAGCTACATTAAATATGGTAGCACAACAGGAGTCACCAAGGACAGAGAGAATCTACAGGTTGCAAGAAAGGGAAATACCGGTGCGTGAATTTTCAAAAATTAGCGATTGACTCACAGAAAATAATAGAAGAAACCGTGATATAGGCAGTATCGTGAGGAAATGGGATTTCCGATTCGTTGGAAATAGTACGACCTCTATTAACACCTTTTTGGAATGGGTAGAGAAGTATAAGTTAGCCACCTATATCTCGGAGAAGGAATTCCTATCAGCGATAGGTCAACTATTAACCGAAGCAGCAAGCACCCAGTATAGGGATAGCAAATATCAGTGGCGAACATGGCAGCAATTCAAAGATGAAGCCATGCAATGGTAGGGAGCTGCACGTGACTACCAAGAACGTGTAAGGGAAGCAGCAGCAAGGGCGCAGGGCAAAATGGGCCAGTTGCGACGTACGTGGCAAATTACATCGATCCGTCGACGAGCGCATGGTCTAGTCCGGTCGTCATGGTCAAGAAGACAGACGGGAAGCACAGGTCCTGCGTGGATTTCCGCAAAATAAATGCGGTATCAGAGGCTGATGCGTATCCTTTGCCCAACATGAAGGATATCCTTCGGAAACTGCAGAAGGCAAAATACATCTCAAGGATCGACTTCAGTAGCATATACCATCAGATACCTCTGCAAAAAGAATCACGCTCAATAACTGCATTCACCGTTCCGGGAAAGGACTGTACAAATTCAACAGGATGCCTTACGGACTCAGTCAAGCAGAAGCATCGTTCCAACGATTATTCGACAAGGTGATTGGTCCAGAATTAGAGCCCTACGCATTCTCATACTTAGACGACATCATCGTAGTCACGGAGTCGTTTAAGGAGCACATGACAAAACTTGAACATGTGCTCAAGAGAATACGAGAAGCAGGACTCGCCATCAACTGGGATAAAAATGTATTCGGCCGCGAGGAAGTCAAATACCTCGGCGTGTTTGTAAATGGGGACGGGTTCAAACCCGACCCAGACAAAATCAAGCCAATGATAGAATATTCTGCACCTAAGAATCTCAAACAGTTGAGAAAATTCTTAGAAATAGCGTCTTGGTACAGGAAATTCCTACCGAATCTAGCGACGTTGGCAGAACCTCTCAAAAAGCTAACAAAGGATGTTAGGTACGACTGGTCCACAAACCAACAGGAAGCATTTGAAAGGATAAAAATGCTTGTCGCGTGAGCACCCATACTGCAAAAACCCGTGTTCATATAACAATTCGTCGTGCAAACGGACGCCAGTGACACGGGAATAGGAGCCGTACTCTACCAAGTTATCCATGAAGAAG
Source organism: Eupristina koningsbergeri (assembly GCA_018907245.1). NCBI lineage: Eukaryota > Metazoa > Arthropoda > Insecta > Hymenoptera > Agaonidae > Eupristina > Eupristina koningsbergeri. The sequence continues at coordinate 20,210 of JACCHV010000093.1, forward strand.
AAAAGGTAATGGAATTCGCCAGCAGGATTCTGACCCGTGCGAAGCGGAATTATAGCGTCACTTAGAGGGAATGCTTAGCAGTAATATGGGCTGTTAAGAAATTTTGTCCTTACATCGAAGGTTACAACTTTAGAGTGGTGAGGGACCATTCTAGCTTGAAGTGGCTGCAAAACTTACGGAACCCATCGGGTCGCTTAGCCCGATGAGCACTAAAACTTAAAGGTCATACTTTTACGGTAGAACACCGTAAAGGCGCACTTAATCACGTACCGGATGCACTGTCAAGAATATACGAGGAAGAAGAGGATAGGACGGGAATAAGTGCATTGACCACCAGAAGTTCTGCAGACAAGTGATACATTGAGATGCGCGACAGGGTACTCAAAAACCCGAGGTCAGCTGTATATATACAGACCATTCCAATTTATACAGGATACACTAGGTGACGATGAATCTTGGAAACTGATAATCCCACAGGAATAACGCCTCGAAGTACTGAAGGGATGCCACGACATTCCCACCTCAGGTCATCTAGGCAGGAGCAAAACTATGGCATGAGTAGCCCAGTCATACTTCTGGGTAGGTATGACAAAAGACGTCGCAAGATATGTTCGTGAGTACGCAATATGTCAACAGACGAAGGTAGACCAAAGAGCACCCACAGGATTTATGGGTCGGAGGAGGATAGATCGCCCATGGCAAGTGATAGCAGGGAACATAATGGGACCGTTACCCCGTTCGGTAAAGGGCAACCAATATGTACTGGTGTTCCAGGATCTGTTCAAAAGATGGATGGAGTGCGTAGCGGTAAAAAAGCCAACGCTCGCACGATAATTCAAAAGTTCGAAGAAAGGATAGTGCTTCGATCGGCTGCCCAGAGACTTTTTTGTCCGACAATGGGACAGAATTCAAGAATACAGCAGTAAAGAATTATCTACGCGAGAGACACGTGACACACGAAACAACGCCCCCATACTACCCTCAGGCCAATCCGGTAGAGAGGGTAAACCGATCTATAAAAACGATGATGGCCGCGTATGTGGAAGAAGACCACAGAACCTGGGACAACGCCCTGAAGGAATTAACCTTTGCCTACAACAAGGCAAAACACGAAGCGACGGGGTACTCACCAGCCCTATTGGCCTACGGGAGCCCGTAAAGCCGAAAACGCTGCGACAAAGGATAGACAAGAGAGCGGAGGACATCCAAGAAATTAATCTGGTCAAAGAATGGGCTAGCAGACTCAGGAAATTACTCCAATTAAACTTGCAGGCAAGTCTACGGTCGCACGGTGAAATAGAGAGACGAGCTTATCTATATAACGAAAGGCGTCGAACTCCCAGTCTCGAAGAAGGAGATCAGGTGTGGAAAAGGAACAAGATTCTGTCATCAACAGCTGAAGGTGTTACAGCCAAGCTGACACCTAAGTTCATAGGGCCTTATACGTTAGTAAAGGTTACGGGAACCTGATAAGGAGAACAGACGGCAGGGAAGAAGGACCCTTCCACTCCAGTTTCCTTAAAGAATTGGTGAGCGGACATCCCAAGAAAGGGGGCAGCCATGCGACAGATAGCCGCGAGGGGTACGAGGGCAGCGGCCTACCCCTGAACGATAGCATCGAGGAAGGTAGCGAACCTTTCTCGAATAACGAATGGCGCGCGGACTCCTGCGAGCAGGGAAGGGCTGCAGCGGTAGTCAAGAAGAAGGGTAGACCTCGAAAGGCAAAACCTCAAGATTTAACGCCGCCTCCTACTTTCCGGGTTACCCCAGTAGCGGAAGAAGAACCGGCGATGAAGAGGAGTCCCGGAAGACCGTAAAAGTGGAGAGGATCTTGCGAACAGTTGCCTTAGGTATGCGACCGAGCCCTTAGCGTAGAATAAGCGAATCGGGTTGATGTAAGGCTCGCAGAGTACCGAACCCAGAGTACAAGCATGCGAATCCCTCGGCAATCGCATTTGCGCGATAACCCGAAACTACATTAAGCAATATTTTGTTTTCTTCCGCAGATCAATGGAGCCCTCCAAGTCTGAAGGAAAAAAACGCTGGAGGAAAAGATCGCGAGAGAAGTGGTCAACCCAGTCACGGGAAAACATAAGAGGGAGGTGGTCCACCGAGTCGTGTAGATCTCGGGAAAGCCCAAGACAGCACTAGAGTCGACTGGGGTGAATCCCGAAACAACGCCGAGAAGGAAGGTCGGAGTCCAGACCACCCCACCCAGTGCAGGCTCACAAGATCCTCACGGGGAGGAAATCCCGCCCGGAGAGCTGGAACAGGCGACGGAGCTGGAGAAGCTCTTAGGAGAGCTGGTAAAACCCTCTGGCCCGTGATTCCGTGAGGAAAAAGGAGACACGAGGTTAGTTGAAGAGATGCTGCGCGACTTAAGAGATCGAAATGCCAGACTCAGGGCGGACAAGGTCATGGTCTTCGAGGCTTTCGATGCCCTGATCAAGTAATACCCTGGTGCGAAGCAGAGCTTGGGAAGAAGGCCCAAGCTAGTGGAGACACGCAGGAGAGACCTGACCTTCGTGCGAGAAGGAAGGTCGTACTTCTGGGTCGACGAAAAAAAAGAAAGCCAACAATGGCGTGAGGAGATCGCATGCTTACGCCAGGAGTGCGACAACCACGAGAGCACGCAGGCATGTGCCCGCGCGATCCTGCAGGACCAGGTGAGGAAACTGACCCTGCAGGAGCAGGAGAAGGCAGTGGCGCTCTCCTCTCGTTTTTGCACGAGATGCGCTAAACCAGGGGTTAACGACCCTCGAAGGTGCCCCCGACAGTCAACTCACGGCGATATATATTACTGCCGCAAATGTGGACAGAAAGGGGTGACCAAGCAAAAATGGTGCCCTAACACTCGAGCGCACCCGGTCAACCCCAAGCCAACGGGGCAACAGGGGCGAAGAGCCCGCAGAGACCTAGGACAGGGTCTGGAGCATCCGGGAGAATCCGGGTTTACCTGGCGAGAATATCGGTGTCAGGAGCAGAGCGCCCTATCAAGGGATAGGTCGCGTCTGGTTGGGAGGTGTAACGCGTCCCGCGTTAGGGCCCGATTCGGGAGAGTAAGAACCCGAATCGGAAAGTTTCGGCTAGTGGCCGAAGGAGGAGAGACTAGCGGGTTGTGACCTTCGAGCTTCTCAGATTGATTCTCGATATTGTGAGCAACTCCCGATCGTTCGTTATCGCTGTATTCGAAATTTAAAAAAAATCTAGATCCAAGATATCCGACCTGATACATCTATCGCTGCACGGGTGTGACAATGTTTTGGTGATGTGAGAAGGTGAGGTTTGATAAAGTTGAACGAGTATTCCAGAGAATGGGAAGATCATGCTCGAAGAGAAAGGACAGTCCTAGGCCGCTGATCGTCACCATTATACGATTCACCCCGTCGCCAAACAAGATGAAATTTAGAGGAGAAATTTCGATTTAAGGGTAGAATAAGAGACTAGCAATGTAAGTAAATTATAAGTTCTTTTTTTGTATATTGCGAGCGGGCACCGATGCGTGCGTGACGTGTATACTGTTGTGTGAATAAAAGTAATCGATAATCATATAGTCCCGGAAATTTTGTTGCATGCCCTTTTATTTCGTTTCCTAGTCCCATCGTGTGCTATTTCTTCGCGTTCGTTTTCAGCAGGAGAACGAGAAAGTCTCGATCGCCCGAATCCCGCCGCCTCCGCAGGCAACGTTGTGAACGATTTTTGTAGCTGAGCGGCTGTTCCAGGTAAGCGTACCTGAGGTAAGAAAATTACGAGTTGCATCATAAAAAAGTATTAAAATAATTTATTGTAACGGGAAAGCCCGTTACAATATATATATATCTTTCGACATAATCCATGATACAAGGTAAGAATTTCTATTACTTAAATTTATTGATTTGATATTTTTTTATAATCATTCTAAATTTGTCTAATATAAATTTAATATTGAATTATTGGTAATGTTGGTTAGTGATAGATTTAAAATTCGTTTTATTTAATATTTTAGCAGAACTTCCCCTGTGTTATATAAGTAGTGAAAATTAAAGTGAATATCTTTGTAGTGATAGAATTTAATATTAGTTTATTTCAATAAATTGATTAAATTACATCGTTACACAATTTATATTAAGTTGTAAAACAATGAATAATTGGAAAAGAAAGTATATAATTATAATTTTAAATACATTTTGCAAATAATTATAAATAATTTGGATAAAATGAATGTTTTCTTATAATTTAAATTAAAATATCTAAAAAAGCAAAGAATATGAATCCCAGACGAGATACTTGGAGAATTCTAAAATCCATGTTCAATTTTTGAAACAAACATGGTGGCAGAAATATGCTCTTTCTCACTCGCACAGATAGAAACATTATCAACCACTGTTGTGATCGTGGCATGAATTAAAATTTTTTATAAGTGCTTTAAGACCTATTGAAAGTACATCGAGTCTTAAACATCGCAGACGTGCAATTCAATGCTAAACTGGATTCTGGTGGGACGACGCACGATCCATCCATCCTAGACGCAAAATCAAACCGCGGGATTGATGAGATTAAAAGAGGAAAAGGCAAATGGGCAGCCATGATAAAGTTATTTAAAATCGAAAGTGCGACGTGTTAGAATTCATTTAATAACAAGAAAAACGTAGTTCGACACTTGAAAAACCAATTTTCCAAATAATATTGTTATCGGTATATGTTTTTAATATTATGTCATATGTATTTTGTACATATAGTATATCCAAGAAAATCTAGTTTGGACCGAGAGTAGTACTTTGAAGGAAAATCAAAGAGTCAAAATATCTGCGCGATACCGAGAAGGATTTTGTTTGTATAAAAGGGATAATTATAAGCGCGACATTATCGGAAACACGAGAATCTTTGCGAGACAAAATGCAAACCAAAACGCAGACACGAGTCGGTCCACATTAGTAATTTATAATTTATTTGTGTCGTATATTTCAAATTCAGATTGTGTTTAGGGCCGATACTCGATATTAGTTTGTATATTTTAGATTGTAACGACACAAAACCGCGTGTCGTTACTATAACCTCCCGACACAAAGTGAACTGCGCATGCGCCGCTACAGCGCGCGGATTGGCCAAACAGCTACAGCTGGGCCAGATCGGCGAACTCACGTGATTGGTCGCCGTCGGATACGCAGCCCCGCGAGTTGCATCTACGAATGCAGCATCCAACGACGGCGCGAACCGAGCATGCGTGGGCGGCGGTGCAACGGCTATAAAAGCCGTTGCATAACTATGCTCGAGGCGATTTTGCTCTTGAGCGCTCGCGGATCATTGCATCCAAGAGCAATCGGAAACAAATCGTGCGAACTCGCATTGCCGTGCATTGAGAGTTCGTTCGCTTTGCCGGACGATTTTACCGCGCATTGACGCGGTTTTTGACCGCCTTGACGGTCAGATATTCCCGGAAATTATTCAAATAGACTAAATATTTGAATAAATGAATTTTTACTGAAATAACTCTAATTATTTCATGCCCCTTCCCTCCCCGAATCCTGGAACCGACTACGAGTAACGGGCTAGAGAAGAAAGAGTATTTACCCACGGGGTAAATATCGTTACAAGATTTTTAAATACGCATGGCTTTTCCTTTCCATTACCAGGGAAATATTTTTATGCTGTTTAGAGTGAAGATTGTCATAAATTAATGCGATAAATAATATTAAGTTACTCGCGTAAAACAATGGTACTATGAAGAATTGAAGAACGATCGATATAAGTGATTATGGAAAAATAAAAATATATTGTTTGTGAAATTCGGGAAAGAGGGAGGCCGTGGTAAGCCATCAAGTAAAAAATTTTTTAATGTTCTTTCTTTTTTTATATTTCCTACAGATCATATGGTTCTCATCTTTTCTTTCCCGAGTTAGCGACAATTAACTTTGTAAAGAACAAAAATAAGAACTTGTCTGGTAAAAGTTTTTTTACTCGGTATTTCGTGTTTCATTTACTTTGGATACCTATATATTTTCATCCTTCTAGGGATTGGAAGATCAAGATTGCATAAATAACAAAATATATGAATAATTGGCAATGAATGTATATGATCTAAATTTTATTTTTAACAATCTTTTATTTTATATACATTTTACAAGTCATTGTAAATAATTTCGCTAAAACAAATGTTTTCCACAATTTAAAATTGTAACGCGAAGCGAACACACACTGATACACACAAATCACACAATCTTTTATGCGAATTAAACTTTTATACTGACGTTTAAACTGCAACACGCGACCTCTCGCGCCATTGCAGAACAGCACGGAACCTTCCTAAGCTTTGTGGAAGTTTTGGAATGTTACCGAAGGATCACGAACCTTTGTGAACCTTCGCGAGCGTTCGGGAGCTTCTTCGACGGGTATGCAGTACGCGCGCCCGCTTATACACAGCTCTTAATGGCCAGAAAGGATATAAAAGAAGGCGCGCAGAGATTATCATCACCTTAATTCATTCACACTCTTTCGACCATCCCAATCCTGCAGTGCTGGGTATTGCACGCGGCACTGGAACTCTTTTCCTTCTCTCTCTTCCTTCATGTGCTGGGTATTGCACACAGCGCCTCTACACGGTATCTGGCCCTTTCACTCACTCTCCCGTCACAGATTTCCCATAGCTTAAGGAAAGACGTGGAGTTCCACCTTATAGCCCTCCGCTAACCCAACTACGACTTGATTTCTGCGTTTAAATTATATGTGTTAACATTGCGACTAATCACTTCTTTTTTCTTTGTACTAATGGTATGAATGCTGGTTTGAATAAATTTTAGATTTTTTTATTACTTTTTAATTAATTCTTTTAATTTTGTTCAACCTGCTGTTGTTTCCGAATCTAATGGTTCTCCAACTGCCGCTATCCCCATGATCAAATAATCAATTATTTTATTTTTTTTCATTAAATTAAACTTCTGTATTATAATTTCTCTCTTTTTTTATTTTTTGGTATTTTCTTTTCTCAAGCGGATGTAGCCGCCCGTTACAAAATAAAATATCCAAAGAAGCAAAGAATACAAATATTTAACAACTTAAATTAAAATAAAACAATGAATTCTTGGAAATGAACGTATATATTCTCAATTTTTTTCTAAAAATCATTGATTTTATATACATTTTACAAATAATTATAAATAATCCATTAACGGCCGCTGAATTTGTAACCACGCGAGTGCAGAGGTGCATAGATTAACTGAAATTAATAAGGAAGTAGTTCGCAGAAGAAAGAAAAAAACAGATAGAAAAGTACAGGAAAGTGTGGTGAAAAAAATAGGCAATAAAGATGTAAAGCAGGGAAAAAGAGATAAAAGCAAAAAGTGAAAATGAAAGTCAGAGATAAGTAAGCTTAGAATCAAAGGCGGGATAAGGCGTAAGCAAACCCGGTTATTTGATGGGCATCACAGTCATTAATAACGGCCTGTGAGAAGTAAAATCGCGAACCGCGCAGACAAGCCGATAGCGCCTACGAGCCCAAGCAGCGATTGAGGGGAGGCCAGTCGAATAGAAAAGACAGACGTAAGAGTGCACTCATACCATATAAGAATAAAAATTAAAATTAAAATAAAATTAAAAGCTATATAAAAGTTAAACAAACAACAAAATAAAATAAATAAAATATAACAACTCAAACTAAAAAATTTAAAAATTTTAATATAGTAATAAACCAGAGGAAGGCGACTCGCTCCGTGCAGAAAAAGGTGTCGCCACCTGTGGGCTGGGTACTCCAACTACAGAAAGCGACACGAAGCAGGAGAGGGGAAGCGGCAAAAGGAAAAACAACTTGAGAGGAACGAAAAGAGGAGGTTAACAATTGCTACTCACCGGATATAAAAAAATTTCAAAAAAGGTGAGCTCTAAAGGGAAAAATGAGACAGCAGAAGGAAATAATGAAGGAATGTGAAAAAAATTATGGAAACAAGAAAAAGAGGATAGAAAGAGGGAAAAAGAGGAAATGAGAATGGAGATAAACGAAATGAAGGATATAATAGAAAAATTAAACATAAAAATGAAGGAGAAGCAGGAAAGAGAGGAGACTCAGAAAAAATGGAACCTGAAAAAGGAGCACAGATTGAAAGAGCTGAAGGAAAGGATGATAGAAATAGTAGAAGAGAGGTGTACTGACGAAGAATGAAAAGCCGCAGTGGAGAAAATATTAGATGGAAATACTACAGAAGGAAGCTGCAGGGAGGGGGAAGAAAAGGACAAAAACGGAGAAGGGGGCAACGAGAGAGGGAACATACTGAGCAGGAGGAGTAGTAGGTCGAATTTATCGACAACGAGCGGAAGATCTAACTGCAGCTGGCACAATAGACAAGACCTATAGGAATGGGAGACAAGAAACGTGAGATTAATGATGAAAGAAATAAAGGAAAAGGAAAGAAAGGGAGGAAAATGTGGTGATAAGAGGCGTAAGAAGGGAAGAGGTGGAGAAGAAGGGTATAAATGAGTGGATGAAAACATTTATGAAGGAAAAACTAAAAGTGAATACTGGAATTACTAGCTGCTGGTGGAGTGGCAGCGTTATGGTAGCAAAGCTGGAAAGCAAAGAAAAAAGGAACGAGGTATTAAGAGCAAGAAGGAACGTGTACGGAACGGAGATATTTCTGGAGCAGGACTTAAGCTACGATGATAGGAAGAAGTAGGAAGAAATCAGCAGCTGGGTGAAATGACTAAGAAATAAAGGGAAATATGTAAAAGCAGGAATGAACAGGATTTATATTGATGGGAAATGGATGAGATGGGATGATGAGGAGGCGAGTGAAATGAGAAGAAGGGAAACGATGGAAGAAAGGAGAGAGCAGGTTTCAAAGAGAGAAGGTAATACAAATGAAAATAAAAGAAGTGAAAAGGGGGAAGAAAAGAACAATAACGGTGTACAACAGGAAGAAGAACTGAAGAAAGATAAGAAAGAAAAAGAGGCAAGAGGAGACAAAAGGCAGACAAAAGGGCAAGAAATAAGAAAAACAGAAAAACAAAATAATTTAGCATAAAGGAGGGATGGACTATAGAAGAAGGTGAAAGATATGAGAAAAAAAGGACAAGAAGGACCAATAAAGCAAGGAAAGGAGCAGGAGAAAACGAAAATGAAAGGGAGCACAGAAATATAAACAGAAAACTAATAGATTGGAATATAGCGGGATTCTGGAGCAAAGACAGGGAATTCTGGAAAAATGTAGAGGGAATGGATTACATATGTTTAACAGAAACATGGGTAGAAGGGAAGGATATAGAAAAGTGCCAGAACATATTATCGGATGATATAAGATGGGAAATAATACCAGCAACTAGAGAAAAGAAGAGGGGAAGGACGAAAGAAGGCATTATTGTAGGAGTTAAAATGGAATGGAGAATAAAAATAGAGGAAATGAGAATCCACAAAGGAGAAGGTTTGGTAAAAACAAGGATAAAGTATAATGACAGGGAAAAAAGCATGAATATATGGGGGATATATGGCAGCGGAGAAGTGGAGAAGCAAATGGATAAAATAGAGGAAGAAAGCTACAACGAGAGCACACATGTTATAATAATGGGGGATATGAATACGAGAATTGGGAACGCTGGAAGATATATGAACTTAGAGATAGGAGAAATGGAAAATAAAAAAAGTAAGGATAAAAAGATAGAAAAAAGAGGAAAGTCTGATAGAAGACAGAAAAAAACGGATGGACAATACTGAATGGGACAAGAGTAGGAGACGAAGAAAGGGGATACACATACGTGGGGCCAAGGAGCAACACGGTAATAGATTTAGCGATAGTGGACGAATGGAGCAGAGAAAGGATAGAAGAATTCAGAGTGGAAGATAGAATAGAGTCGACCGTGCCATTGACATGCCAATTAAGATAAGGATAAACTTGAGAGAAGAGAAAAATAGAGGAAAGGAAAATACAAGGAAAGGGAAGGAAGTAGAGAAAAAAAAGATAATTAGATGGGATGATGAACGTATAAAAAGATACAGGGAAGCAACAGGAGGGAAATATACAAGGGGGACGACGGAGAAGTCAGTGGAAGAACTTTGGAAAGAACTGAAAGAAAGGATACAGAAGGAAGTCCCTAGCAAAGAAATGAAAATGAAGAAATGGAAAATTAGGAAAACGAAATGGTGGGACAGGGAATGTGTAAAAGAGAAGAAAAATACAAAAAGTCAGTATAAAAAATGGAAAGAAGGAAAGACCGAAAGAGCAGAGTATTTGAAACAAAAGAAAAAATGGAAAGAAACATGCCAAAGAAAAATAGCAGAACAAAAAGCAAGAGAGGAAGTGGAAGTTAAGGAACTAAAAATCGAAGGAGAAATTTGGAGGTAGCAAAATAACGGAACAAGAAAGAAAATAAACAAAGAAGGGGAAATAAGTAAAGAAACATGGAATCTACACTTTAGCAGGTTACTAAACAAAGCAGAAGGGGGACAAGAAAATATATAGGAGCAAAATAATGTAACAGGAAACGATGAACGGGAAAAACATAATATAGAAAAGAAGGAATTCTATGAAAAATAGAGATCATTGAAAAAGAAAAAGCACCGGGAATTGACGGAATAACGAATGAGATGTGGATACATGCAGGTGGAGAAATAAAAGACAGGCTGTGGAAGTTGATAAAAAGGATCTGGGAAGGAAACAAAATGCCTGAAGAGTGGGAAACAGCGATAATCTCGCCAATCTACAAGAAAAGGGACGTAACTACAGAGGGCTATTCCTACTGTCCACCGGCTACAAAATATATGCAAGTATACTAAAAGATAAATTGGAGGAAAAATTGCAAACAAGTGCATAATACCGGAAGGACAGGCGAGATTTAGGGCCGGCAGATCCACAATAGACAATATATATATTCTAAAACATATAACTGAAAGAAAGATAAGGGGAAAAAAGATAATATATATATTGTTTGTGGATCTAAAGGCAGCCTTCGACACAGTCAAAAGAAGGAAGCTCTGGGAAATAATGGAAGGAAATAAGATAGATAGAAATCTAACAGAAAAGGTAAAAAGAATATATGAAGAAACAAAGATAAGAATAAAAACGAAAGAAGGTTTGACTGACCAGATAAGGACGCAAGGAAGGCTGAGGCAGGGATGTAGCCTAAGCCCACTTCTTTTCAATATATACATAGCAGGTTTAGAAACAGAGTTGGAAAAGTGAACATAGGAGGGACAAAAATTGAGGGGAAAAGGATATGGTCATTGGCATATGCAGACGACATAGTGCTGATGGCTGAGAAAAAGGAAGCCATAGAACAAATGATGAAAATCATGGGAAAGTTCCTAAAAGATAGAAAGCTGAAATTGAATTCAGATAAGACAAAAATAATGACGTTCAAAAGAGGGAAAAAAGAGAGAAAAAACAGATAGAAATGGAAAAAGAAGGAAATAGAGGAAGTAGGAAAATTTAATTACTTGGGATACACGTTTAATAAGAACAGAGAAGATAGGGAAAACATGAAGGAAAGGATACACAAGGGAAGAATTGCTCTAAAGAGAATGTGGAGCCTAGCAGAGAGGAGATGCTATGGTGATATGGAGACAAAAAAAATTTTATTCAATTACCTGGTGAAGGGAGTAGTAGAATATGGGGTGGAAATACGGAGAGAGATATGAGTGAAAGAATTGGAAAAGATAAAGACGGATTACATGAGATGGATACTAAAACTGGAAGCATGCACACCGAACTATATAATCTATGAGAAAACAGATGAATACGAAATGGAAATAGAATGGAGAGCCAGGAACAGAAGGTTTGAAGAAAAAGTAGAAGGACAAACGAACGATAGATGGACGAAAAATGCTTGATAGAGAAAATAAGAGAGAGAACAGAAAGCGGAGATGAGCCAGAGGAGAGATGGCTAAAAGAAGTGGGGATAAGTAAGCTGCAAATGGAGATATGGACAGAAGAAGGAAAAAACAAATATGATATAGTGAAAAAAAGAAGGAAAGATATAAGCAGGAGAGAACAAACACGATAGAAAATGCGGCATATAATAGATGGTATAAAAATATAAGAGAGAAGGGAATGCCAAGATACAAGAAAACAAAAAAGAAGGATAAAAATATAAAGACAATTGTAAAAATAAGTGGTGGAAACATAACAGTAGGTAACAAATACTGGCTAAGTGAAAAGGAAAGAAAATGCCAGTTTTGCAGAGAACATAATGAAGATTGGACACACTGGTTGTGGGAATGCATAGAGACAGAAAATGAAACAAGAGAGATGAGAACGATAAAGAAGTGGGATGAAAGAAGAATAATCACAAATTTTAAAGAAGGGGTCAAAAACAGAATGTTACTACATTACATGAAAATAATAGAAAAGAAAATAGAAAAAAAGAAGAACAGAGAACAAAAGAGAAGGCCAATGAAGAAAAAAGAAAAAGAAATGGGACCGAATAAATGAAAGAGAAATGAATGTATATAAGTATAATGTGAAAGTGTAAAAATGTAAAAAGAAATGTAAAATATCAATAACTTGTAAAAAAACAGAGCGATATCTATGTTAAAGGAAGTCCATTCCTAGGCCTAAGGCCGGAATTGTATTAAATAAATAATAAAATAATAATATATTTATTTATTGAATTTTTGAGTAAAAGTTAAGAAAAAATTAAATTAGGTAATTAGAAATCAATAAAAAAATATAAAAAAAACTAAATAAATTTTAATCACATTTGTATTGTGAGCTCCAAATTTGTTTGAGGAACATTTTAAATTTATTCCGGAATAAAGATTTGACGGAAGTAAAATAAACAATATTTATATACAAATATAAAATAAACTTAAATATAAATGGAAGGGATCTTTTTATATTTTATCGAGCCTAATTAAGCAAGAAATTTTTGCAGAACGATATACGTATACGCCGAGATAGCCAAAAGACCACTCGTAGTTACGGATACGCGATAAAATTTAACTAGTCTTCTTAACTTAAAAAAAATTGCTCATCTTACATAAATTTTAAGTGTTTATACTATTTCTAAGGTTTCAAAAAAAAAAAAAAAAAAAAATAAATGTGTTGATTGTTCTGAACTTACGACAACAGCACGCAAATTTACTGATACTTTATGCTCCGTAGCAAAGATTAAACGTGGAACAGATATACTTATCATATTACTCTAGTATTATTGTCAATAAAATGCAAATTATAATGATTAAATAGGTTAATCTATAAAAATAATATAGTAATAAATACCCGAACTTTTATATATAATATATTAACTTTTATTTATAATAGATTATAAGTAGACAAATATTTTTATTATATTTTTAAAGTAAATATGCTTTAATTAATTAAGTTTTATACAGGCTAGAAATTCCATATATTTATATATGGCAAATTTTATTTCACAATGTATAATTCGTTTTACCTCCTCCCACAGAACAGTAGTCAGATATCGGTCTTGTTAATATCGATTATAATACTTCGTTCTTTATCACAATGCAATACAAGTAATCAATGAACGAATTTTGATAAAAATATCAAATCAAAAAACTATAAAGTAAAACTATATAACATATTTAACTAATATAACATATTTTATATTATGAAATAAGGTATTTTATTCATTTTTACAATTATATAAGAGTATATTGTAATCTTACCAGCGACCGATCGCCATATGATGTCGTATTTATATTTGACGTGTAGCTACCGATCGTTTAAAAGTTACATTTTTTTAGTTGGCATATGGTTTATTACACACACACACACACACACTGCGTATTCACATGAAAAATATAAATAACTTAATTATATATTATCTTATACCTAATTTCTAAAGAACGTATAACAATATTAACTGATATGATTTGTATAAAAAAAAAATATTTTTTATTAATAATTATGAAAAAAATTGAAACGTACAGTATTAACATTTCTACTTTTAAATAACATATGATATACATCGTTTAATATTATTTAATTATAAGGATTAATAGGTGAAATAACAATATGAAGTTTTAATATATCTTTATTTGGACCCACCAAATATTTTGATATTGATATCTCTGAATTCATAGAATCTTGTTGAGCATTTAATTCTTCAAAAGGTAGTATATCATCTAAATTAAGTACTCGTTCATTTTTATTAAATCTATAAATCATTTCTTTCACTCTAGCAATATGTTCTACACCATCTTGAACTCCATATATGAGAACTCCAATCTTTACTCTTAAATCAGAATCACTATCGATTGGAGGTTCTTTACATGTTAATGATAATCTTACAGATCGAATAACATGTTCTGGCATTTCCACCGTACCTTGCCAAACAATTAAAAAAAATTTTTTAAACCATACACCTTTGGGATAAAGATCAACAACCCATTCACACGATTTATCTCCAGCGCAATCAGCCAAATCTGAATGACTAGAAAATACTAAAGTTCTTGAATGGTACGAAAGTAAATTATGAAAATTTTCAACTGTTAATAATGAACTGCATGTGTCTATTGTATAAAGTCTTGGCTCAAACAAGAGCAAACCATCTTCTTCTGTTTTTATAATTTCACGTACTCTGTCATTTTGACCAGAATGAAAAGACATTCCAATTGCCATTCGTTCTATAAAAAAATCTTTGTACTTTTGAGTTAAAGGTGAAAGTAAAAGTTCAGCTAATTGTCTAGGAGACATCATAGGAAATCTTACTGGCAACATAACTGTGCATACTATTTGTTTTAGTGTTAATTCAAACTCTACTGTAGATAGTCGATTTTTTAAACGATTACTTTGATGATTTAACCAAGTTTCCAGACATTTATATAATGCCATTTCATCTTGTATTACCAAATTACTTTGATGCAATAAAGACACAAGAGCATCGAGTTCAAAATTAGCGAAATCGGCTGTGCCTGCTACAAGTTCGATATTCCATTTAACAAAATTATGACACGCATCAGTAATATCACGGTGTCCACAATTCAAAGTATATTGTAACCATGACACAAGGGTACCGTGTATAGCTGCTATTGGAATATGATTACGCATATAATCCAAACATAATAAAATTAAATCTTTTACATTATACTTATCAGCTAGCGAAAGTAACGGTAAAACTACTCCATGACTAATACGGAGATGTCCTGTATAAAAATATCTTAAAAATTCACTAAAAATTGATGCACACTGTGGAGTTTCTTGGAGTGTTATTCGACTCTCTTGTGATTCGCACCATTGTGGACTCATTAACATAACCTCAAATACGTCACTAGATGCACATAATATTAATCGATGAGCTGGATATTCTATATTATTTACAACTAAACAAATATCGTTCATTAATCGTTCAGCGTATAATGTTGCTATTTTTTTCAGAACAGTTCGAGAATTGTCGACCTATTAATAAAAAAGGTTTATTATATGAATGTAATATAATTATAAAAGATAGAATAATAGTATAAAAATAAAAATAATACATCAAATAATTTCAACATTATTCATGAAATTTCATAAATACATATGTTACGACGTTTCGCAGATTGGCAACTCCGTTACAGTCGATAACAATATAAACAAAAATAAGACTCAATTACTTAATCGTAAAGAAGAGAGAACCTTTACACTTTACCTTTTTTATCCGATGACGTGCTAAATGATCGAATGGCAGAGGAGGGAAATAAACAACAAAGGTTAAGGATTAATTCGTATAGAACCGTTGCTACAAAATGACAAGTAGCGCAAAATGATTTATATGAGGAAAAAAAACTTTAAAAAAGAAAATAAAATGGTTGATGACGAAACCCTCAATTAGGATTTTCTCTTAGATACTCAAATATTTATGAAGATATTTTGCCAAAAGCAGAGAGGTTCTTTATAGAAATGATTAGAGTAAAACAACGTATAAGGCAATAACAGCTCTCGTCAATAACAGAAATGCTCTTGATCGCTAAAGATCCAGGAGATGAAAGACCTCGAAATATAATGAACACGTGTTTTTATTAAGTGTCATAACATAGAAGAGAACAGCTGAGACGTCACACCATCTCGACCACCGAACAATGCAGCGCTCAATTGACCAGCAGGGAGAGCTAAAAGGCGCTAAAGCCCAAAATTAGTCACTTTGTGCATTCTTCAACGAGCCTTGTTAAAAAAACGCGCGTACGTGTTTATGAATAAATAAACTAATCGGAAACATATATACTCTCATAATAATTAAAAAAGGAAGCGAGATTTCAATAAATTGTTAAAAAATTAAATAGTCAATTGAACTGTAGAAAAATTATTTATCGGTTTCGCGTTTACAATCAACATAAAGAGCTTTCTTTAAAACGAAAAGGAAAAAGCCTTGTGGAAATTTAATTTAGATATATTTACAAATTACTGGCCGTCACTCGCTATTAGTCTCGTGCTTAGACATCAGGAGCCGTGTTTTATATTTGAGCATGGTACTTACTCTTGCTTGGAACCATATAAAGTTATTTGTTCAATGCTGATGAAGCTCCTAAAGCAATGATGTTCCGATGGATTTCAAATTAAGAAATTACAACAAACGTTCATCCAGTAGATTAAAATTTTTTCAAAATTGCATATCTATAGCACACAACAGACGAAACAATTGCACAAAACTTATAAGGAAACAATCGTATCGAGGTATCACTAACCCAGACTCAACGAGGAATACTAAGAAAACATATTTTCATAGTAAATCCTCTTTCACAGTATGGCACAAAGGGACCTCTACAAGTTAAAGGTTCATCTATATCTTGTTTTCCTCTTATCCTTAGTCACGATAAAAAAGAAGAAAGTGTTGAAAAATACATGTAAAAATAAAATAATTGAATATTAAATTTTAAATTTTTCATGCCGTAATCCACTCATTATAGCAAAAATGAAATAAATAATTAAAAATTTTTAATTACTGTTAATTTAAATTTAATTTATGGAATATATTGTATTGTTTCAAAATTCTTCGCAAAATAGAAAGAAAATTATATAAAATTACCGATAGCGCGAAAGTATGAAGCGTGCTTTATATAGTATTACTTTCAACAAATTTAAAAGTTCGATTGATTTCCATTCATTACAATAGAGATAAACTAGAATAATATGTTGATAAACGAATTCATTAAAAAATAGACCAAACTAAAGATAGGTAAAACTTTTAACTGAATTATGATATTATATCCAGAACTATGGTTTCCGTCAAGCCATAATAATAAATAAAAGTTCTCGATAAAACAATAATGAATATTATCAAGTAAGGGAAAATCATCTCCTCACCCCATTTCATTGCGAAGGGTGTAATGGTGGGAAGAGAAACGAAAAGGCTATAAAGGACGGCCAAAAAAGGGCTCGTACGTTTTCCATTTAACAGCTGAAATTAATATTAACTGTTACTTTAATTATGGTCAAATAAGGTAACATTCAAAACACAGTCAAAATCTCCAAGAAAAAATCACTGGAGTGATGATAGCACGCTATGAGCAATTATAATACATCCACACCTAAACTTTTGGAATATTTGAGTCTTGAAATCAACATTCCAACAAAAAAAACCAAAATCATCAAACAAGTAAAATGTCATTATTATATTCGGCATTTCGCAGTTAACTTTTGGAATTATATTTACGATACTATTTTTATTAATTATTCTTATGATAGCGTACGTCAAATTGTTAAATTTGAACTGCTTTACTTTCATGACTATAAATAATTTTTGAATAAATACTAACTGTTATATTAATTATGCTGAAATTTCATTTGTATTTTCTTTTACATACTGAGATATATCAATTGAATGTTATTCTTTATATATCGCTTTGACAGATTGCTATAAGAATCTCATGTAATATATGCATTTTTTAACCTATTTTAACTCTACTATGATACATATATAATAATTTTCCATATATTAAAAACAAATTATTTTATATATTTTTATGAAAATTCGATGAATATGCTAAATCATAAACCCAACCTTATTATTTATTATTATTAATTACATTATACATTGAAAATGGATTCCTTAATTTATAATAGTTGCCTAATAGAAATTATAATATATCGAATTTTTATATATTAAATTTGTAATAGAATTTAATTTAAAATTTTTAATGTTTATTTATCCAAAACACTTTCCTTAATTTTTTTCTTTTTAATATCTTACTTCATAATCTATGTTATAAATGTTCTTAATTTATATATTAAGATAAAAAAGAAATAATTGTATGAATTGAGAGAGGTATTTTTGTACGAATCAAAATTTCTTAATTAATGTTGAACGATCACTCCTCTTGCATCTCTTATGCTTTGTCATCAATTTTTTATTGATTAAGAATATTTGTGATATCATTTTGAGCATTTCTGATTTCTTATTTATCCGTATTCCATCATGAAAATATCATATTCAAATGTTTCTCTCGCATTTAATTTGAAGAACTCTCAAGACATTTCACAAAAACGATAAAATACTATGATAAAAGTAAAAACTTTATTATGAAAAGCAGCTATGTTATTACGGTCGAGGAAATTTTACGAGCAGTCTCAACATTATCTGTTAATTTTACGATTTCTTTAATGGGAAACGCCAATATATTTGTTAGCTCAAGTTATTACATTGTAAAATATCTTTAAAATATATAAATATAATATATTTTATTTATTTCAAGTTCCGCTAATGTACTCGGAATCGTGTATATGTTATATCTATCCTTGTCTATGTTTATAGTTTTGATCGAGCCGTCTCCGCACGCAGAAAACTACCCTAATGTAGTCATCTGAGTTAGTTCAAGAAATAGCCAAGTAAAATTATCATCGATTAGAGATTATAATCTAATAAAATTAATAATGAAATTATGGTTTACGAGAAAAATTTATTACAAAATACATATTAAATTATGTACAGGTACATAACTCAACTATAATTATAAAAATTCTTTTGTAACATAACAATATTATCTTTACATCGTATTTATTAAAGATATTTTTTAAAAGTTTTAGAAAACTTTATAAGTCTATCCTGTTACATCATAATACCTTAATATTTATATAAATGTAAAGACAATACAGTGCACTCCCTTTATATTATTTAAATTATTTATTTGACAAAGATAATTGGGAAATCAAACATCTAGATGCGCAATTAATCAAAAGAAGCGTAGCTGATGATAAAATATATTTTGTAAAAGAGAAACTTCAGTTTGTAAAATATCATATATTAAGTCATCAAAGATATTATAAAGAAAAGCAAGAGATGAATAATAAACATTGAATGTTGTTTTTTTCTTATAGGCATGATTTGTAATATAATAAAAAATGTATATGTTATAACTATAAATTTTATAAAATAATAAAAGAATAAACTTTTCTTAAGAGAAACAATTATTTATAAAATATAAAAAAATTAATTTAATAAATTATTTAAAAAAAAAATAAAATATAATAATTAAAATTATAAATTATCATTTACATCAATATTCAATGCTCATATATATACGTGATTTTCAATTTGTTTATTAAATAAGTTATGTGACCACTATATGTTAGGTTTCTTTTAATATACACTGTAGTCAAGATTAATATACATGTATACTTAAAAAATAATAAACATGAAGGAACATATATCATTAAAAGTATCAATTACATAAATTTATAACAAATTTATCAAAGGTTGTGGGATTTTTTCGAATTCAAACATCAAGAAATAATTTTACTTTTATTAGGTATAAGGCAGTTCTCTCAAGTTTTTTAATTAAATTTTTTAATACAGTTCTTAATAAGATTAATTCTTATGCAAACTATATAATAATGTTAATTAAGAACGATGTGCAAATATATTGAATTGTACATATATGAATGATAAACGTATGCTAATGAAAGACAAGTACAAAATCTTTATATGGAATTATTTATAATCTTTTAGAAAATTATGAATACTAACTATTTGGAAATTAAGCATTTCTGTACACCTATTGAGTTTTATAATTCATTCATTACATAAAAATACTAAATATAATAAAAATAAACACATTCAAACAAAGAAGGAAACTAATGGAATAATACTTGCATTATGTATTTTTCTTTATTTGCTCCATTCAAAAACCACTTAACACATCAAATTGCATAAAAATGTGTTAAATAAACCTTTCTATAAATTCGGTTAAAATGGTGAAATATTTTTAAATTTGAGAGGTTTTCCTAGTATTTAATAAAGCTCAATTACAAATATTTGAGAATATTATATTGTTTTAAATTATATATAATACATTCTTAAATTAGATAAAATTTTACATATAATAAAGCCCGAATTTTTTCAATTTTCAAAAATTTTCATTTTGCGAAAAAACGCTATTTTTGCGTGCAGATACAAATAAAATAATTACTTCAATATATTAAAAAATTATTTTTTTAATATATTTCGGTAAATGTCAACCTATTATGAACACAATACATATATATCATTTTTAAACTAAGGAATATTCAATAATAAATGTACATTTTTGTTAAAAAAAAAGAAACCTAATTTAACCATACCTGTACTTGAATTGATTTACATAATATTTTTCATAATTTATTTATTAACATATTTATTTACTAACGATATTATTATTATTTTAAATCCATTGCAACGAGACTCGCTCGTTACTAAGCGGTTTGGGAAGGCCTCCCTTTTCACCCAAATTCCCGCGTTCAGTCCTCGCGCTATCTCGTGTATCAGCACGCGCTCGGCTCCCCCGGCGATAACGTAAATACGGCCGCCCGATTGACCGCATTTTGCGCCGATCTTGCTTCGGGGAATCGAGGCTATTTAGCACACGGTATGTGCTAGTCTCAGAATAGATTCGTTCTGGCCTCGATCCCAATCTAAACCTTTCCCTCCGCCTCATCCGTTGTTCACGATTCCGTGGCAACATTTTAATATGTTTCCGCCTTCGTTATGCATTATTTTGTGGCAACACGACATCCCGAAATTGTCACGATTCCGTGTTCTTTCAAATCCTAAAAAAGGGTAAAGTCGCTTGACCTTCCGGGATTATCCCTTTGCTCTCGACTTCTTGCTCCAAACTGTCCTTGAGAATGTTAGCGTATATTTTATATGCAGAGTAAAGCATAGATAGCCCCCGATAGCTGCTTGTGTACTTTCCTTTTTTAAATATTGGGCTGATCACCGCAGTTTTCTATTCCCAAATACCTATACTTCGTTCGCGACTGCATCTAATCCTGTTTTCTTTTTTCAGTTTTCTCCATACTTTATAAAATTCTGTGTTAAAAAGTAATGTTTTCCCCAGTGTCTCCCCACCTGTTTTTTGTGGTTTATAAATTCTCTTGTTCCCCCTAGTAGTTTTATAAAATGTTCCATTCATACTTTCATTTGAATCTCCTCAAACATTTTTTCTTTCCTATTACTTCCTTTATTCAAGAATTTCCATATATCTACTTCGTTTCTTAGCTTTCATCGTTCTTCTTATTATTCCTCTTTCTTTTTAACTTTCTTCATCTGACAGATCTTTCTCCATTTATTCGTTTTTCTGTACAACCTCTTTTTTCACACTTTTTTTCTTCCCAGTCTTTCAGTTCTTTCTTTGTCTTTCTTTTTTTCGTTTCCACATTCTCTGTCTCACCATCTATTCATTCCCGTCTTCCATGATCTTGCTGTAATCTCTTTTTTGTATCGCTGTCTTGATCTTATTCATCAGTTTTACCCACAGTTCTTCAATCCCTGTCTCTCAGGCTGCTTCCTTGTATTTCCCTTTCATCCTTTATTAATATTTACCAATACTTTCCTCTTGTTTACTCCCAGTTCTTATTTATTCCTATTATAAGGCTTCCCATTGCTCTTTCTCTCTTATTTTTCCTTTTAGCTTCCGTATTTATCCATTTCATCATTTGTGGTAACATTTTCATGCACTTTTCGCTCTCTTTTTTCTCCACCCAGATCTCTGCCAGGCATACACAATTCATTTTTTCTTTATAATCTCAGAAGTCCCTGTCTTTTCTCCATATTCCTGTTATGTTCCAAAATAATACACTTCTTGTTTTTTCTTTCCTATTTTGTGGGTTTTTTTCTCTTTGTATCTGTTTCTCTCCTTATTTTCATCTAAATTTTTATTTTCCTCTTTATTTTTATCCTTATTCATTATTTTATTTTATTTTATCCTGCTCCACTCCTTTTTTTTCTCATTTTTTATTACTTTCCTCTCATGTCATGCTTTATTCTCCTCATCTCTATAACCTCTATCATCATTAAAACCATCGCCTTTGTGCCTGGTCCATTTTCCATCGAAAACACTTTCCATATTCTAGGCTTGGTATAACAATCCTCCTTCCTTGGTCCCTTACCTAAATATTCATTTCCGTCTGAATGTTCTTCTCGCTGTTACTCAAGTCGTAGTCAACGTACATCCCTGAGCCATACAGCCTCCTCTTTGTCCCTATCACCGCTTTTCTCGAATACCAATCCTCACATTTAAGCACTATAACTGTTCTGCTTCACCATGTTTCCTTAATCCTTGTCCTTACTTATTTACTTATTTACTTACTTCCAATTTCTTCTTGATGAGACAGTTCAAACATATAATTAGACCTTCCTTTTCTACCTCTGTTCCCTTTACTCCTTTCACCATAATATCCTACACTATTTCCCTCCTCTCTATTTCTCTTACCGTCTTTTACATACTATTGACCTCCCTTTCCAATAATTTGGATCGTGCCTACTGTTCTTATTACCATCTACCTCAGTTGAAATTATCAATCGGGTGCATGCCTTTCTTCCAAGCCTAAGCGCTCATCGATGGGGGTACATTTACCCCCATCTATATATGTATATATATACGCCGCTGCAGTCCTCCTCATCAAACTCCGTTCAGCCTATTCTTTCCTAAGTAATCGCACTTCATTCTGCCTAGTTCTCTCTAGCTTCCTTTATTTTTTCTATATTGTCAGGCAGTTCTTTCCATTTATTTTCTTATTTTTTTCAATATTATTTATTCTTTCTTCCATTTCTTTATATAGCTTTCCTACTTTTTCATTCTTCTTTATAATCCATTCTTTTAATTTTTGTTTTTCTTTCCTACTCTCCATTTTTTCTTTCAGTTTTCTTCATTTTTCTCTCTCCAATTCCCTTAAACTTCACTCATATTGAAATTCATGTATACAATAAAATAATAAGCTTTTTCGTTTTTTTTTTAAATTAATTGCGTAAAATTTAAACACTCAAATTTGATCAACTATACCTATTCTTGCAAATAATTAATTTTAATGTACTTTATTTGCTTAAAGCTAAAGGTCTACCAAAGATTAGTTTTTTGTCATTTATAATTTTAATTTTTTTGTGATAGTTTTAAAAACTACATATTTGTAAATTATTCAATTTTTTTAATTAAATTTTTATTTTAGTTTGAAATTAAATTGTTAAAATACAATTACGAGTAGTATAAAAAACTTACATTTTTTAAAAAACACAAATACAGAAATATGACTAAAAACGTCAGAATTCATAAAATCAGACGAGTATTAGAATAAGAGTAGAAAAAATAGAATAATAAATAACAATAAAAAATGTACTAATTAACGTACAATGCTTATAATAATTTATTTTTTTTTAAGTAGATGAATTCAGTAAAATTCTATTCTTTACTTAGATTAAAAAAAAGTAATGAAATGAAAATAAAAGAAAATAAAACATAGAATAAAAAAATAATATGTAGAATTGAAATAAAATATAAATACACATGCTTACTTAAAAACTTCCATTCAATCAAACGTTTAGTACTTGTATAATTCCTTTTGCGTGTAATATAGCTATTAATGAAAAACCCAGTTGTATAAAACTTATAAGAACTTGCGACGATATTGCACCTCGTCGCGACACCGATTTGAGGTTAACAGTTTATTAACCTCCTGACCGACCGGTTCACTCACCTCACAAGTGAGAAAAGTGTGGGATATAGTGGGATGTAACAATCGGTAACTAATTCACGATTTGTCGATTTGAATACGATACAGTTTTTCCAACGCTTTATTTCAAATCACACGCGTACGGCATGCCTTCCCCACGGAAACTAACGCCGGTTACCCCTCCGCAAGAAGGAGAAAAGCTGAAATCACGGCAAAACGCGGGTATCTAAACAGGCGAATTGATACGAGAAAGGAACTTTTTATCTGGATAATTGATCGAGACAATTGTGTTCACACGAGTGTTTAATCAATTATAAAATAAAGAAAATTCGTTGTATTTTGTTTAGTCTCTGTGATTACACCGAGACAATTCTAAAATACAATTGAAATAAAGAAAATTAAGATATTTTTCTGTGCTGCGTCATAACAGCAGCAATAATTGTATCAAAAGTAATATACGACGTCACTTGCGTCATAACAACAAGGACACCGTGTATTAGTTAGGTTCAAACATAAATAAACGACGAGCTGTGGGTCATAACTGCAGGCACAACCGTTTATTTACTATTTACGTATGAATAAGGTGAATAAACCTCTGTTACAGACGATCACTGAGGAGTCACCATCGATCGACAGTATTAGATAGCCGCCAAAATTTGAATACCTTTATTGTATTTGAAATACAATAAAATATTTTGTTAAATAAAAAATATAAAAGATAGAGTTTTGTTATTTGTGTGACCCATCCTTCGACTAAGCAATTCCCGGCCCCGATCTAGAAAGAGATCGAGGCGTTGCAAACTATTCAGAAATGATACTATGAATTCACTGATTATTCTAAAATATTATGTTAATTATTGAGCTATAATACTGATCCATATATAAAATAAATCCTCTCAAAAATTATATTTATTCTATAAATTTAAATTAAATAAAAATTTTTGTAATGTAAAAAAATGTACCTGCTTAAGATATAAATTTTTAGATTATAATACACACCGTACGTAATTAGAAAAAAGTTTTATATTGTTACGGACATATATAGTATATATATACGGATATGAAATCCTATTCCCGTAGGCCGTCCGGCTATTCGGAGTTATCGCTAACTCCTCGGCGGAAGGTGAAGGTTACAAGAATTGAAATCAAAATACTTCCGTGTACAAATAGAATTAGTTATTATTTGAGATAAATTTAAGGAGGAGACGCGGTGCTTGTGTTTTAAAATACCGATCTATAATAGCTATAAACGTTGTAAACGCGACAAAATAATTAAAGTTCCGAATGAACTTTAGGTTAAAAGATGTTGCACGATCCGCGGGTCCGTCACGAATGATTCCAAAATCAGCTTGCGAGAGCCTCGGAGGATAAGTTCCCCCGATTCTGGAATCATCCGCGAGAGCAACCGCGGGTCCGCGGTCCCACGGTTGGGGTGCTGAGTCCGCGGATTCCTTGGGCGCTTGCCGTCGGTGCGCGTTATCGGGGCGACGAACGCCGGCCCTGCGAGCCGCGTAGGCTCCGAGCGCCCGGAATACGCGCACTCAGCAAAATTTGGCTTGCGAACCGCTGAACGCCTGGAACACTCTTATTTATGTTCCCGCGGGTTCGCAGTCCCTTTCCTAGAATTTAAGGTAATACGTTGCTATGCAGCGGATGCAGCTGCATAGCGTACGTAACAATATAAAAAATGAATTAATTTTTAATTAAATATTTCATATTTACTGTAAATATTCTACTTATTATTAGTTCATTAAGTAAAAACCAATATGAAAATGATCACAAATATATTTTATTGTATTTAAACATTATTATATATTTTTAAAATAAAAAATTTTTGTATTATAAATACCTCAATTATGTCTGCTTTATGAATATCTACATCATTTACATTGAATGTTTTATTCAACGTCTTATTTTCAATTTTTTGTTCAGCATCCATTTATTAATTTATATATTTTTATAAATTTCATTCGACATTGAATATTCAACATACATTCTTATTTATGTTGATAGAATCTGAAATATATATATTCATATATAATGTTTTTCTATTAACGAATTGGTATATTTTATTAAACTATAAATTTAGAAAAATTTGTGTACGTGATATTTTATGTAAGGTAAAATTTTATGTAGGTTGTGGTTACTAAGTAGGATGACGTTCAACAACACCTGTTATCTGCTCAAGCAACTAAGTAGCATTAATGTCTATAAAATGTAACCAGATCTACTTCAGAGAGGCACTCTAAACTCTCTGGCAAAGGACAACAAAGTGAACCTGATATATATACCAAGATACGAGATATCTTGGAAATGAGAAAATAATTAAACTGGCAAAGAGAGGAGCGATGGAAATTCGAGTCATAAAACTCGAAACCCTATGCCTCCAAAGGAAATTAATAAGGCTATTCATAGCTGGCTAATGAAGGACTCTGCTGAGTTATAAAAGAAAGCAGGGGGCTCAGGCAATCTAAGTGATTGATAGATAACAAGGTATCACAAGACTGAATAGAGAATGTACAAACAAAACATCCGGCTTATCGTTGGTTGGCTCACGGGATACTGACGAGTCAAATATCACCTGAAAAAGCTTAATTATGATATTAACAAAATTTGTCGATTCTACCATGATAAAAACGAAACCACCGAACTCTTTTATGTCACTATTTGGTCTTTACTGTAATAATAATCAATTATAATGGTGGAGATCCTGAATCCCTAAATCCAAGGGAACAAAAATTGGCAACTGTTTCAGATAGCCAGCAAGATTAATATTGAATTGACTAAGATATGAACGGATCCTCTAGTAAGGTATGTTGTAAATAGGTAGTAATGAAGGAAGGGTTCCAATTAGAATTGTTAAGCTATCCCCTGTCCAAAGTTATGTGAGTTAACCTACAACGCTTTTCAATTGGATTTTGAGATCTTTGCTAGCAATCTAATTTGGCCCGAAAGAGCACATGAACCAGCTACTCAGAGAGACTCATGCAAGCCCCGGTGACCTTGAAGGAGAGTCTGTGTCAAACCCGACAAAAATTTCTTACCAATTTTCGTTTCTTGAAAATAGGTAGACGAAACGGCACACAATAAGCATGGCCTGAGCGCGTTTAATTTTCTCCATGTCTTTTGAAAAATAATTTAATCTAATCTACTATACTAGAAACTAGTGCACTATCACCAGTAATAATAAATACCCACAAAATTTTAAAAATATTTACCAGGAGATTAAAAGTAGAAATCAAGCAAAAAGTGCAGTGGTTGAGTGAGATTTAAACTGCTTCCCTATGAATTCCCTCACCACTACATATGTTAATCATTTTTATTTGACTTATTTTGAATAAAAATTAATATAAAATATAAGTTGTATATGCAGTGGAAATGCATATTTTATAATGAAACATAAAAATCACGTATATTAATTATTAATAAAAAAATATATTATACTTATAAGAAAGGTAAAGAAAAAGTTTTGCCCAAATTGTTAATTTGATAATTATATTTGTTGTAATTTTATATATTAATTTAAACAAAAATTATTATTTTTAAATAAATTACGATTCTAAAGTCGTTACTAAATTCTTTTTCAGTAATGATTTTGAAGTCATCAAGTCAATTTTGAAATACTTCTCGAGCAGCTCTCCCTTTAACGCGCAGTCATAGTGAGGGAACCTGTTAGAATTGTTTATAGTGTTTTTATATATATATTGTTTGTATATTGTTGCGTTCGATGGTTTATAAGAGAGTGGCGATGAAGCACACGCGACCCAACCGCTATGATATTTGTTCTTTTTACTTTTGTATTGACCTCTGAGCGAAATAGACTGTTAATAAAATAATGATTATTTTTGTCTTGATATTTTGTTGCCTACTCAATAGAACCTATATTCATCTACGAAATAAAATACACAATATTTTTTGCACTCAAACGACGGTACTTGCATATTTAATCCATTAGAACGATAATTAAATGTAAATTTTTAATTAATATATTTATTTAACAGTTTATAAAATTTTTTAAAACCCATCTATGTCGTTTATCTTTACAACAATTATTGAAAAGTTTTACGAAACATTAATTCAAAAGTTAATATAAATATTTCAATTTCATAATGGGTCAAAGAAATGTATTTCGACGTATAAAATTTTTTGATGCAGTTAATATTTTATATGAAATTTGTTTGTTAATTACGACGACTTTCTTCGAAAAATTTTATTTTATTCAAGAAAGTTATTTTAAAGGTTTATCAAATAACAATGAATTGAATGAGTTACACGAATTTTTAAAGAACTAAATATAAAAAATATAATTATGAATCAACGCGCTATTATTGAACGTATTATTAGCAAAACTACGGATACATTTCATCTTTTCCGCGATTCATTACTTAGTATAAATAATTGAACACTATATAGAAACGACCAATGTTCCCATCTACGTAAAATAATATAATATACTTAAAAAAATTTAAGAAATCATACGCGAAACAATAGAAGATCCTTTAACAAATGAATCTATCAATAAAATTACCTCATCTTATAATCGTCCGTTGTGGATTGTACCAAAAAAGGATAACAAATTAGGATAAACCTAGTAGCATGTGGTGGTAGACTAGCAAAAATTGAATGAGAAAACAATTTCTTTCCCTTATCCTATTCCCCATATGATGAATTTATTAGAATCATTAAAGGCCTCTCGAACCAGAAAATTGAATTATTTGATGAACGTAAAGTCAAAATCTCATGTGGAGGAAGATAAGTACGAGTTGTACATGCAAATCAACTTAAACGAACAAGACTACCACATCCAGACAATGTTGCAATGGATAAAGGTGCATTAATCAAACAAGAAGACTGAATTCGACAGAGGTTAGTTTCACGTTCAACCACATGAAAGCCTGCATTTATTTTGCAATGTGGTGACGAAAATATAATGAATTTAAAAGAAAAAATATATATATACCTTGATATAATGATTTTATCTATGCTGCAATAGTAAGTTTTTTTATTAAACTATATGATTTTATGATTTGTATGATTTTATGTCATGAAAGCATTGAAAACAAATTCGAAGAAAAATATCTGTCGCCTCCATCTTACCAATGAATGTTGGTTGATGCCCAAGAAAGATCATGGAATGAACCTCTTCATCATTTTTACAAGGTTATGTACCTTTTAACCTGTACGCTTCAATCATGAATCTTGTTTGTTCAAATAAGAACTATTTTATACCTTTTCTGCAAAAGCTTTGTATTTGGCTTAACAATAGACACATATATATAGAAAAATGAAGATTTACTTATATAATTTCTTCTTAAATTAATCTATGTATTATTTATGTATTTACTATCGTGCATTATTAACGTAAATCCTTAATATTAGTTATCATGAATATTACTTAATTGTTGTTATTGACATCTATCTCCTGTATTTCAAGTTCTATATTAAATTAAATCTTACACTTAAAGTGATCAACAAATAAGATTTATACATTTATCTATAAGCAATGGATCAAACATAGAATTTTTTTTTCACTTTGAAAAATATGTATTTTATCTAATTCTATACGATTAAAACAAATATAATAAGATAAGATCATTTTATTACATTATTTAATAATTAAATCATTAATTTCATTTTAAAACATTGAAAAAAAATTGACAAACATAATTAGTGAATTTTAATTATTAATACACATTCTTTTTTTTATTTTTTTCAAATATATGAATCTTTTATTAAAATTAATTAATTAAGTAACTAATTTAAAAAGATAGCAGAACTTACATGTATTTTTAGCTAATCTATTTTTACACCAATTACAAAAATTTAGTTTATTTAATTATTTATTTTTAATCAATTAATTAAAATTAATGATTTGTTTACATTTAATATATTTCATATATATAAATTATTCATATAATATCAAAAAAATATTGAAAATATTAATATAAATTAATATTTAACAATAATGAATAGAACCTTTATATACATAACCTTTTATCATTTAACTTTAAAATTTTTTTTTATGAATTTTTAATAATTATTACAATTTATTGTGTATTAAAACATGTGAAAAAAAAGGAATTTACATTATCAATACAATTTATCATAGTTTATTTATCCACTTCTACGGGTAGTATTTTAAAATATATTTAATTTCTCTTCGTAAACATGTAAAATTATATTTTGAAAATTTTTAGTTATATATTATGTTTGTTATAAGATATAATTATAGAATATGACATAACAATATAATAATATTAGCTATTAAAACACTTTACTGCAATATTTTTAAAAAATTTTCAACCATAACTGGCTTAATAATAAAAAATATGTCAATAATAGGAATTTCAAGAATATTTATATTTAATAAAAGTTCACTTTTAATTATTATTATTTATTATTTATAAAATTTTCATTTTTTTACAAATATTTTAATATACTTTTACTGTAATAAAAAATAAATTTTATCAATTTAGATTTGAACTAAAATTTGTTTATACATAATTATATAATATAATTTTAGAATTAAATTTTTTTAATTAAATTTTTTTTATATTAATATCAAAACATTGAAAATATATTAGAAAACGATTTATTATTTAATGTTTGTAATAATTTATGACATATTAAGAGAACACATTGAATAAAATTATTAATTATTATATTTAATAATTAAGTCTTACCTATAAAAAATAAGAAATAAATCACGTTTAAGAAAAATCTTTTCGTAGAACCAATGTTTGGCAAGTATCAAGCTTTTATCTACATGAAATATCACCTTTCTTATAATAATAATGTTGATTACACTCATTAAGTCAAATAATTTCCATATTTTCTTTAAATGAAAAATATATTGGTAATCCTCAGGATATTAATTATTAATGGTGCACAAGAAAATTATTTTCCATTTATAGTTATCTATAATATTTATATAATCTATAATATTTGATTTAATATCAATATTCAATAATATATAGTAAACGTAGATATTGCATTTTTAAGGTCAAAAATATGTCCAAAAATCAATATGTACAAATTTGAGAAATTTCCAATCTATTAAAATCAAAATTATTAATGATACAAGTAAATCAAGGGAGTGAAGCTTTACATAGAAAAGGAAACAAATATGACCCACTTTCATGAGCAATATCAAAGATGAACAGAGATTTTATTTAAAGCTGATAAGCATAGGAACCATTGTACCGAATTATCGTTACTATAAAAAATTTGCGGTTAACCTAATCATCCGTATGGATTGATTGATACACAGAACAGTAAATAAGAGAATGTTAAGTTCAATGCTTTACATAAGAAACAAACATGGTGGATAAAATATCTTTTCTCTCTCTCGCACTTCCAAAGCAATTTTAGCGCTCCGGGTGGACACATGGGAAATTAAAAAAAAATTTTTATAAGCACTTCGAAACCTATTTAAAAAAAAAGTATATATAGCTATATGAACTACGAGTAAAAAAATATTTCAGATGTCTATTTCTTTTACTCGTAGTTCATATATATTTTTATACCTTTTTTTTTTTTGGTTTCGAAGTGCTTATAAAAAATTTATTTTTTTATAGAGCAAGAAAATAATTCAGCCGCCATGAATAAACTTGAAACTTACAAATTATAAATAATATTAAATAAAAGTAGAAAAAAAATTTTAACAAATTATTTTTAATACAATATCAATATATATATTGTATTTAAAATATTATGAAATAATATAAATCTTTGTGCTTAGAATTTTTAAAAGCGATGTATAAGTACAGTATATTCGCCTGCTCTATCAATTGTATATGAAAAGATTTACATACAATAGTGAGAGTATAAACTAATACTTTTATTATTCCATCTGTGCCGTTTGCAGATTTTGAACTTCGGCGCAGGTAAAGCAATAAATTTATTTCCTACTACTTTTACTAGTGCATGAAGAATTTCTCTTATTTTTAATATTAAAAACAGAGATGAAAATTTTTTTTGTAGACACTTTTACCAATTTTAATAAATTATTTGAAGAAAAAAAAATTTGTTAATTTTAAAAATTATAAACTTTTTTTGAAAATATTAATTTTTAACAATTAGAACAATTTTAAAAATTATTTGATGAAAAAAAAAATTTATATATTACTAAAAGTTTTACTAAAAAATTCGATTCATTATTTTAAATAATTCTAATACAATAATAATGTTTTAGCTTTATTCTCAAAGAATCTTTAAAAATTTTGATCAGGAAAATGAAAATGCTATTGCAGTAAAATTTGTTTCCCGTAGAAATGAACATGTCCATTAAACACGTGCGAAAAATTTTGTTTGAAAAAAATCTCTTTAAATGCACCTTTTCCATCTCTTAAAATACCATGATTATGATACCAGCAATAAGGGGGTGGGGTTAATAAAAAACATTGATAAATTTTAAATAAATAAATAATATTTTAAAAACAAATTATTCTAATAATTATATCTATTTATTTCTATTATTAATTGTTCAATTATTTATTTAAAAAAAGTATTAAATATTAAACTTACAAATGAAGAGAACAATATTAATTTGAAATAGTACCATGGAAATAAATATTTATACAAATATACATACTTTTGAATTGTAAATACAAATGTGGAGAAAATTTATCTGTGTATATTTGTATTTTAAATTAATATTGCATTAATATATTTTATAAATAATAATTATAAAATGTTTAATTATTGGTATATTTAACAGTTGATGAAAATAATTAAAGCTTAAAAATTAGAATAATCTTTCATTTTAACTTGGATATTTTGCTAAAAATTTTAATTGAATACAAATACAATAATAATAAATCAATTTTAAAGATATTATTTTTAAACTATGATTTATATATTTTAGTATAATATATCCAGTATAATATTGTAAAAATTTCAATTTGACAAATTTAAATACATGCATAACGTATTTCAATGTACATATGAAAATACTGAATTCATTCATTGAAATCTTTATTTTTAACTTAGAATTTGTTATGGTTATTCTTTTTCAAATTAAATTTGTAAAAATAAATGAATTCATTATATTTAAATATTTAAATGTAATTAATACTGTGTACTCATATATAATAATTAATATTACTATTATTTTTAATCAATATAAAAAATTATCCACTGATATTCTTTGATTACTTGTATTATGAATTGAATATTTAAAAACATTATATTATTTACTTTATGATCTTAAAAATTTTTTTATTAGCTTAATATATTAATAATAAGTTAAAACCCAAGATATTAAATAAAAATACAATTTTCTAATGTATCATTTATTATTAATGGCTTTAAAAGAAAATTATATTTTACTCAAAATTATAATGTAAATTCATTTTTTATAATCAACGATAACTTATAGCATCAAATGCTATATATTTTTATTAACATTTCACAGAAATATATAATATTATTGTATAAAATAATATTATATATTTAATTTAATGAATATAAAAATTAATTTATCGAGTATGAAAATTTAATCAATGTGTATGAAATATATATATATAAGGCTTTTTAAAGTCAATTGTTTCTTTAACTTCCAAATATTAATTTTGAATTTTGAAAATGCTCTTGAAAAAATCATTAAAATTTAAATTAAGTACCAATAAATGATTTTAAAAACTTGTTCAACATACTCTTTATTTGTATATTTTTCAAAGAAAATATAAATATATGTATTTATTTATTTAAATTTTTATTTATTTAATTACTTATATATTTATTTACTTATTTATTTATTTATTTATTTATATATTAAATTATTGTTTCTATTATATGTATATACATATATTTATTTATTCACTTGTACATTGTATTTGTGTTTTTTTATATGTACTATTGCATTTATTACATTTATATACAGTTGCAAGTAAATGCATAAGAATATTATTTGTTTTATTTACACGTTGATCATTATTGTGCTCTATCAATTAGTAACTAATAATATATTTAAATTATAATACATGCAAGTTAAAATGTAAGACTTTTTATATCAAATACTGCATTGAGAGAGCAATATTGAAAAAATAATTTATTATTAAAGTAATAATTGTAAAATTGCATAGTTATTAAGAATAATAATATGTATTAATAATTCATATTTGCTTAAAAAGTTTAAATAGCCAAAGATTCATGTATTACTGTCATTATAATTATTATTAAATATGAAATTATTTTACTATTAGAATAATATATATAATTAAATGAAATAAATATAAGTCTTTATTTCTTTGCATCATCCTTTTATTATCATTAAGTTACACAAAATTAATGTTCATCCATGTTAAAGAAATACAATTATCTTATACATTCTAATAACTTTAATTTGACATAAAAAAGAAAAAATAAATAAGAAAAAATACACTTACAAAATTTAACAATTAAGCAAAACCAATATCTTTCCACACAAACGATTTCTATAATGATGTCCTATGTAATAACTTCTTTGAATGACTTGAATATTTGTATTAAACACAATATTTTTAATAACAACACAATTTTAAAATGTACACAAATATATAAAACATATCTTTAAAAATAATAATAAGTTTATTCAAGGTAATTTACACTTTAATGAAATAAATATGTTTATTTTGTAAATCACCACAAATAAATAAAACATTTAAAAATATAACATCATTTTAATAATAATAATTGTTATCACTGGTAAGTTAAAATTGTATTAAAAAAAATATTTTTTTTAACTAACACAAAAATATTAATGTATTTTAAAAAATAATAATAAGTTTATTTGCTGCTAATTAACACTTTTATTAAACTTTTTGGTATATTATTAAGCGAACGCGATTTCTTGTTGAAAGAACTTTTCTTATTGTTCAAAAATTTTAAGAAATGAGAAGTAAACACATGTGTCAGATTATCAGTACCGGCTCACGAAAAAGGACACATGGTGTTATAGAAAGTGTAGGGTTCTGTATTTTCTTTATACTTGTACATGGATATTTGTTTCCAGTCTTCCCATTTACAGTTGGACCCCCCTGGATTAATATCACAGAACAAATACTAAAATAAGGCCAATCTCCATCTTAAGCGTTGGCAACAAACATGTCGGCGGAAATATTTTCTTTCTCTCTCTTATAGCTACACTAGCGACCTCTGAAGTGTCCGTGGCCCGAGTTAAAAAAAGAAAATGTATAAAATTAATTAAATTATTATAGTCATTGTAATAGAATTGAACTGTAAATTTAAAATCATGATTTATTTACCATGTATAAACTTAAACTTTAAATTAAAATGTTATTATATTTTTAATTCAATTTCTTTACAAAAATTTAACTCGATTTTTCATTTAACATATAATGAAAGGCAAAGTATATGAATTTTCGACGAATTAAGTTTAAATTCTCTTAATTTTTTCGATTTGTTTATAAAAATGAAGATGAAAGCCGTAGCTCAACAGTTGAACCAAAAGATGGCTATTGCCATTAATTGTTTTATAACTGGTCACCTATCGAGGCTGTAAAGACAGCTGAAAATGTTGATTGGCTGTTTGATTCTTTAAACAACTCATCTATATAAGATTCTAAAATTATATACGTCAGCTGTGACTATAGATTCACCTCACATAAAACTGTGGGGTGACGTCCTTGAAAAAATAAATTCTTGGAGAATTATTAATTTAGAAAAAATGAAAACATCACAAATACTTTTTCGTTTTTAAAGAGATAGCAAATTTCAAGAAAATCAATCAAATGTTTGTGGTAGGATGTACATGAATTTTATAATTTACAATTTTTATGTTTACGACCATTAATACAGGATGCTTTAAAACGTTTATTTTTTACAATGAGACAGCATGAGCTAATGGACAATAACTGAACCTTCAATCAATTTATCGTGGCATTAAAAACGTCTATGCTTAATAATTAATTGAGCCTTTTCAGATTATAAAAATAGCAATTACGAAAAAGACGATTGCGAATTATTAGATAATTATCAAACCCTTTTTACACTTAGTAAAAAAATTGAGTGCGAATTGGATGATTGCGAATTCTATTATAAAATGTGTAATGATATTAAAATATAAAACGAATGCGTAGAATCAACATTCAGTGATTAATATATCGAATTTTTCAGAGAACAGAAGGAAAAAATGCTTTGGTTTACGTATCCGGATACGTATTAAGATAAATTAATATAGAAGAAAAATGTTCAAACCGCAAAAACGCATTATTTACAAATATACCTCCGGTACATCACACTTTCACTGAATTAAAAAAAATTATAGATGGTGAGAGAGATGTTTAATGTATTGTAGTGATAAGCTTTTAAAATGAATTGACGAAATTCATATACTATTAAATAAATACGTTAAAATAAATGGTTGTCAAATACTTTTTAGAATTACATATAAAACAATATTATAAATATTTCAAAGAAAAACATGTAATTTTTGAAAAACGTGATATTTAAGATGAAATTTTAAAATTTAGCATACCCTTCCTTTTATATAAATGTAAAGAAAGCATACAATAAAGTACGCAGATAGAAGACAAGAGTTTGTGAGGTATAAGTGGCGTCACCAGTCGTTATATAGAGGATACTAATTCTCTGGATACAAAGCCGGAGAAGGGTGCTATAACAGATAACAAAGCAGAGTATGACGCAAAGACAGCATAGGGTCAATCAGCTATGGATAGTATAAAAAAACTAAAAAAAGTCACATTTGAAGGAGAAAATAAAATAAAAGAAGAAATAGAGAAGAAGTATGATTTTAAAGAATGGATGAAAATAAAGAGAAAGGTTATTGAAGGAATGATTGAAGAAAAGGAAAAAAGAGAGAAAAAAAAGGAAGAGAGAGAGAGAAGAGATAGATAAAAAGATATTTGTTTATTAATATACAGTAAATTGTACAATTGATAAAGTATACAAGATTGTGTTATAAATGTTTATAGATTTACATTTTGATACAATTTTTACAATTTTGTGCGGAATGACTGAATATTGATAATAATAATTGCTAATAGATTTATTTTACATTACGCTATTAATTGATTTATGTTACAATAGTTTATATTACAATGATAAATTTATTCAATCGAGAAGTATGAGAGAGTGTGTGAAGGAGGGAGAGAAGAAGAAAGTACAAAAGAACAGGAGGGTTATCAAATGGTCAATGCGAGAAAGCGCTGTAATAGAAATGATTTAAAGAAAGAAATGGAGGCTTGTTATGCATAGTATAGAGTAATAAGTTCCAAGGGATAGAAGAGGATACGTTAAAAAAGGATCTTTCAGTCTTTGTCCTGAATTGTGGTATTAGGACAGGAGCATTTATAATGCACAAGTCACGTGTGAACTCGTTGGTGAAAAAATACTTCAGTAAATACGCGAGGAAGTTATTATTCAATATCTTGTATAATAGGTTGAGTATTAGGTACTCCCTATGCTTTTTTGACGTCGACCAGCTCCCTATAATGCGGTGTAATGTATAATTGTTGTTATAGTCCATATATATAGCGAATTGCAGATTTTGAAAGTGATAAAAGTCGATGTTCTTTTTCGTCTGTAAGGTCTATAAGAAGTAAGGAACAAAAATTGAACTGAGGGAGACGAGATGTCTTCTTAGTGAATAAGTGATACTGAAACAGAAATTATACAACTTGTGAAAAACCGAATTAACTTCCTTTGAAATATTGGTGATATGCTGTATCCAGAAAAGTTTCGAGTGCAAAATTACTCTCAAATTCTTGGCTGTGGATGTAAATAAAATAATATGATTCTTAATGTTGATTGTATGTACAACGTTAAAAAATCTGATTATAAATATTTTAGAGCCAAAGGGTATAGATTTCTTTAAATGGGTTAAATCATGTGACTAAAATATGAATGTCCTAAGTAATCATTTTGAGACTACACTAAAAATATTTATTTAAACACATTCAGGCTGCGCACACTCTTTTTGTGCCCTATAAAACTATTTTCCAAGCCATGGAAGCTCACAGAAAAAATGGTACACTCCTCACC
Source organism: Eupristina koningsbergeri (assembly GCA_018907245.1). Classification (NCBI taxonomy): domain Eukaryota; kingdom Metazoa; phylum Arthropoda; class Insecta; order Hymenoptera; family Agaonidae; genus Eupristina; species Eupristina koningsbergeri. Next base: position 58,033 of record JACCHV010000093.1, read on the forward strand.
TACGCTCTGTTACCTACTCATGACATCCTTTACAGACGATACAAGATAACTAAGACTAGATGTGATTTTTTTTTCTATAGGGAAGCCCTTAACACAAAATCAAATAGAAAACTCAAGGTGTATGTATTACTAAAATCGGCTATCTAAAATAAGTAACACACAACTCTTCAGAAAAGAACAACGTAATTCAGGAATAATTAATATATCAAATAATATCAAAAGCATCTTCACACCTGCTGAGCATAATACCCATTTTTCTTTGATATCCTCTAGTCCAACGTGAAAAATATTGGATTATCTCTTGGGAGAGCTCTCCTCCGCTGCCTAATTTTAAAATTTATAATAGGAAAAGTTAAACGGAGAGGAGGATTTTCCGCGCTGAATGCAGATAGACTTGGTACTTAAAATTTATCTGCAGCATTTTGTCTAATATTTTGTATCAGCGAATATCGTTTTATGCGGCATTTCTGTATTTTGCAAACTATTATTGAACTACTTCGCGTGATCCATATTTATGAGAGTCGTGTGTATTATGCGTGGGATGAAAGGGGTTTATCCCGTCCTTGGAAACGGATCAAGAGAGGCTGCAGATCGACGAGTAGCGGAGCCGTCGGGAAGGACGAGAAGATTCACGGCGTTCTGGATCAGCCGAGTCGCCTTCAGCGATATCAACTCATCACGGATTGTTTCTTGATCAAAGGAGCAATAAGTAACAAGCGGCGCAGCCCACGTAATTAATCCAAGGATCAGGGAAGGCTTTTCCCCCACAGGGAGGTTTTTCATTTAAATAAATAATATCAAAAACAAATTGTAGTCTAACTCTTGTTTATTTATTTCCGACTTACCCTTAATTCTTTCTGAGGATAAATTATCTACACATAGTATAGATGGAAGGAAAATCCCCATCCTACTATTTGATTTGACTAAAGCATTAGACTGTCATGTCATTCTCTTATCAAAGCTACATAATATAGGCTGCTTTTCTACAGTTCTAAAATGGTTTAAAATGTATTTTTCTGACAGAACCCAGATCATATATCTTAATAAGGTAAAAAACATTTCTTCATTTATAAAAACTATACTCTGGTACTACAAAGGTCAGTACTGGACCCTCTGCTGTTCAGCATATACATTAATGATATCAGTCGGAATCTTTATCACTCTACAAAATTCATTCTTTATGTTGATGAATTACAAAAGCATGGTCTGTCCCCTAAGTATCAAGTTTTTTTTTCATTTGGCGAATATTAGTCGTAGCGATTTAGGAGGTGTCTTAAAATGTAGAAAACATCTTTCTTTATTTGCTTTTTTTTTGTTTTTTCGATATTTAGATGCGACACGATTTTACTTCGCGCGAAGGGTGTTTTTCAGTTTTTTGACACGGTGCGATGGAGCGACTACTCTAACAGCGTTACGTGATAAAGTTTTATTTTCAATTAAAAAAAAACAGTATGGAAACATATGAAATGTTGCAAGAAGTGTATGGACATAATTGTATGTTAAAATCGCAAAATGGAAAATGGCACAGAACTTTTAAAGAGGGCCGAGAAAGAATCATCGACGAGCCTAGAATGGCTAGAAACACCCGGCACGTGTTAAAAATTTAAAATTTGGACTATCGATTAACAGATAAAGCAATTCAGGAAAAACTAATTGAACGCGATCTACCGTGTACAATATAGTGCAAAAAAATTTATAAATGTCGAAATTTTTGAAAAACATTAAAGTTAGAGAGTTTGACATGCAATTGAAATTTGGAAAACACGCCTTCAAAAATGAGTTGATACAGGAGGAAATTATTTTGAAGAATTTAAAATTTTTATTTCAAACTGTTTATAAATCCACCAATAAATCATATTTCATGAAAAAAGGTAAGAGTTTTTTTTTATAATCTTTAAATATAAAATTCTCGCATAGCATTTTTCAACTAATCGCTTCAGCGCACCGTGTTAAAAAATCGAAAAACACCCTTCGCGCGAAGTAAAATCCTGCTGTATCTAATTATCGAAAAAAATAAAAAAGGGGGGAAAATGGAAAAAGATTTTTTCTACGTTTTAAGACGCTTCCTAAAAGGCTATGACTAATATTCGCCAAATGAAAAAAAAAAACTCGATGCTTCGGAGACAGACTATGTATATGTATATTTTTCAATAGATTTTTCAATAATTTCAATAGATGAATTAGATCAGAATTTAAACTTGTTATGATGAAGTGTGACAGAAATAAGATCATGTCCGGCTATAAAAGAGCTATTTGTTTTGCTATAATTAATTATTCCATCTTCCTCATGAATAAAGCACATATCCAGCGAAGTGTCAGAGTTATATATAAAATGTGTAGGAATACCGTACTGAGTACAGGAAGAATTCTTTAATGTAGATTTTAAAAATTTAGAATCCTCCGAATTGGAGAGCAAATTTGCATTTAAATCTCCGAGAATAATTTTTGTATCATAGTCATATAGTATGTTTATGAGGTTAGTATAAAAATCACTATCCTCAATGAAATGTACACGCGGTGGCCTATAAACATGCAATGAACTATGATTAGGAAGTAGGATTTCATAACACACATATTCTAGAAGGCCAGGTTGAAAAACCCAAGTATTTGTTGATATTACTAGTTCTTTAAATTTAAATGATTCGTGCATGTACAAAATTACACCACATCTCTGCGTATTCGAATCGCAGCGAAACAAATTATAGCCTACTAACACTACAACATTATCCTTGATGTGAGTATTCAACTTAGTTTCTGATACAGCAATGACATGGTATATGGGATGTCACTCAAAAACAACCTAACCAATTCAATATATGCTCTGGTGGAGTTAGCATTAAATTAGCATAAACTAAGGGTTTTCAGGCAAGAATTCTAGTATTTAAAGTTGGAGTACTCAAGTATAAAAAATATAAAAAAGTATAAAAATATATATAAAATCAAGTAGAAAAACTTGTGAGGGGTTTAAGGAATCGTCTATCGATGCAGGCATATTACTATTCTGTAGGTGTTTCAGGTTTATAGAAAAAGGAAGAGGTGATATAAAGTTAGTAATATCAGCTCAGTATTTATTATATTGGGAGCACCAGATGAATTTCTTTTTACGTACAATAATCCATTCCTTGTAAATACAATAAATTTTTGTTTCTTTAGCTTCAAGTCATACCAGTCTTAAAAGTTTATAGTTTTTTGAGGGAGAATAGGGAATTTTTATTAATTAGTGAAGCAGAAATAAGATTGATTTTCGACAATGAACCTAAAGGGAACTATCAATAGTTGAGGAATGGCATTGCCTCTTCTCGATCATTGCCTGAATAATACTGAGAGGATAGGCTTACAACTAGTAGATTAGTGTTCAGATACATGGTCATATTATTGCAGTTTGAGCCTATGGAAGGTATATCCTGCCAAATATTGGAGTTTACAACAATAGGGGGCTTAACTCGTTCGATGTGCCAAATAGCTAATATACTTGCAAGACTAATTTGATAGTAAAATGTCTTTAGCATGCAGAATAAGCACTTTTTCAGATCGAATCCATCACAATTCAAGAATTCGCCTACAACTAGGTCAGGATTTATGGAATACAAGCTGGACGACAGAAAGTTAATTTTGCAATGAGATTATTCATCGTCTGGTTTAGAGAACCGGTTAACACTGATGATTGCTATCCAGAATAAACCTTGCAAGATTCCAGAAGAGACGGTTGTTGAGATATAATCAGATTAATTTCTTTTTGGAAATTGTCTACTACAGAAATTATGCAGGATTAAATGACTTCAGTTATCATACTATTGAACACGATATCGATTTGCTCGATTATATTATTCATCAGGTTCATGTATTATATTTTTAGCATATTATCCATAGAAGACTTTATGTAATTGTCGGTCTATGGAAAATGTCTGAGATATACACGAGCTTAACGTACTCAAATCCATCTAAATAGTTAGCAGTGGGTCAAATAGGGATATTGGTACACAGGTATTATAAATGTTAACGCTTATATTTATATTGACTTCATTAATATATATCATGCATACCTTGATTTTAGTACTGTCTATATACTATTTACTATTTTCAGTTTTTACAATTCAAGTAATTAAACTTATAACATAATTCACAGCGGTGTTGTTTTCTTTTAATCGTAAAGTTTTTATGGCAGATTGCGTAGATGACATTGCATGTATTCATGTTAAAGTCTACGTAATTTATTAGAAGTTTAGTTTTAATTTAAAATTAATTTTAATTTTAATTTTAGTATTAATAACTCTTATAATTTATTTTACATTATAATTACTTATACAATCTATGTTATAGTTACTTGTTTAAGTAAAAATGTATAAAATGAAAATAATAAATGAAAATATGTACACTTTTAAGTAAAGAATATAAAAATAATTATAATCACAATTTTAAAGTAGTGTGTAAAGGAATAACTAAGAATATAACTATAAAATAAAATTTAAATATAATATATATAATATAATTATAAAATAAATAAATAAACTATAACTATAAAATAAAATTTAATTATAATATAAATATAAGTAACAAAACTAATTAGAAGTAATGACTAATGTGATGACTAAAAATATGTATATGAATAGTGAGAGAGGGAGAGAAAAAGAGAGAAGAAGGAAAAAAAGAGAGAGAAAATAGGAGAAAAGAAGGAAAGAACTAGAATGAGAAAAAAAGGAAGAAGAATTAGAAATTACAGAGTGGGTGGTAGTCACGGACGAGAAAATGTGTAGTATATAAAACGATAGATACGAAATGAAGAAGAAGGGAGTAAAAGTAGAAATGAAATAATAGATAGATGGACTAGACCAGTGGTAGGCACTTGCAGTAGGAAATCAATAGGATCTAGATGAAGTATGGCAAACAAAGAAAGTCAAGCAAAGTTTACTCTATCAGAGAGAGAGAGAGAGAAGTCAGCAGCATAAGAAGATGGGAAAAGGAGAGAGAGAAGGTGGAAAGGAAGGATAATTTAGTAGTCAGAGAAATTGAGATAGATGAGGTGAAAAAGGTAGGAGTAATGAAATTGGCAGAAGATTTAATGAAGGAAAGGCTAGGAATAAATGGTAAAATTATGAATGCGTGGATAAGTAAAAAGGTAGTAATAATAATGATGGAGAATGCAAAAAAGAAAAACGAGGCGCTAGAAGCAAAGAAAAAACTGATCAGGATGAAGCTGTATTTAGAGAAAGATTTATGTTTTGAGGAAAGAAAAATAAAAGAAGAAATAAATAAATGAGTGAAAAGAATGAGAGATAAGGGAGTCTACGCAAATATGGAACTATGAAAGTTATATTATTGTGGAAGATGGATAAGATGGGAAGAGGAAAGATATGATAAAGAAGATAAGCAGATGATAGGGATAGGAATGACAAGAACAAAAGAAATAGACAAAGAAAAGAGTAATACTTTAGAGTAAAAAAGGAATGAAACAATAGAATAAACGAAAAGATAGGTGGAGAGAAATTAAAAAAAATGGGAGAAGGAGAATAGAAATAAAAATAAAGATAAAAAGAAAGAAAAGGGCGAACAGGTGAGAGGAAGTGGAAAGAACAATAGAAAAGAAAAGGGTCTCAATAAAAAGAAAAGGATAGAAGAATAGAATTATCAGAAATGATTTGAACGAAAAAGGACTTATGACAGGAGTATAGTTAAAGCCCTGTATTGTTCAATATATATATATATATATATATATATATATATATGATGAGAATAAACAAAGAATTGACAAAAAAAGGACAGAGGTATAAAAATAGATGGAAGTAGAATGTTTTCTACCTTATGTAGATGATCTGATTTTGCTAAAAAAGAACAGGAAAACAATACAGCCAATGACAGGAACATTACATAGAGCACTAAAAAAATAAAACTGAATTTAAATACGGAGAAAACTAAGTTAATGATTTTTAAGAAAGGAAGAAAGAACAAGGAGTAAAGATAGACATGGAAACGAAAGAACGTAGAGATGGTGAAGAATTTTAGATATTTTGGATTTATATACAATAGAAATGGTGCACATGGAAAACACTTAGAAGAAAGAAAAACAAAAGGCATGATAATGGCAAAAAATGCATGGAGCTTGGGGGAAAGGAAAGATATTTTGAAAGATATTTTAGAAGAAAAATAATACTGTTCGAATACTTGATTAGAGGGGTACTAGAATAAGGAATGTGTACGGAGTGAGGTACTAGAATAGTGAAGATATGGGAATGAGACGAAACAGAAAAATTATAAAAAGCAAAAATAAAAATAAGATATGGGGTCTATCAAGAAATAGATGAGTTCAAAATGAAGAGTCAACGGAGAATAAAGGCACAAAAATATGAAGAAAGCTAGATAAACTAAAAAGAGAAAGTTTTACAAAGAAATGTTTGGAGGAAAAGAAAAAAACTAGATTTTTAAGAACAGAAACTGACTCAAAAGAAAAGTGGTTAAATAAAAAAGGTTTAGTTAAAAGACAAATAGACTACTAGAAGAAAATAGATAAGGATGTATAAAAAAGATTTGAGAAAAGTACAACAATATACAATTACAAGAGAGCAGAGGAAGAATAGAAAATGCAAAATACAATCTAGTATATAAGGAAATAAATATAATAGGGTTACCTAGATATTTAAAGGAGATAGGAGACAGAGAAAACATCAAAACAATAAAAATTAATATCACAGAACAGAGATTAAGAGAAAGTCGGATTCCATTTAAACATCTAACAACAAAATTATATTGTTTTTCTCTCTCGGAGTTATGGATTACTACTAGCGCCTCTAGTTATAGATATACTAGGTGTGGGTTAACGTCGTGGAATTTTAAACTAATTCAAACGCGGAATTTAAAATAGTATAGCTATAAAAATCATGTATAATGGCGATATTATTAATAATATTATTCAAAAATATATAATAGTAATGATATTGTCATATGATCCTCAACAACATGATAAACAATAACATCATTACCTAGATTATGACGTATTTGAATTATATATTGAGGTGAAATGACATAATGTTTAAATTCAAATTGTGAAGTTACGACTAACATAATACCGACTTATTGCTATGTTGAAACATTAAATAATTATGTTCAAAATTAAAAGAAAATTTGTATCCATTGAGCATATGTATTTTAATTATAATAATTTTTGTAATAAACAGCCCTGATAAGGACATAAAGAGGATACCTTGTCGAAACGTCAGCGATATAATTAGAACGACTCGTTTTATTCATATTGCACCTCACCTGGATCTTTAATTTTTCTAAATCAACGTGAACTACTTAGTATGTAGTAAATTTTTTCGGACGACTATGTCTTGCAGAAATTATAAGTCTTCTGAAAATTGCACTAAAATGAATTATCTTAAAAAAAAATTAAAGTTATTTGATAAATCTACGAATCTAATGCTGGAAAATTTTAAATAACGTGAAAATATAGGTGAAAATAAATATATCTTTGACAATCACGATGGTTTGTGCAAAATATTTTATGAACTTAAAAAAAATATGTAGCTTAAAGTATGCTAGTTAATATCTACAGAAAATATAACAGATAATATGTCGAAGATCTTCATATACTCGTAAATAATTTAAAATAAGATTTTTCTTGAAATGTAAAAAAATATATGTGTTTTAACATTTTATGTTTTAAATAAAACTAAAAAGCAGCATACGAGTTTTTTATTCGAAGAAAACTAAGCCTCTGAGATATTGGATTTGATTTATCGACAAGAGGTCTCTAACAATCGCAGGAACTACAAATATACAAAGTATTTAATTTATTACCCAATTTATTAAAGTCATATATAAAAGAAAATTATCAGATTTTATTTACATTATCTGTTTAACTTCAGAGTTTTAAATAACCTTTACATTTTCAGGTATATGAATTATTTTATTTCAAAAAATGATAAAAAAAAGTATTATAGCTAAAACGTTGTACACAGGAATCAATAATAATAAAATAAAATGACGTGTGTATACCTAAAGTATAAACTTTAATTAACACTATATTTTAAACAATTTAAGGAGCATCGCTAACAAAATTTAAATTATAACGTTTTACTTTTATATTCGTAAATTTGACGACACACGACATATCATATTTTGTGCATAAAAATTTACTATTTTATAACTTAACAATGTAATTTATTTCTGTAAATATACAATATGTTTTATTATTTTATTATTTATTACATGTAAATCCCGGGTCTTTGCCTAGGGACGGGTTCCGTTAATTTTTTACAGTATTTACATTAATTTATATACATATCATTTACATTATAATATATTTCATTGGACTATATATGATTCTCACTGCTTTTCTGTATACTTTCTTCTTTCTAGCCTCTTCTCCAATTCTCTGACATCTTTCAGTATTTTTCTGTCCACTGTTTTCTTTTTTCATCTCATCATTAAGTCATTTTCTTCCTTTCTCCTGCCTATATTTCTTTCGTCTCGTATCTTTTTAAACAGGTCCATTGTCTCTTCACAGTCCATCATCCAGTGTCTCCAGTCACCTTCTTTTTTTCCACAAAACTGACATTTTCTTTCCTCTGGATTTGTCCAATATTTGTTTGCCATCATGATATTCCCGCATCTGATTCTGGCCATTTCCTTCATTTCCATCGGATTGCCTTTTTCCCGTAGGTATGGCGGCAATCCATTCACTTTTATTTCTATATAACTCCTGTTATATCTGGCCTCTTTCATTTTACACCTTCTTTCCTGCAGCTGTATATCTCTATCCTTTCTCCTTATTTCTGCCTATACTCTTCCAATATTCTAGTTGTGTTCTGCTGAGTAAATATACAATATGTAATATACAATCAAATGTTCATATTAAAAAATAAAAATTTCTGTAATAATATACCTGTCTTGAATTATTACAAAATTTTACACCTTCTTGTAAGTTATTAATTAATTCTTTATATATATCGTAAGCATTGGCAAGCTGACACAGCAATTATTCACGAAAGAACAATCTTTCCTCTTGCTTCCACAAGAAGATTCTTGTTTAGAAAATTAATTATATTTAGCCTGTAATACAAATTTTTTATTAATATTTAAGAATTTACAATATAATGAAAGAATCATAAATCAAAACTAATATTTTATTATCTAATTGTTTCGTCTCAATATGATAAAAGAAATATAAATGAAATTTCAATATATAATTAATATAATAGTTACTATTTTTTCAAAAATTCTTTATAATTACTAAGTATTTAAATTATCGCGATGCATATATAATTATATTCCAATTATTAGTCCGCGATAATTTAACTTATATGAGGCTCAGTTCTGCCTTAGTCAAAGCGGTAAAAGTGCTTCGACCCTTTTAAGGCTCAAATAAAATTCAGTAATAAAATAAATGTAACAATGATGGTTAGGGAGACAGAATATTATTTATTCTAATCAATAATTAATAATAGAGAGAGCGACATTTTACGTATAAGATAATAGATTGAATAGTGCCTCTAAATGCGACCGCGTTCAAAGTAACGAGTTCTTTCGTTGTATTAAAGAAATATAAAGGTCCTGATTTTATTGTTTACGATTCATTCTAAAGGAGGTCCAAACCGGAATATCCTCGAGATGTTAACCCGCTCAAGATTTGGAACAGAATACGTTTTTTCCGATTTTACCCATTACTTGCGCTAAATGGAAAATTGCAAATTTGTAAATTCTCCCAAATAATGTCTTGCAATCGCTTGATTAGCGCCCTATTAGCTATCTTCGCTATTGACTTTCGATTCACCCTCGCATATTCATTTTTGGCTCCGGTGCGGAATTTTCACGAAATGACGGATTACTACTCGCGGATTTTATGTTGCTTGAATCTGAGTTCGATTTCTTTATCATCAATTTCCTAACTCTTTCTCTTTCTTTATAAATGTACTACTTTTCTTTCATTTCGGAATTTGTCACGTATGCAATTGTTGACACAAACATCAATAATAATATTGCATACGTAACATTAATTATGAAAATTAGCAAGTAAAATTTAACAATTTAATTAGTACTTGATAAATAAATATTGAAATAATAAAAACGATTTTATCGCAAATCTAATTCCAAACGTTAACTATGAAATACTGAATATAATAATTATAATTTTACTTCATTAATGGTCTTAGTTTGTTTAATAATACTATATTTCTGGGTTCTCAAATGTCAAAAAAGGCAGATATAAGTGTAATATAACTGCTTGCAACGTGCAATAAATAAAAAAATAAAATAAAAAAATAAAATTGACAAGCTCAATATCTTTATCATACTCAGAATAATTCTTTGTATAATATGAAGTTCAAAAACTTTGGAATACATTTAATTTTGAAAATAAATGATAGACTAAACTAAGTTATTAAAATAGTTAAACATAAAATAGCATTATTTAAAAAATAATTTGTAATGACTGTAAAGCCATGTACATCGGTAAACAAAACGCAACTTAAAACCAAGAGCTAATGTACTTAGAAAAAATAACAATAATAGTTACAACTTATTCTCAACAATAATGTCATTAAATAAACTGAAATAATGTTTCCATTCTTGATTAGGAGATCAATTAAAAATAAAAATTTATATTCGAAATGTTATACATTAAAATGTATAACAATACACTCAATTTTAAAAAGGAGACACAAAATTTTAACAGTATATAACATTTTATTTTTAATATAATAACTATAACGTCACGATAATTTAAACTACACTTCCTCGTCTAATTCCAAGACTTCTGCGTTATGAAACTAATTAAGTTCTTTACCTCGAATTGTAACCGGAATCAAATATCATATAGACGAAATACTGTTTCATCATTATCCAAAAGTAACGATTGCGGAAAAGTTCAAGTGTAACAATAGTATGTGTGTACAAAATATAACTTAGAAATAAAATAGAAAATAAATAATTCTATGTTATCATAAGATAACACGGAAGATTACGAAAAAGCATGATCATAAACAAAATCGTATGATTGGTTCAGGGCACCTATGAACTGAGTTTAATAATTGAGAAGTAACATGGAAAGAATAAAATTGCTAATGATATAAAATACAGAGAAAATAAGAATAAAGTGTTTTTTACTTCTGGTACTACTATATTTTAACTCAAGTATTAAAGACTCTTCAATCCTGAAAATCTGTAATGGTGAAAAGCTGCTGCCTCTAAGAAACTGCCCACATTATTCTTTCGGACAAACTATTTCTAAGCTATAATCACTGTGAATCACTATCACGCAAGTAATATTAAGAAATCATCGATTAATCATTGTAATATTTTGTAACGACTCTATTTTATTATATTATTCTTACTAAAAATATTAACAATAGTATTGTTACGTATGTAACGGAATTCACATAATTAATTAAATAAACAATAAATGTTGTATAAAATAAGTGAAAATGGGAGCAAGACGCAGCATAAAGAGAAATATGTGAGAGCGTTAAATTGGGAAATGGTATCAATAATGCTTCATTATTAAACAATATATGGAGAAATATAAACAAAAGTCAAGGTAATAAGCCTAAAAATGAGAACACCTCCATGGTGGGGGGACCCAAAATAGTTAGCAGTTTTCCTCTATAAATCAGGGAACGAAAACAATAAGGAGATCGATTCGACTGATCGGTGAATTAAGACAGTAGTGTCAAGAATCGAACGAAAAATGTAACTCGGAGTAATATAATCCCGGTCGGTGACTCTCGTCGAAAACCAACGCGACACTCACACGTACGAACGATAACGCAAGTATTATTATAAATTCGGACACATACGTAGAACGCTAGATTTGTAACACGAGCCAATTAAATACTTACATTCTCTCTTCCGATTTATTATCAATAAATCGGTATTTAAACGTGAAATAATATAATTGTATTTATTTTAATCCTTAAACCTCATAAAGGTTGAATTGCTTTGACCGATTCAGCTACGGCAGAAAAGAACTGGGAAATTGTTACGAAGAAATAAAATAAAGGAGTAAAAGAAATATGCGACAAATAAACGCGATAAATAAATAAAGTATAAATAAATATATATAAATATAAGTAATTAAAATAAGTACTCGTAATAAACGTAACAGTATATTAAAATTGTAAACTAATGAAAGTATTAAAAAAAAAAAATTATTACTAAATTAACAAATAGCTTAATTATTCATTTATTTATTAATTACATTCTATGACCTAATATAATATATAATGTTATGTCTTAAAGATTTTTATAAATCCAATAGAAAAATAGAAAAAATACAATAATATCGTCAATAACGCAGATGCATACAGCAAATCTCGTATAAAATAATTTTTAAAGGTTTGATTACTCTCCAGTCAGTACAATGGAAGTAAATAAGAACAATGTACAATCAATAAATAGATTCAAAGAAAATTAAACACAACTATGCATAATTATAATTTTTAACTACATTATGGTGTGAAATAAGATGATGTCAAACCACGATAATAGATAAAATTTTCGAGACAACATTAATGATTAAAAAAAAATAAATTATTAAAATTTAAGGACAACAATATCGATTAAAAGAAAATCATCTCCTTAGTCCTATCTCATCATGAAGGGTGTTATGATGAGAAGAAAAGTAAGACGTGTTATGTCCGAGGTTAATTTAAGTTTATTTTAAAATAAATTTCGTTTTTTAAAATTTTTAAATTTGAATTTATTCAATTATAATATTTATTATAATTTTTGTTTTATTTTACGAATAAAAATAAATATATAATATAAAAAGAAGACTTCAAGTAAGAATAAGTTTTAAAATAATATTACAATAAAATGCGGACACCGCGTATATTAAAAAGAATTTATCGGTCGTTTAACGTGTAGCGTTACTTGTTTTCAAACGTTAATCTCGATCGGCTATTTAGACGTCCTTGCGAGTGTAGTTTGAGTAGTCCGGAAGGCCGTTGTGGGTTTTGAATTTCTTTCTGTGTAGCTTGCTGTCACCAATCCGTTATAGTTATGAGTCCGGAATTCCTAATTATGATAAGAGTTTGAGAATTTCTTGAACGACAAGTACAGAGTCGAATATCGAATACAGTTTTAAGTTTTAATTGCTTATAGATCAACTGAATTAAAAATTGACAAAAAGTGCATAATGATAGTTAGGTGTGGCTTTTATAGCCTTTTAAATCTTTCCCCACCATAACACCTTTAGAGATGAGATTCGAAAGAGGGTGATCTTCTATGAATTGATAATTTTACAATAGCCTGTCCAGGAATTTATCAGTTATCGACCATAGACAGAAACAACGACCTTTATCTTCGTAGTTTTAGCTTGATTTCGTATGCATAAACGTTAGTTATATTCATTTTCGTGATAATTAATTCGAATGCTTAATACTTTCGAAATTATACTTGTATTTCTTCAATTAAAATACTTATTCAAAACACAACTGGGATCTCCAGAGCTGAATATTTTGAAGTGATAACATCATGCTGCTAACAGAAACTCTACACCTACATCTAACTTTTCAGACACTCGAGAATACTTAAGGTCATGTTATCGGCAAAACAAATGAAGATCAACGTTTAATTAAAATAATAATTATTATAATCGATATTTTTAAATTAGCATCCAGCCCTAAATTGTACGATAAAATCATTTTATTATTCATTCTTACTAGTCTGAAATTAAATAATAATTAAATTGTTAAATTTAACTTGTAAACTTTTATAATTATAAAGAATTTATGAATAAAAGTAACTTTTCATTAATATAAAGTATTTATTTAATTTATATCTCCTTTAATATACTGAAACATAACAATAACAATAATATTATGACCTATTATTTTATTTACTCTTTTATTAAAACTCTTAATTGTAATTTTGCAATAATCAGATATTGTAGATTACAAACGTTTCTAGGTTCAAATAATTGGTAATTATTAGTTTTAAACTGTTTATTATATTTATGTAAAAATTATTAATATTTGTATTTATTATATTTATATATTATTAACAAAAAGCCTTGAAAAGGTCAAGAGATTAGTTCTTAAATCGTCGGCAAATATAAGAATACCATTTTGTTCTTATTTATTTCACATCTCGTTGCATTTTGATTATCCTTTTATTTATCATAAATGATGAAAAGTTAAAATAAATTATTTCAAATAAATTTTGACAATTTAAAATTTTTTATTTAACGATGCATTGAAATCAACTGAAAATAATGTGTTTTTTTTTTAAATTTTTGTAAATGAAAACAATTAATTAATATAAAAATATATTTAAAATTTCAAATACATTTTCAATTTTTATATAAGTGTAGCAATTAATATTTATTTTTATAGAAATTAATTTAAATTAATTATAAGTTATAAAGAATATTGAAAATATTGCAAAATTTACACGCATATATAAAGATTAAAAAAATATTATTAAAAAAATTTTATATAATTTTTAAAAAATGTATCAGTAATATATCTTCAAAAAATATTCTATGTTCATCAAGTAATGGGTTAATATATATTTATATAAAATCCTGGCTCTTGGCCTTGGAACAGGTTCCGTTATTTACATAATTATTTTACAGGATAATTTTACAGAATTAACAAATTTTACATAATTTACAATTTATCTAATTTGTACAGTTAACTTAATTATTCAGCCATTTCTCTGATTCATTCTTTTTTCTGGAACCATTTTTTTCCTCTTCGTAGCATTTTCTGACCAATCTATCTTCTTCTATTTGCTTAATTGTATCCTCGTATTTCCTTACGCTGATCATTCATTCTCCACTCATTAGGTATTCATTTGTTTCCTCATACACTATGTATCTGGGCGTACAAAAGTCGAGCATTATAGTCCACCTATAGTAATCTGTCTTGATTTTCTCACTGAAATCCACTGGCACCTTCTCTCTGCTAGTCTCTACGTCTTTTTCACCGCTATTCTGCCCTTTTTTAATCTTTCCTATATATGGTCATCATGTTTCCCGTCACTCCTGAACACGAAATTCAAGTATCTGAATTTATCTACCATCTCGATTTTCCTTCCTTTCCATTTCCATACCTCTGTTTTTCTATTCTTTTCCTGCTTTTCCAACATGATCTTAGATTTTTCAGTGTTCAGTCGTAACTCTCTCTGTCCTAGGAATCTTTTAGGGTCTCCATCATTGCCTGTAATGCTTCCCTGTTTTCTTCTATTATCGCCAGGTCATAAGCGTAATCATATTTTTATATCCCTTATCTTTGTCCTACCTATGTTTCTCCTCTTCATTTCTTCTTCTATCTCTGAAATGTAAATGTTAAACAAGAAAGGTAACACCTCAGCCCTGTGTTTTTCAAAAATTTTTCCGTTAAACCTTCATTTGTCCTCACCTTGCATTTTGTTTCTTGATATATCAGGCTTATCCTTGTTATTATCTCATTGCTAATCCCTTTATTCTCCATAATCTGCCAAAGCTTTCCTCTGTTTACCGTATCGAAAACTGCTTTTATGTCCACGAACATTATATATAACTTTTTCCTTTCCTTTAATGCTTTCTTAATCAAGTGATTTAGTATATATATATTGTCCGTGATTGCCCTTTCTCTCCTAAGCCCTGCTTATCCCTCTGGCAGTATCTTTCTTTCCTCTGTCTCCTTCTCCAGCTCATCCTTAATCACCCTAGTGTATATTTTATATGCTGATGTTAGCATGGATAGTCCTCTGCAGTTCTCCGAATTCTCCGTTTCTCCTTTCTTGAAAATTTGGATTATCATCGCTGTTTACCATTTCTGAGGGGTTGTCCCCTGTTCCCATATTTTCCTGATAATTTCTATCAACCTGTCCCTCACATCCCTCCCTGCATACATCCAGGCCTTATTCGGTATCTCATCAATCCCTATTGGTTTTTCCTTCCTGAGATTTCTCCACACTTTCCAAATTTCCCTGTTGTATATATCTTTCCTCTCTTCATCCTGTACTTCTTTGTTCCAAATGCTTATGTTTCTTTTTTCAGTTCCGTCGAGGAATTTCACGAAGTGTCTTCTCTATTCCACCCTGCCCATGTTCCCTCCCTCCTTTTATCTTTTAGCCCTGCCTTTGCTCAAGTAGCTCCAAATCTGTCCTTCGCTTTTTAGTTTTCTTATTCCTGTGAGGTCTCTTTCCTTTTGTTCCTGTCTCTTTCTTTTGCACAGTGCTTTCCAGCTCCTTCTTTTGTTCAGATACATCTTCTTCGGGGCGTTCCCTTTTGTCCAATCTTTCGAAGCCTTCTTTGCACTGTTCTTTTCTCTCTTGCATTATCGGTCATACCATTTGCGTTTTCCTATTTTCCATATTTCCTCTTTATGTCTTTCCTCTACATACTTTCGTTAATTTTGTCACTAATTTATTTCCATAGTTCCTCAATATCTCTGTTTTCGTTCCGCTCTTCGTAATTCCCGTCTATTTGCTCTTTGTATTCCTTTATGCTATCCTCATTCCAAATGATTACTGATCTGTATTCTTCCCTCTCTTTCCTTCTTTTTCTTTTCTATTACCACTATTTGTATTGTCACACAGTGGAAGGTGGTCAGATTCAATTCTCCTCTCTACCCTGAAGTATTTTACTCTGTCTCTTACTTCCTTGTCCGTTATCGCCCAGTCAATCACTGTACTCTCGCGTATTCCCCTCATTTCCTCTGAACATTCCGTTTAGGATACAGCATCCGCTTTTTGTTATTCTGTAACGTTATTTACCACCACGGGTAAATCTTTTCCCTCAGCCCGTGACTCGTAGTCAGTTCCAGGATTCAGAGGAAGGGTTGCGAAATAATTAGACATATTTTATTATTTCAATCCTTTATTTCCACATTTGGAGATTTAATTTTTCGCGGGTGATTCTCATAGCTTACTCGAGAGCCGCACTGGTGGTGGCGGCCTAAACAGCTGATCTGAAAAGTAGTTCAGTCCATGTGAAGCCAGTGCGAGAGTCGGAAGCGCGGAGTGCGAATACCGCAAATCGCGTCGCGAATCTTCTTCTAATCTAATATGCATGAATTAACATTATAATCTATCGTCTAGATGGTGTTGTGGATTGTCGCGTATAAATTAATCCGGCAATGCGGACAAGTCACGACAAAGCGCTGTATCTGACTGTCAAGGCGCGGTCAACCGTCCGGCAAAGCGAACGTACTTCAAAGCGAGTTCGCACGATTCGTCCCGATTGCTCTCAGACGCAAATATCTGCGAGCGCTCGACATAAAAGTGATGCAATGGCTTTAATAGTCATTGCACCGCCGTCGTGAATGCTGTGTCGAGATGTATAACTCGTGGCGCTACGTATCCGACGGGGACCAATCACGCGGGTTTGCTGATCTAGCCCAGCTGTAGCTGTCTGGCCAATCGCAGCAGCGGCGCCTTAAAAAATGTGTTGATACAGAAGGAAATTATTTTGAATTATTTTAAATTTTTATTTCACACTGTTTATAAGTCCACAAATAAATTATCTTTCAAAAAAGAAAGGTAAGAATTTTTTTTTAATCTTTGAATAAAATATTCTATAGTGATATTCAAAATATTAAAATAGTGATTTCCCGCTAATCGTTTCAGCGTGCCGTGTCAAAAATTTGAAAAACACCCTTCGAGCGAAGTAGAATCCTTCCGCTTCAAATTATCAAAAAAAACAAAAAAAAAGGGACAAATGTGGAAAGAGTTTGTCGATATTTTAAGACCCCTCCCAAATTTCTACGACGAATAGGCGCAAAATGAAAAAAAAACTTGATGCTTCGTGGATGAACCATGTATAATTCAGATTATTTGTTTAATGAAAAATATCTTCAGATAATTATGAATAATAACAATATTAATTTAATATTATATTTAAAAATTATAACGAAATACGGAAATAATAAGATAAGATTTTTCATTTAAATTTCATATAAATTCATTTGTATATATAATTTAATAATTATTTTATATTTAAATTATTGTTTCAAAGGAAAGGGTCTTGAGATTTTCCCGAGATCTCAATTTTTTTGAGCTGAATCTCCCCTTTATATAAAAAATTATAAATGGTAGTGTTTTGTATAAATTATTTAATAAATAATTTATTCAATAATTAAAGTGAGGTTGTAGTGGCAAAATACATTATTATTAATAATACGGTTTGGGAAAGTTTGTTATAATTAATTTTTAAAAGTTAATTTAATAGATTTACCGTATTTTCCATCCACATACACCTTCTTTAGCCACACCTTCGCCATAATTCCATTCGCCCTTATTTTTCTTACCCAGCCCCTGATGTCGCCTTGTGTCCTTCTCTCTTCGTATGTAAAATCGAAGTACATGAAAACGTCCGTACCGATGAGCTTTTTCCTTACTTCCCATACCCTGTCATGTTCTTGCTTGTTGTCCATCTTAATGAGAACCATTCGACCACTTCACCATGTACTTCTGATTTCTTCACTGAGGCTGTTTTTGATAGTTTGGTTTTGATGAAGTTTGCAGGCCACTTCTTCACTTCCATTCCTTCCACCTCAGCCCTGTGCATGCCCTTCACAACAACATTATCCTGTCTTTC
This sequence comes from Eupristina koningsbergeri, assembly GCA_018907245.1. Lineage (NCBI taxonomy): Eukaryota > Metazoa > Arthropoda > Insecta > Hymenoptera > Agaonidae > Eupristina > Eupristina koningsbergeri. Next base: position 76,553 of record JACCHV010000093.1, read on the forward strand.
CTCTCCGTTTCCCACATTATCTTCCCTACGCCGTTCATTTCTCTAACTAAGATGTACCTCTCTGAACCTCTGCTTCTTATGCTACCACTTCTCCATCTGAATAGTGCTGATCCACTACCCAACCTGCTGTCAAGTCGCGATGATCTTCTACCTATGCTCTCCGTATCCTACTCGATGCCAACATTTTTTCCCCTGTTCCTCCATCCGCAGATTGTGTACCTACTTTTAAATTTCCGCTTTCCATTCACTATTCTCTCTTTTTTCTTCGTATATCCCCCTGACCATGTCTTTCATTTTCTTCATCTTTGTCTCCATCTTCCTGACCCATTCTCTTATACTTCCTCATTCTCCCTCGCTGTTTACATTATTTTTTCGTGTTTCTTTTCCATTTTCTCTATCCTGTCTCTTGTCTATCTCCTTTCTTACTCATAGCTCTTTTCGATTTTATCAATCCTCTCCATTATCTCCTTTCTGAGTTTCTGAGTTTCTAACTTCTCCTCTTCTCTGCTTTTCTTCCCTTCGTTTCTCATCATCTGAGTCTCTTGTCACAGGTCTTCATCCTCAAAAGTCACCTTCCTACTTCCATCTATTGTTAATTGAACCCCCTCCTTATTTCCACTACCTCCTTTACCCTTTGTCATCTTATCCTTTCGCTGTCTTTGCATTTATATTTTATTTTATAACATCTCTGTTTAACTGTTTATCCCTGTATTGTTTTTAAATTTTGAATTTTATTTGTTCACATTGGTATATATTTCAATTTTGGTTTTTTTTGTTCATGTTTTCCACTATTTAGATTTTAATTTTAAATTTTTGTTTTATTTATGTTATATTTTGTTTGTTTGCTTAGATTTGTTATAGTTTCACTATTAATTTTAATTTGATATGAATGCTTTCTTACACCTGCTTTTCTACTTGATTTTGGATCTGCTTGTGAACTGTGGGCGCTATCGGCTTCTCGGCGTGGTTTGCGCTCACATTTTTCACAACCCGTAACTGCCGTCCACGAAACAGAAATTAAAAGAAAGTCAAATTCTATGTTAAACATCTGGCAACAAAATCTTATGTCTTCTCCCTCTCGCGCTTATGGATCACTACCACCGCCTCGGGTGTGGTCGTGGAATTTTTAAAAATTATTTTTTATTGCTTCAAAATCTATTTAAAAAAAATGTTAGGTCGGGTATGAATTACAGCCGTGATATTTGAAAATAGTTTAGGCGCGAAATTTAAAATGGTAAAGTTAAAACAATCATGTTTAATCACGATATTATTAAAGTATCATACAAAAATACGCCATAATATTACAAATATAATTATAGAAATTATAGAAATATCCATAGTAATAATAATAATATGGTGTATTTTTGTATGATACTTTAATAATATCGTGATTAAACATGATTGTTTTAACTTTACCATTTTAAATTTCGCGCCTAAACTATTTTCAAATATCACGGCTGTAATTCATACCCGACCTAACATTTTTTCAAATGCCACGATTCTTATCCATACATCGTATATCTTTCCTCGTATATCATTTTATCCATACCTCATGTACTTTCGTGAGAATTTTTCCTACAGTTACATGCTCGCACAAAATATCACAGTGAGTCTATGTGCTTCTTGGTAGGATGAGTCTGGGCAACCATACCTTCCTAAGCTCAAGGAAAGTACTCAACCGTGAGGGGACGATGCCTTGCTTGTGGATAACGAGATCGAATGATATATTCTTTGCAAGAGAGTGAGATGATCATAGTTCATATGGCGGTAGTTTTTTACAAACAGGACCGATCTGTCGATCGGGAATGACTGGACTACCTCGAAAACCTGCGAGCGGATGCATTTAAGCCTGCCGTCACTACATCCCCTCTTCTGATGTATCTTTAAGATAGCACAGTTGCGCTTCAGCGTATGTCGCGGAAATGTGTAAGCGGTGCTGATTCGAGAAAAGAAGCTGGGTTACACAAAATCACGAGGAGAGAAGAGATTATGCTGGGCCCAGGCCCCACGCATGCTAGCAGTAAACGCAACTTGTTCGTTGCAATAATATAAAAGTATGAATTATAATAGTATTACAATTAAAACTATATTTTAATTAAACCGTATTAAGTATAGCGTTTAAATAATTTAATACACTTTTTTTCCCTTTGTAATTCATATATCTATAATAAGTTTTTTTTTTAATAAATGTTCAATAACTTATAAACAATTTATGATTATAGGCCAAACTAGGAGACTGATGATTATCTGTACGTGTGAGAAAAAAAGTTGATTTCATCCTTCTTGATTCTTTCTTCTATTTAATACGAAACCTGACCTTTTAAATTTTTCTGTGAATTATACTATGACAAGCATGATTTCAATTTGTACAAAAATCCACCAAGCTAAAATCACAATAAAGTATGACTGATTTTTAATCAGTAGATTAATCTCTGTGTTTATTGTTTTTATGGTTTATGAATTCTGTTTATATTTATAAAAAATAATAATTGAAATCAAGTATGTTTAAATTATAATCTTGTTATGAATTTGCAAACTATTTTTTTATTTTATTATCTTATTATATTTTATATTTTATTTACATAATTTTAAATGAGACTTATCTTTTATTTATCAATAGAAATTTTTTACCCAATTTATATTGTTGGATTTAATAAATTGGCAAATTTAGTTTAGAGGAGTAAACTAAAATGTTTAATGAAAGAAAATAAAATATAATTTGAATTTTACCATCATTTATGCATTTAAAGAAATAGACTTTCTTACTATTATCAATAAAAATGGCTCATTACAAAGGTGCTGCAAGTGAAGCTGGTAGAGCTATGCAGTTAATGAAGAAACGGGAGATTGCTCAGCAAGAAATTGAATTACGTAAAAAAAAAATAGAAAATGATTTAAAAATACATAATATAGAAAACAAATTTGCAACCCATTACAATGCAGTTGAGCAACAACTTAAAACTTCCACTATTGGTTTGGTTACACTCGATGAAATGAAAGCAAAACAGGAAAACATTGTAAAAGAAAGAGAAAGAAAATTAGCACAAAAAGAAAAAGAAAAAGAACAAGAGAAAGAAAGAGAACTTGCTGCAAGGCAAGCTGAAAAAACAAAACAAAAGAAACAAATTCAAGCTTTATCTTTCAATTTAGATGAAGAAGATTCAGATACAAAATTTGATATATCAAATGAATGTTTAAAACACAATAAAAAGAAAATTAAGAAAAATCCAGATGTTGATACAAGTTTTCTACCAGATAGAGAGAGAGAAGAGGAAGAAAATAGATTGAGGGAAGAATTAAGACAAGAATGGGTTCAAAAACAAAATACACTCAAAGAAGAAGAGATTGAAATAACTTTCAGTTATTGGGATGGATCTGGACATAGACGCAGTGCCATAATGAAAAAAGGTAATTATTTAAATATTTAAAATAAAGATTAATTTTTTGTATGAAATTTAATTGATTTATTAAAATATATTAAAAATATCACTATTAATAGGTAATTCAGTTTATCAACTTCTACAACGTTGTTTAGAACTATTGAGAAAAGAATTTAGCGAATTAAAAACTGTGATGGCAGATCAATTAATGTATGTTAAAGAAGATCTAATTCTACCTCATCACTATACATTTTATGATTTTATTGTATCAAAGGTATATTAAAAATAGATTATAATATTTTTACTCTATGCTTTAGAAATTAAACACAAATACTTTATTATTAAAGGCACGAGGAAAAAGTGGACCACTCTTTACTTTTGATGTGCATGATGATGTCAGAATGATGTCTGATGCATCTATTGAAACTGAAGAATCTCATGCAGGAAAAGTGTTACTACGGTGTGTAAATTCAATTATTATTAAATTATTATTTTTAAATTCAAAATTTTTAATATTTAACAAATTAATTATTGTAGATCGTGGTATGAAAGAAATAAACACATATTTCCAGCTAGTCGATGGGAACCATATGATCCTACAAAATCCTATGATAAATATACAATTTCAGATAAAAAGAAAAAAGATACAATTGGATAAATTTCTATAGTTATAATGTATTATAATATATTCCAAAATAGTCTCGATTAATTTATAATTTAGTATTTAAAAACTTATCCTTGGGTATATTAATAAATTTTAGTACAAAAATTATGTATACAAATATAAACTTTATGCTATAAAATGTGATCCAAATAAAATGATGTTTAATAAATTGTTTATTCAATCAAAATTCTTTTTATAATATTGTATTAATATTTTAATTCTCAATTAAACTTGCCATTTTCTACTAATATATTGCACAGGTATTTAAAAAATGTATTTAATTTTATAATATTGGAATAATTAAAAGTTCTATTTTCCATGTGCTGATCTTATATAAATGATACATTATGTTCTTTTGTTTTTATTTATTTTGAAGGAATTTTTCTTTTTACATTCCAGTCTGGTACAGTTAAAATATATTGTTAACATTTTTGTACTTATCTATTTTATAAGTGCATTGATTTTATAATAATAATATTAGTTTTAAAGTGTATTCACGCATTTATTTCATTATTATTTTGAACATGCTATTTATTATTCAATATAGGGTAATATTCGTTTATTAATAAATATGTTAATACATTTTTTTTCATTTTTTGCACATTATTTGCAGTGCAAAGATTTACAATTAAGATGTAAAACACTTTTCGCTCTGATCTATGCAAGCACGTATATTTATTTATAATATATTTTATTATAAGGATGGGGATTTTATAAAGGATTATTATCTGCGTTAAATACTCGAGTAAATAAAAAACATACGCTTATTCAATTCAATAACATTTATGATATGATATCCGCACAAAATGACGCAGCAAACATAAATTAATACCATAGAACATTAGAGAATGTTAAACCCTGTATTAAATTGAAGAAACAATTATGGCGGATTAAATATTTTCTTTCTCTCACCCGCACATTTGATGACATTAGCGCCTCTGTGAGTGCCAGGCCCAATAAAACAAATTTTTTTAGTGCTATAAAATCTATTGATAAAAAGCTATATATTGATATATGGACTACGGCTAAATGAAAAGCTATATTAAAATACTTAAAAATTAATTTAGTGGACTAAAAAACTTTTTAAATTTTATAAGATTATAATTTATACTTATATAAAAATAGATAATAATAAAAATAATTATAATATGTTTAATCTTTTTTTGATTAAATATTTTTATATAATTATAAATTATAATCTTATGAAAAATGAAAAAGTTTTTAGTCTACTAAATTAATTTCTAAGTATTTTAATATGACTTCATTTAGCCGTAGTCCATATATCTATATATATCTATATAAGTTTGTTTTAAAATATAATGTATATTTATTAATACCTTTAATTATAATTCATTATTGCAATTAAAAAATATTTTATTAATATATATTATTTATATTTATTAAATTGTATGTTTCAACATAAAGAAAATATGAAGTGAAGCATACAGCTGTATAATATTTCACAAATAATATTAAAAATATATTAAATATTTTAGAGTCATTAAAATAATTTTGATTATAAATAAATGTAAAAATAATTTTGATTAATTTATTAAATCCAGAAATCAATCGATATTTATAAGAGTATTTTATGAAATAAATTCAAAGTTTTTCTGTCCAAGTGTCAAAAAAATAGTTTCCATATTTTTAAAAATATCTACATATAAATCAATAATATTGATAAAAAATCGAAAATCTGTTTCATTTTCAACTTTTAATATAGAGAATGTATCAAATGATAGATTGTTTTCTTGAAACTTTATGTCAACATTTAACTTCTCTAAGTAACAATCGAAGTATATTTTTATTTTTTTAGCTGTCTCTCATTAGTAAGATTAAGCTAAAACAAATTTTATAATTGCTTAAATGTACTGTATATATATAAAGTATATAATGTTTTTGCCTGACTTATTAATGCTTATAAAAATCATTTAAATTATTCAAGTAGACTGTTCTGTAGATTAATGAAAGATATTAATAATAAATTTTATAAACATGGGAGTGAGGATGATTTTAAGATAAATTTTAAAAATATATTTGTATCAAAATTTAATAGTGAGTTTAAATGTAAATATGTAATTTGATAGAAACACAATATTTTTTATGATATTTTAACCTTTTGTATATCATTCATATCTCATAAATATTGAAAAAAAACAAATAAGAATTTAAAAGGTAAAAAAAATCTTCAGTCTATTTTAAAAAACTTATGATTTTTCAAACTAATCAAGTTAATGTATTAAATTTGTATATTATTTATATTGTATTTATAGTAATTGATCTTAATCACATAATATTTCATTGAAACGTCATCCCAAAACATTATTCTGCTCTTTGTATTTATTTATTATTATTTTTTTGGTTAGTATTTATTAAAGTTATGTTATATATATATATAAATATGCGCCTGTGTGTATATGTGTTTAAATCACTATTAAGTGATAACATACGTTCTTGTATGATCACATCAAGACAGCAAAAAAGGAATCCTTTATTTTCACTTTGGTGTTTTTATATTTAGTGTACTTCCACACATTGTAATAATAATTGTAATAATTTTATTATTTTTCTTGGCGTTTATTTATTGTAATATTTGGTTCTTCCAACATCCTAATAGAAATTATTAATATAATTATTGTATTATTATGTAATTATTAAATTATTACTATTGTATGTAACCTATATTTTTATAAATATGTGGGTGCGGGGTATATATATATATATATATATATGAAATAATTAATAGACAAATTCAGCGTACTTAGATTATTTATTGAATAAAGCGAGGGGCAACTGTACGAGACAACGATGTGCACGAGAGTAAGTCCTCTCTTGTATCGAGGTTCTCTCGTACCTAGGTTATCGTAAACTCATAAAATTTTAAATTCGTAAATCTACCCTCTCAGGTACAAAGTACCTTTTTCATTTTACAGTACTGTACGCTACAAATATAATGTATTTAACTAAAAAAATTTTCACTTAATATAATAATGAATGTTTTAAAATATTATTAACTGTGCAATAAAATTTTTATAAAATTTTAAATAACATTTTTAAATTAATTCACATACCTGAAATTGTTATTCTATAATACTTAACCTTTCCATTTTTCACTCGTGCTCGTGTACTGTGTTTGAAATTTTTTACACGCGTTCGGAGAAAAATAACATAAACATGTTTAGCAGATTGTCAGTATCGACTCATGAAAATGAAAGTATTTTTTTGTTTTCTTTTAAATTTCTTTATATTTTCATAATTTTTTAAGAAAACTAAGTTTTTTAATTTAAGATTAAAATACGCAATAAAATTTCCAATATTTAGTGAAAAATTAAAATATTCTCTAGTATTGAAAGTGCAGGCTGCTAATTTTTATAATTGTGCCAGGGTCATTTGTTGTCACTTTTTCCATTTAAGCTTGGACCCCCCCCCTCGTTTGTTAATACCAGGGGGGTCAGCTGTATATGAAAGAACTGGAAACAAACGTAGCAGATGGGCCAAGGAAAGGTTGTGATGTAAAAGAATGTGCCCGCTTCAATATAATTTAAAATTTCTTAAATTTTATAATAATTATACATAATTATAAACCATAATATTGTATTAAATATAAAAAAAATTAATTTGTCTTCAATGTTAGTGAAATTTAAACAAATTTAGTGGAATGAGATCACCCCGTATGTGCCTTTTCGTGTGCACTATTAAGCCGGCTCATATGTTTACTTTATTGTTTTTCAAAGAATTCTAGCCACAGAGCAGATTTTTAGCTAATAACAGTTTCAAAAACTCTTTCAAGAAGAATATGAATAATTCATTTATATACGTATACTATAATTGAATAGGTAAGTGACTGTTAATATAAATCTATACATTGTTAATTAGTGTTGTGAGAAAATTGAAAACTGACTTTTTTTTAGAAATAAAAATAAAAAATGATGTAAATAATACATATAAGGAGGAGATTATCGGGAAATCAACAACATAATTTTTATAGGTAAGTTATTAAATTTAATAGTAAATGTTTTTTATAAAAATAATATAATTTTAAATTTATGTAATATAATATATATAAGTACATTTAACATGTTTGTATACATAGTTAAATAATATTCACATAACTCATTATCTTCTTTTCATTTATTATTTACATTTCTTTTTAAATTTAACTATTTACAAATATAATATATAATAAAAATGTTTATATTCGCATAACTAATTTTCTTGTTTTCATTTTTTTTAGTAGTACTATAATATATTTAAAATTGAAAAGTACATCGTTCTGGTCAAATTTAATAAAAGTATTTTCATGATGAGAGAAATATTCTCTTTCTCTCTCGCACCTATATTTTCTTTGCCAACCTCACAAGAGCCCATAGAGTGAGTTCAAATATTTTAAAAGTGCTTTAAAATCTATTGAAAAAAACGCTAACTGTATGTACGAAGCACGAGAGAATACACTCGTGCTTCGTACATGTACAGTTAGCCTTTTTATTATTATTTTATTACTAGTAGTATGTCTTTTGTGGTTAATACCCTAACATCACCGATTCTCCTAAATCGCTGGTAATTTGTTCGCAGACTATCATCTGAGAAGGATAACAAAATATCGCTCTATTGAAGATGTTATAAGATTGAAAAACACGCTTTGCGCCACAATAAATTCTACTCATTCTAGTAATCGTAAGAGGAAAGAGAAAAATAGAAAAAAACTCCGAAAACACTAACAAATAGTCAAGTCAGAAAAAATTTAACCTCATTACTTTCATAACATACCACTATCTGTAAACACATTAAATATTATTGAAATTCATTATGACTTCTTTAGTTTATCATAATGTAATATTTACAATACTCACTCGAGTAAAATGAAATATTTAATTTTATCAGGTTATTACTCACATACACAATAAAAAATATTTACAGCTAGTACAAACTGCGGTTACAATGTCACATCACTTTAGCGTTGTACACTTAACTTCGCAATTGGCCATACGAACGCAAATAAATTTTAACAAAAATACAACAATAATATACAATAAATAAAAAATGCAATTCGAGAGAAAAGAGATTTACAATGTCGTAAATTAAGATCTACGGATAGTTATATGAACGCCTTATTTTTCGGCGTGAAAGATTATAGCAACCCCATCTCTATCAACGTTAAATCTGAATTCTATTTACTTTAGCGATTTTTTGCTGCTCGAACCCGGGTTTTCCAGCCTCTCCGTGATTGTTTCCTCTCTCTTTCTCGGGCTATTTCATTCCTGTAACGAGCATGATCGTTACAGTGCACAAAAAACTATTATTATATAAAAACTAAGTATTTATGAATAATTTTGTTAATGAACGAATGAACGTATTAATTTCCTAGTTTAAAAATTTTAAATAACTTAAATTAAAACTATTTATCAATTAATATTTATCAATTAAAGCAACTGGATAAACTGATATAGCTTAAGTTAAAAAAATGTTGAAAATAAAATCATCACTTTCATAATTAAGTTCATGAAAATTATTGAAGTTCAAATTTAAGTTAAAAATTGAGAAAAATAATACGAAATCACGAATATTAAACAGAATATTATGAATTTAAGAGATATGAGGATAGTTGATGAGTAAGGATATTTTAAAAAATTAGAAACAGTTATTTAGAAATTCAAGGATGTATACAAGTTATTGAGAAATTAAAACTTGTGTCTCAAAAAACCGGTCATGTCGGTCGTAAACATGATGTATCACACCTTTCTGTACATGAAAAAAGGTTTTACAGTAATCTAAAATTAAAAATTTAAATAATTACTTGTTAATATCACCCTATTTATGACCATGCAAGGTTTAAAATGTTAATAATCATAACATTTTTATGGCTTTAATATTTAATTAATTCAAACAATTTATTATTCATAAATTTATAACTTAAAGATATAGTGAAAATATTTAAAAAAATTTTATTTGTTTTAAAATTTATTTTATTCAAAAAATCAATAAATAACAGTATATGTATAGTGAATATATTTATATATAAGGATATTAATTTTTAAAAATTTATAAAAATTTATAAATAAATATAAAATAAATATTTTTAACTATAAAATTTATTACAATTTTATTGAACTTGGATCCATGTAGGTAATATTTTTTGGAAAATGATCCATTACAATAAATCTAGTTTCACTTGATTGAGCAATATTTTCAACAAAGCCAAACCAATATATAACTAATCCTGAACCAAATCTATTCCAATAGCTAAGAAATTGCTCTTTAATATATTTTTTATGAATAAGTGGACTACCAAAACGGGCTTTGGATTCAATCCAATTGACAATAAAACCATTTATAGCTATTGGAATTTCCAACTTACAATCTGGTGTTTTATCATATCCTTTTGTTCGTAAGTAATCTTCATTATAATATGGAATACTTAGATCAACTAGTAACCTTTCAAGTTTCAGTTCATATTCTTCACCAATACAACTACATTATACAAATTTAATAGTGAATAATACAAATACAATATCATTTTATTTCATTTTATTAAACATAATATGATATTTGATGAATTTTATACTTACTTACTAATTGTATTGGATATTGAGCCATATTGATCATCATATAATATGCACTATGATTTTTAAAAATTTTTATGTTAGATATAATATTTCAAATCATAAAAACATGATCAATTAATATTCCATTCAATAATAATATTGCGAGTTTATACCATTAGTTAAATCATGATTTTAATAATAATTACTATTAATAATACAAGAATGTTAATATTGATTGTATGAAATTTTACAATTACCAATATGAGAATAATATTAATAGAATAAATTGATTTTAAATTTAACATGTAAATCATTCATTGTTGTAAATATTTAATGAATTAAGTAATAAATGCTATCATTAAAATATTTTTAAAAAGAAGTTAATTAAACATGCATAATAGTTTACCAAATAAATTTCATAAGCAAGGTCCTTATCTGGTATCAGGGTGGTATCCTTCAACATTTTACCAAGATCCTTACGATTATCTAAATTATTTCATTTGATTTAATAAAAGAACAAATTAAATTATTGCATTATTAAAAATCAATATTAAATAAATAAGTAGTTAATAACAAATCACTTACAACTACTTTTCTTTTTTTCATAAAATTCTTCCAATATTTTACGAGCTAATAATGCAGGACAAGTATTAAGTTTGAGAGCCATTCTTAAAAAAATTCCAACACCTTCTCCCCTTTTACTTGCATGTAAATAACTAAATTTTATTGATTTTTAATTATATAAAAATTTTGTTTATACCAAATTTAAATGAAATATTGACTTACTTTTCATAATAATCATTATCATTTCCAAAAATTCGTTGATGCGTCATTTGTGTTTTCAATTGTATTTCTTGACTTAAAATACTATATAATGTATTTGCATGAAAACTGCAGATAGAAAAACATAATTAAATTATAATAAATAAAATAAATTATTTTACCATTATTCAACATTTTATATGTGATTTGAAATTTGAATACCAATATTACCTGTTATATTTTTCCATTAACATTGTAGAACAATCTTTTGACAATCCTTTAAAATTTTTTATCACTTTCACTATTCCTTCATAATCCTCAAGTTTCATTGTATAATAATTTTAGAAAATATTTATATAAATATATGAATTTGTATTAATATTATTAAATACAGTTATATCGTGTAAATTATAAATACATATAAATGTATAGAAATTTTTAAACAACAATTTTTATGTTATTTAAGTAAGAACTAGCTAGTAAAAATGTAAAATATTGATTATTACACTTTAAATATTAACATTCTATAAATACTATAAAATAACTACATGTTTTTGAAGAAAATTAATTGTTTGGAAATACTATTATAAAACGAATAAATTAAAAAATATATATATAATAATAACAAGGGTTTTAAATAAAATATTCGTATATTACTTAATCTTTGTTTACTAATATCTATTTACAGCTACTAGCAAAGTAAAATCAGAGATTATTAAAGAGATTGCTGATGACCGTGTCAAACGTCTATTCCTAATAACCTTGCGGATGTTTAATAAAGTACATTTTTTGTTCGAAAACCTGTTAAGGGGAGTACAGAGTAACGTTAAGCATTCTCTCGATGGCCTTGAATGTGAAATGCAATGAAATGAGCCTCTATACTCGAATTAAAAAATATAATACAACTTTTATTTTTCTATATTTAAAAATCTTTATTAATTTTATTTACTAAAATTTTATCTTGTATAATTTAAAAAAATTTCTACTTCCTTCATATAATTATGTATTTTTTAATTTAAGTTTTTGAACATATATATATGAATAAATGCATCTGTTTACACTGTAGCTATTTTATTGTATGTGTAATATTTCGGAGATTTGTCTCTTTCTATAATTTTGCTCTCTATCTAAAATGTTAACGTTATCCCAATCTATCATATGTTTACTTATATATTTATCATATGTTAATTTAGGGGTAAACGAAAAATCCCTATAGTCATTCAAATTTAGCAAAAAAAGATATTGGCAATGTTGCTTTTGAATATAGATGTTGTAACAATGCATGCAACGAAAAATCAAAATATAAAAAATAACAAAACTAAAACACTTTATTTTCTCACTCATACAGCATATGCCGACGTTTAGTTTTAATTTTAAATAATCAAATTAACTAATGGACGTTTCACCTGACCTTCTCTTTCTATCTATCACGTTCATATTAAAGCTAATACTAATTATAATTAAATATATATCGTAATACATAAATTCTGCAATATATTATTTAAACAGTTATAATAATTATACACTTTCATTAATAATAAAATTAGCTGAAATAATACTTCCGAGTAAATAGCATAACATCATGTTTCATATTAATAAGCTTCTATATAATTTAAATAAAAAAAAAGTTTTAAATAATTTGAAACAGTAATTCAATTTTACTTTTTTTCAAACGAAAGCGGCTAATGAAAATGCTGTACTTGTTTATTTGGTATTTCAGACTCCTACATAAATTCGGCAAATATTATTGTTTAGATGAGTATAGGAATGAAAAAAATAAAAATGTATCTGACTTATACATGTGTTTATTCAGAACTTTATATAGCACAAATTGGCATACGATATGAAAATATAAAAAAAAGATAAAATATCTTGTATTATCCTGCGATATCGTTTAATTTTACAAATTATAAATTTGTAAATCAAAAAATAAAAATAAATAAAAAAATAATAAATAAAAAATAACGGTTTCAACAATAATTCAGATAACTTATAAATTATTATAAATTACATATTTTTAATCATCATTACATTGACGCGAATTGTAGTTCGTCAATCTTATATAAGGGAAATCAAGAGTTAATGTAATCGATCAAATTTTTTAATCATCGAGTCGTTTTTATATAAAAACGGAAACACAACATGTATATTTGTAATTTTATTTCTTCTATTATTTTGAGTATATAATATAATCCTTTTGTCCTTTGAAACAAAGACACGTGATTTACTTTAGTCAATATTATTCTGCATTTAAATGTTATAATATGATGTTGGTCGTTTTCTTCATATTTAAAAACACACTATATTCGGCTATTTAAACTTATATTTTGTCTGTTTAAATAAGTGCTAACATAATTTAATTTTATTGAATGCTCATAACAAATTTTGTTATTTTTAAATGTATTATAAAAAAAATTATGCATAATTTTTTTAACGGCAAATATATATGTCTTGTAAATTAAGTAATTTATTATGAATAGTTATTAATATAATGTAATATAGTAGAATAATGTAAAAAGTATTTATATTTATATTATTTTCTTCATAAATTATTATTTAAATATATATTATATTAATAAATATTTAATATAATATATTTAAATTATTATTTAGATAAATATATAATATGAATATAAGTTATTATATGAATTGTATATAATTTGTAATCGAAACCCTGAAAACTAAATATCAATATAAGCTAACTTCATAAGCATTTAAATAAATTTAGATTATGTGTATTGATTTTTTCCATCTGAAAGCAAGCGGGTGATTTTTGATATCGAGAAAGTAAGTTTTCTGTGCAAATTTCCAACTAGCTGATGCCGAAATAATAAAATGTAATTCATAAAAATTTTAATTTTCATAAATGAAAAAAATAAATAAATTTATTTTACAATTCAAATTCTTTACTTATTTCATTTTATTTTATTTTAATGTAAAAAATTTAATTTAATTTTATCATTGACATGGTTGATTATAATATCAATGTTTGTAATACATTTAATAACAGTAATAGTTGTACTTGTAAATACTGCAACGAGTTTCTCGTTTCTTGGAAATTTCCAGAAACGAGAAAGCCGTTGCTAGAATTCTCTGGAAGGTTCTTACCCCTTTCAGGGAATTCAACGGTTGTTAGGCCCCTCCCACTACCGCGCCGCGATGAATCCGCGTTCGCGTTTCACGGCGCAACAGCGGTTGCGCAGCTCCAGCGCCGAGCGGACCGAGGTGATGTGGCACCTCGGAGCGCTCGACTCGGGAGCAGAACCTTTCCGGCTCTCTACCCAAACACTCCTCTCCTCGAAAATCCTGCTGCACACGCTATCGTGTCAGCAAACCTATTCCAAAAACTTTCCGTCGTCACGCTATCTTGGCAACAAAAACATCCGGGTCGCACACGCTATCGTGTCGGCCCAATCCTTAATTTCCCTTCTCAGCTTGTAAGGTTTCTGCGAAACCCACATAGAGCAATATTGCGTTTACGCAATATTGCACCGTTTATCGCAATAGTTCACTCGTGAAGTATTGCATTCGTTCGGGGCAATATCGCAATTGTGCAATATTGCCCAATAAAAGGCAATACTTCAATTTCGAAGTATTGCCACCGTTAACGGCAACACTTCAATATTCGAAGTGTTGTCACCGAAAAAAAGGGCAATACTTAAAATCTATAAGTATTGCCCCCGTAGGTACAATATTGCAATTACCCAATATTGTACCGACCCAAACTGGATTTTGGCGAGCAAACTTGTTTATGTTTGCTCGTCCCGCCGAATACCCTTGTCGGGGTCCGTATATTATTCTGCCGTGTGCGAAGTTAGAATTTTGCAACTCTTTCTTGCAAATTCTTTTATTCGTGAACAATAAACTAATTGTTCACTATTTACTTCCCCCCCTTCCTTTTTGTTGTTCTCTCGTGCGCAGTGCTCTATATGTTAGGCAAAATATGTCGAGAGACAACATAAATTGATTGCGCTCTTTGTGTCGTGCCCGTTTGTTATTGCGCCCTTCCCCGTTTCGATTGCGCGTGTTTAATTTCATTTGCTTCTCATCCGAAGCAATAATTTATCCACGGAAAATCATTGTTAAGCAATCCTTTTGATTGCTCGTCCGGAAAATTTCCTGCATTTTGTTACTCCCTTCCTTTACGGGATTAGGTTAAGAAAATTTATAATAAATCGACATTAAATCGATTGCGCGTTCGAAAATCCGATCGCGCCCGAGGCGACTGAATAATATTGTACGGTGTTTGGTATCGTTAAACACTTTTATGTAATGGTCCAATGGTAAATAACATTGACCACTACCGCCGACCTCTGGTATTGTTGTGAATTCCCCCCATCGCAGTAACCTTGCGCCTTACATCGAGTGGAGAATTCGACATAATAAATAATAACCATTGTCTTATTTATATGTTAAAGGTGAACCAACATTAAAGGCCACTGCTGTGGATATTTATTTTTTCCAAATTATTTGTTATTATTGACTATTCCCGCCTGACGCCGTTCCAAATCCCTGGCAGACCGGCTGCCGCTTATCTCGACTACTCTTCTTTCGACGAGAGCTCGACTTACCCTTCATCCGTGAAGGGCAAACGGAGCCGTCTCGTCACAATACTAATAAATTACTCGATGTTAGTAATATGTACGAATAAAATCAATGTTTATAATTATTCATGAGAAATATCATTAATATGAATTATTTTATTATTAATAATAATAAAATAATTTAAAAAAGTTTTTGTTTTACTCAGAATCATTTACAATTTTATTCAATGAATTTTAAAATTAAAAATAAAACCTAAACAAAATAAATTTAATAAAACCTAACCAAATAAATTTAGTAATGAAATTTTAATATTTTTATTATTAACATAAGCTTTATAGTTATTCTTCAAATATATTCTTGAATTAAATGATTTTATTAAAATTGATAATTAAATATCAAGAATTATATTATTATGAATTTTATAGAATGAAAGAAATTTTATTGTATTAATTTTAGTATTTTAAATGTACATATGATTTATTTTAATAATTTTTTTGCAAACATGTAATGTATTGAATTATGTAAATAATAATAAGGGTTATATGACACAACTTCGAACGGAAGCGCAAAAATTTAATCCGTGTTATGTAAACATATGCATTTATACATATAAATATGTTGAAAAACTTAAATTAAAAAATACATAATGTTATCATGGACATAAATAATTTTTTTAAATTATATAAGATAAAATTTAAGTATATTAAATAAAAAATATATAAATGTGCAAAGTTTCATTATATGTTTTCATTTAAATAAAGGGGCTAATTTCATTACGTTTCATAATTAACTCAGTAGAAAGAGTGATTTATTTCACACTTTACTCCCCTTAATTGTTGTTCGAATATGAAATGTAGATATTTAAACATCTGCTAGGTATTTGAGAATAAACGCTTAACATAGTCACCAGCAATCTCTTTAATAATCTTTGGTAATACGTAATTTACTTAAAAACTAGTAAATGATTATAGAAGAACATTCAAAATTTTTAATTTAAAGTCAGTGGTGCTTAACTATGAGTTTTGAAGAATATATCTCTTTTTTCTACTTAGACCAAAAACATCCTTAATTTTGTTATGTAACAGTTATTATAAACTAGACAAAACGTTAAAAATATTTACATGAACACAGAAAATCAATTACATTTTTTAATATAGATGTACAGCACAGAACATTACAGAATGCTAAGTCCTGTGTTAAATTGAAGAAGCAATCATGGAGGGTGGATGAAATATTTTCTATCTCTCTCCCGCACATTTGATCATATTAGCCCCTCTATGAGTGCCAGTCCCAATAAAACAATTTGTTAGTGTTATAAAACCTATTGAAAAATGCTATATATTGATATATGGACTACGGCTAAATGAAAAGCCATATTAAATACTTAGAAATTAATTTAGTAGACTAAAAAACTTTTTCAATTTTATAAGATTATAATTTATATTGTTACGTATCTAAGATTTCACGATTATATTTATTCTTCGATAATTGAATCGCGAAATCTTCTCCAGGTTTCGTTCTGCCCTAGCCAAAATGGTCAAAGCGTTTCGACCTTCGTAAGGTTCGGAATTATCAATAAAGAAAACACGAGTTAATTGATATGATATTTTTTTTATTATATCTCTTGATGAACGAGAGAGAAAGAGTAAGATAATGTGTATTACAATGTTTCGTGTAGCAAAAAAAACTAAGTCCCGATTGTATAAAATGGATAATAATAAATATTAAGAACCCGAACCGAAGTACGACTTAAGAAGGAATCGAACCGAATCCCGGATCAAGACCGAATCGAATGCCCATACGTGTTTTTCAATTTGATTCATTACCTGCGCTGTATGGAGAATTGCAAAATCCGCGAATTCTCCCTCCGGGTGCTTCTGCTTGATTATCATTTTGTCAGCTTTCTCCGATATTGCCTTTCAATTGACCTCTGTGTATTCATCGTCAGCTGCGAATTTTCACAATTTGGCGAACTCAGAAGTTCTTAATACTTGCGGGTTTCACGTTACTCGCGACTCCGTTCGATTCCCTCAATGTCACTTTCCTAATGTTTTGTCTTCGTTTAATAACGCGAGTACAATTTATTCGTCGCGTATGCGTTTGTAATATTACATACGTGACAATATTTATATAAAAATATATAATAATAAAAATAATTATAATATGTTTAATCTTTTTTTGATTAAATATTTTTATATAAATATAAATTATAATCTTATAAAATTGAAAAAGTTTTTTAGTCTACTAAATTTATTTCTAAGTATTTTAATATGGCTTTTTATTTAGCCGTAGTCCATATATCAATATATAGCATTTCTTTCAATAGGTTTTACAGTACTAAAATTTGTTTATATGCCACCACCAAAAATGTATAGAATTATTTCATCCGACATGAATTTTTAAAATACATAATGTATATTTTTTAATGAATTATAAGCATATATATTTTAAAAATATACAATACATTTTTAATATTATTATTTGTGAAATATTATATAATTGTATGCTTCAATTGCATATTTTCCTTATGTTGAAACATACAATTTAATAAATACAAATATATATACCATTAAATAAATTATATTTTTCAAAATATATAACATGTATGAAAAATAAAAAAAAATATTATATATTAGCACTTTTTTATTCCTTGGAATTTAACCTTTCCATTTTCACTTGTACTTATGCACTATTGTGTTTAAAATTTGTGTGCACGTTCGGAGAATAATAACATAAACATGTGAAGAATGTTGCCAGTATTGACTCATGAAAAAGGACAAAAGGGGGATTTTTTTATGTTTTCTTTTATATTTCTTTATATTTTCAAAATTTTAAGAAAAAATTACGTTTTTAATTGAATATAAATATATGTAATAACATTTCCTATAATTAATAAAAAATTAAAATTTTATCTAATATTGACAGGCCTGGTGCTAATTTTTATAACTTAGAATGTGCCAGGATGTTTGTTGCCACTTTTACCATTTAATCTTAGACCCCCCTAATGTAAAGTTTAATTCTCAGAACAGACAGTAAGAGAATTCTAAGGCCCATGTTAAACTTTGACGACAAACATGGCGGCAGAAATATCTTCTTTCTCTCTCGCACATATAGAAACATTAGCGACCTCTGAAAAGTCCATGGACCGAACCAAAATTTTTTATATGTGCTTTAAAATCTATTGAAAAAAAACGTTACCACTACATGTACAAAGACGAGTATATTTCCTCGTGCTTCGCATATATACAGAAGTGTTTTTTTCAATAGATTTTAAAGCACTTCTAAAAAAATTTAACTCGGGCCACAGACTCTTGAGAGGACGGCAGAGAAGTCATAAGTGCTAGAGAGAAAGAGCATATTTCTCCCACCATCAAAATACCACTATTCAATTTGGTCTTTACAATGTAGTTTTTATATTGCTGTCATTCATTTATTTATTAATAGTTAATTGTACTTAATAACATCTTGTCATATTTTTAAAATATTTTATTATAATTAGAAAATAAAGTTTCTCTAAAAGTAAATTAGTTATTTATTTGAGTAACAACATTAATGTTTTTGGACATAATTTATTGGTATTGAACTTATCCAGATATTATATACATATGATTTTTATATGATCAAAATTAAAAAATTTTTTTTTGTTATTAATATTTGATATAAATATTATTTTATAATTTATAGAAATTAGTATTTATTTCTTTTGCAATCATCACTGACAATTTAAAATATCATCCTATAGATACTCTTCAATCTTTCAAGAGATTTTATTTATTTAAATTTTAATTTAAATAAATAAATAAAATGAATTTTTAAGCTTCTTCTGTGAAGAAATTTTATAACAACTAAAAATTTGAAATCTGTTATCAACTACAAGCATTTGAAATACAATGTAAACACATGTACCGGCATACCAGTAACGACACACGAAAAAGGATATATGGGGCGATTTTATTTCGCTTAATTTGTTAAAATTGTCACTAATACTAAAAATCTGAAAGAAAAAATAGTTTTTCAATTGAATATAATAATTTCAACTAAAAGTATATGCTATTATTAAAAAATTAAAAAAATTTCAAATTATTATGCTGTGGGCACTTTTTTTGCATCACAACCTGTTGTGGCCCGTCTGCTGCGTTTGTCGCTGCTCTCGCATTTAGAGTTGACCTCCCTGGTTTAATTATTTAATAATACTCCATGTTATGTATAATGGTGGTGAAAAAATAAATGATTTTTTCAATTATTTATGCTTTTTTTATAATTTTAATTAAAATGACTATCAAGCATGTCGTGATAGGTGATCATTATTTATTGAAAATTTTTAATTTTTATTTTGTATAATATTTAAGATTATTCTATATATTGTTTTAAATTACTTTATACATACTTTTTGATAGGTGGTGGAACTGGATATATCGGCTCTTGTATTTCTACAGCATTATATAATTTAAATATTAAAACAACTATTGTATCACGTATACCAGGTCTCAATAGAATAACATGGGTAAAAAAAAATCTTTTCTTCTCATTTTTTTATGATAAAAATAAATTTTAATTTAATTTCTTTTTATATACTTTTTATAATTTCTAAATATATTTTTAAAAATTCTATAGACTTAACATTTATATTAAACTAATGATTAAAGAATAATTAATTAACCAATCAATATGAATCCTTAATCATAATTTTAATCATTCTTTATATCTAAATTTTTTTTTGTTATCAATTTCTTAATTTAGAATAAAAATATTCTTATAGTAAATAATTATTTTTATAAATTTTAAGATATATTTTGGGTTTTTCAAAGCAGAAATTTATATTTAAAAGTAGATAAATTTAAAATAAAATTTTTCTTTTAGTCAAATAAATAATAAAATCTTTATTAACATTTTAAATTAGTTTATAAAATTTACATGTTGTAATTTATGTGTGATTGTATTTACATTATATTTTACATTGTATTTTTTGTTTACTATGTATATTTCATTCATTTATTAAGAATCAATTTTTTTAAATTATTATTTTTAAACAGTTTTTTTTTTTTTAGAAAGATGTAGAAAGTAATGGAATTCCTGAAGATGCAACTGCAGTAATAAATGTTGCAGGATTGAATATTTTAGATTTTAAACAACGTTGGAATTCCAGCTATAAACAAATTGTTTGGGATAGTAGGATCAAAACAACTCAAATACTGGCTAAAGCAACAATGAATTCAAATGTTAAAGCTTTTGTCACAATTTCTGGCGTAGCATATTATCCTCCAGATGGAAAGCAATATACGGAAGATGATAAATGTGAAAAATACGATTTTTTTTCAGGTGTATAAAATAATTTTTCATTTCACATTAATTTTTAAATAATAAATTCAATGAAATATTCATTTATTTATTTAGAATTATGTCATGAATGGGAAGCAGCTGCACTATTAGCAAATAATTGCTGTTCTAGACAAATTATTATAAGATCAGGTGTTGTTTTAGGCAGAACAGGGGGTCTGATCAAACAAATTTTTTTACCATTTTTTTTAGGTTTAGGTGGTACTTTAGGAAATGGTCAACAGTGTATGCCTTGGATTCATATTAAAGATCTTGTTAATTTATTTATTTATGCACTGACAAATAAACACGTTACAGGAGTTTTAAATGGTGTAGCACCTCATGTTAGTATTAGGTTTACTTTACAATACATTTTTGTATAAATACTATCTAAATATTATTACATGTAGATTATAACAAATAATGAATTTACTCAAGCTTTTGCAACATCATTGAAAAGACCAGCAATTATACCCATTCCAGCATCTATTTTAAAAGCTGTATTAAATGAAGAACGTGCAAAAGTTAGTAAATTTTTTAAAAATGTTTTTTTTTTAAATTAATTTTATGCTATATTATTTTTAGATTATTCTCAAAGGTCAAATAGTTATACCAAAAAATGTTTTGAAATTAAATTTTAAATATCAATATCCTACTATCAAAATAGCTTGTGATCAATTTGGAATATATTTTTACAAATCAGAATTATATTAATATAAAATTCATTATAAAATCTTAAGTATTTTAAATTATGCTTGACAGTTATAATATTTGTTTATTAAAAAAGTGTTTTAATTGTAAAAATATTTTAATAGCTATGATATACCTTTATATATATACCTTTATATCACTGTATATATAAATGTAGAAATGTATTGTTAACAAAAAATCAAAACAAAATTATAAAAGTACCAAATTTACTTTATAGATTTATAAATTTATATTTATATTTATATTTTATGAACACAATATATATTGAATAAGTAATTTATTAATTCAAGTATAATAAATATTTTAAGTGTTGATCAAAATTTTAATATTATATATATTGCCTTAATATTTTTTATTGCAAATAATTGCTAATAAACTAAAATAAATGAATTTGTAATTATACAGATTATCTTTGATTAAAAATTGTTATTATTAAAAATAATTATTAAATGTGAATGATAATATTCAATTTTCCATTAAATATAAAATATTAATTAACCAATAAATATAAATGAAAATAATTTCAAATTATTTCTATAATAATAAAAATATTTATAAATATCTAATATAAAAAAATATTAGTTAATTTAAATTTACTCTAAAAATGAGCTACCACATTATAAAATTATGTTAAAAAAATTAATTGATCATAGCCAAGTGTGCAAACTATTTCATTCTTAGAATTCCATTTTCATGTCTGTAATATAAAAAAAAAATATATTGCTCTAATTTATATAGTATATTAACAATTATTTGATAAAATAGCTTACCACTTTTTTTAATTTTTTCTCCTTTTTCTGAATTTTCAAGATTTCTCAAAAATTCTTGAAAAGCATAAAAAGGTTTGCTTAAACTAGTTTTTTTATAGTCTTTTATTTTCTTTAATGAATCAAGTGACTCTCGTTGTTCAATTATTTCTTTTTCATCAAATGTATTAATTTCATTAATTAATGTCATAATAGTTGGTACATTATGTGGATCAAATTGATCAACCATTTTGGGATTTATGGGTATACTAATTTTTCCAGTTTTTGGGTGAACACAAAATGGAGATTTTAACAAATGATTTAATCCTTTAGTTACATTTATATCTAATCGTGGATATGCATACTGAATCATTATTTCTTCTAAAAGGTATCGATTTCTACACCATTTTCTCGATCCCTAAATAAAATAATTTATACAATTATATTTATATATATATTATTACAAAATTGTTACATTAATGCTTACTGATTTAACTTGATCTTTGAAAAAACTAAGAAAAGCTTCCCATTTCTTAATACTTGTTGAATGTTTATCAAGAATACTTTTTACTTCAATACGCATTTCATCATCGGTAAGAATTCCCAAAAATTTGTTAACATTATTTTCAGTACCTAACATATTTTGTTCTTCAACACACATTTTTTTAAACATTGGTTCAATGATAATTATTGCTCTCCTAAAAATTAATGATATGAAATATTTAAAATATAAAATATATTAAACAATAGTAAAATTAACAAACTCACTTGATAGAATGGTGTATTTTCTTTATTTTCACTTTTTTTTTTATACACTCTCCACCACTTATTAATTGTAAATAATTTGCTATACCTTTTCTACAATTTTGTGTCAAGAAACGAGCTTTTTTATCACATACCCAGCAATGTACACCTCTTCTTCCAGAAAATACCCATAAAATATGATCAAATCCAAAATCATCTATTGAAAATACTTATCAGTTTTGAAACTGTTGTTTCTATATTTTTCAATTGTTAATTTAAAATGTACCTCTTAAAGCTAAATCTAAAATTTTCACAGCTAACGCGAGATATTTCCAACATTTACTACAAATAGTTGCTCCAGAACAGCATGTTCTCACGTCATCGTAATCTGTCATATCAATATCAATTACAAATTCTCTTTGGATGGGTTCAAATTTTATTTCTCGTCTTTTGTTAAATGGTCTATAAACGTTTTTTCTTACATTAATTTAAAATTATTATTTAATTTGAAATTTATAATAAAAGACATACTCAGCATTGTAAACAGCTCCAATATCAATTTTGTAAGGGCAAAGTCTTTTTATTTCATTCCTTAAATCTTCAATTTTTCTAAATGATTGAAATCGTATGTAAATGTCATCTCGTAAAGTAAAAGAAAATTCTCTACGAGCGAATGTATTTACTACAAATATAGTATATTTAATTAAAAATATAAAAATATTATTTTTGCAACATGATATACAATTTACCTTCACCATAACTCAGCCAACGATAATAATCGACATAAGGAAATAATCTTGAATAATATAAAGGAAGTAAATCGGGTAAAGTTGATTGATTCATTGTTATCATGTACAAGTAATTTTGACAACTAATAATTATAATTCAATAATAATTTTAAAGAGTTACAATATTGATTTATTGAAAATCTTTAAATAAAAACCAAATTTAAATTTTAATGGTTAAGTATTACTCAATATAGCGGGAAAATGCATATAACTAGTTTGCTCAAGTAGACGGCGCTAACTCTGCATAAATATGTATAAAAAAATATGACCAACCTATAATGAGTATTCCGTATTAAAAAAATCAACACCACAGAACAGTAAATAAGAGAATGTTAAGTTCAATGCGTTACATAAGAAACAAACATGGTGGTTAAAATATCTTTTCTCTCTCTCGCATTTACAAAGCGATTTTAGCGC
This sequence comes from Eupristina koningsbergeri, assembly GCA_018907245.1. Taxonomy (NCBI): domain Eukaryota; kingdom Metazoa; phylum Arthropoda; class Insecta; order Hymenoptera; family Agaonidae; genus Eupristina; species Eupristina koningsbergeri. Next base: position 101,168 of record JACCHV010000093.1, read on the forward strand.
TCCGGGTGGACACATGAGAAATTAAAAAAAATTTTTTATAAGCACTTCGAAACCTATTTAAAAAAAAGGTATACATAGCTATATGAACTACGAGTAAAAAAATATTTCAGATGTCTATTTCTTTTACTCATAGTTCATATATATTTTTATACCTTTTTTTTTATAGGTTTCGAAGTGCTTATAAAAAATTTATTTTTTTATAGAGCAAGAAAATAATTCAGCCGCCGTGAATAAACTTGAAACTTACAAATTACAAATAATATTAAATAAAAGTAGAAAAAAAATTTTAACAAATTATTTTTAATACAATATCAATATATATATTGTATTTAAAATATTATGAAATAATATAAATCTTTGTGCTTAGAATTTTTAAAAGCGATGTATAAGTACAGTATATTCGCCTGCTCTATCAATTGTATATGAAAAGATTTACATACAATAGTGAGAGTATAAACTAATACTTTTATTATTCCATCTGTGCCGTTTGCAGATTTTGAACTTCGGCGCAGGTAAAGCAATAAATTTATTTCCTACTACTTTTACTAGTGCATGAAGAATTTCTCTTATTTTTAATATTAAAAACAGAGATGAAAATTTTTTTTGTAGACACTTTTACCAATTTTAATAAATTATTTGAAGAAAAAAAAATTTGTTAATTTTAAAAATTATAAACTTTTTTTGAAAATATTAATTTTTAACAATTAGAACAATTTTAAAAATTATTTGATGAAAAAAAAAATTTATATATTACTAAAAGTTTTACTAAAAAATTCGATTCATTATTTTAAATAATTCTAATACAATAATAATGTTTTAGCTTTATTCTCAAAGAATCTTTAAAAATTTTGATCAGGAAAATGAAAATGCTATTGCAGTAAAATTTGTTTCCCGTAGAAATGAACATGTCCATTAAACACGTGCGAAAAATTTTGTTTGAAAAAAATCTCTTTAAATGCACCTTTTCCATCTCTTAAAATACCATGATTATGATACCAGCAATAAGGGGGTGGGGTTAATAAAAAACATTGATAAATTTTAAATAAATAAATAATATTTTAAAAACAAATTATTCTAATAATTATATCTATTTATTTCTATTATTAATTGTTCAATTATTTATTTAAAAAAAGTATTAAATATTAAACTTACAAATGAAGAGAACAATATTAATTTGAAATAGTACCATGGAAATAAATATTTATACAAATATACATACTTTTGAATTGTAAATACAAATGTGGAGAAAATTTATCTGTGTATATTTGTATTTTAAATTAATATTGCATTAATATATTTTATAAATAATAATTATAAAATGTTTAATTATTGGTATATTTAACAGTTGATGAAAATAATTAAAGCTTAAAAATTAGAATAATCTTTCATTTTAACTTGGATATTTTGCTAAAAATTTTAATTGAATACAAATACAATAATAATAAATCAATTTTAAAGATATTATTTTTAAACTATGATTTATATATTTTAGTATAATATATCCAGTATAATATTGTAAAAATTTCAATTTGACAAATTTAAATACATGCATAACGTATTTCAATGTACATATGAAAATACTGAATTCATTCATTGAAATCTTTATTTTTAACTTAGAATTTGTTATGGTTATTCTTTTTCAAATTAAATTTGTAAAAATAAATGAATTCATTATATTTAAATATTTAAATGTAATTAATACTGTGTACTCATATATAATAATTAATATTACTATTATTTTTAATCAATATAAAAAATTATCCACTGATATTCTTTGATTACTTGTATTATGAATTGAATATTTAAAAACATTATATTATTTACTTTATGATCTTAAAAATTTTTTTATTAGCTTAATATATTAATAATAAGTTAAAACCCAAGATATTAAATAAAAATACAATTTTCTAATGTATCATTTATTATTAATGGCTTTAAAAGAAAATTATATTTTACTCAAAATTATAATGTAAATTCATTTTTTATAATCAACGATAACTTATAGCATCAAATGCTATATATTTTTATTATCTTTTCACAGAAATATATAATATTATTGTATAAAATATTTAATGAATATAAAAATTAATTTATCGAGTATGAACATTTTAATCAATGCGTATGAAATATATATATGAGGCTTTCTAAAGTCAATTGTTTCTTTAACTTCCAAATATTACTTTTGAATTTTGAAAATGCTCTTGAAAAAATCATTAAAATTTAGATTAGGTACCAATAAACGATTTTAAAAACTTGTTCAACATACTCTTTATTTGTATATTTTTCAAAAAAATTATAAATACAAAAATTTTTCCCCTATTATAATTTTTAATTAGATTTATTATAAGTATTATTTCTTATAAAAAATATTAATTTTTTTCATTATTTTTCAAAATGTTTATACATATACACTAAAACTAATGACATAAATAGTCTTAATAACTTTTGTATTATATAATATACATTCATTTTTAAATAATACACATAATTGTATTTATATAATGATAATGATTTACATAATATAATATAAGTATTTTTATATATACTTATATATAAAAAATACTTATACATTATATTATAATGTATAAGTATTTTTTAATATTATGTATATTGTGTTTAATACCTTATTGGTTTTAAAAATGCAAATTAATATATCAAACTTATCAATTATTAAATAAAATTTTTAAATGAATAATTGAATATAATTATAAACTAATAATTATTGTTATATTAAATATGCAATTATTTTACTATTAAAATAATATATATAATTAAATGAAATAAATACAAGTCTTTATTTCTTTGCATCATCCTTTTATTATTATTAAGCTACAAAAAATGAATGTTCATTCATGTTAAAGAAATACAATTATCTTATATATTCTAATAACTTGCAACGAGTTTCTCGATTCTTGGAAATTTCCAGAAACGAGAAAACCGTTGCTAGAGTGTTCTAGAAGGTTTTTACCCGTTCTAGAAGATTCAACGGTTTTGAGACCCCTCCCACTACCGCGCCGCGACGAATCCGCGCTCGCGTTTCACGGCGCAAAAGCGGTTGCGCAGCTCCAGCGCCGAGCGGACCGAGGCAATGTGACACCTCGGAGCGCTCGACTCGGGAGCAGAACCTTTCCAGCTCTCGTACACCTAACTCCTCTCCTCGCAACTTCTGCTGTACACGCTATCGTGTCAGCAACCCGATTCCAAAATTTCCGTCGTCACGCTATCTTGGCAACAAAACATCCGGGTCGTTTACGCTATCGTGTCGGCCCAATCCTTAACCTCCTTTCTAAGCCTGTAAGGTCTTCTGCGAAACCCCCCTAGAGTAATATTGCGATTACGCAATATTGCATCATCCGCCGCAATACTTCACTTGTGAAGTATTGCACCTGTTAAGGGCAGTATTGCAATTGCGCAATATTGCCCAAATAAAGACAACACTTCAATTACGAAGTGTTGTCTTTATTTGTTAAAGGCAATACTTAAAATTTATAAGTATTGCCTCCGTTGGTGCAATATTGCAATTACGCAATATTGTACCAAACCGAATTTATCATTGACGAGCAAAACTTGTTTACGTTTGCTCGTCTCGCCGAATACCCTTACGGGTCCGCGACCTTGGTTGTTTGCGTTTGTGTATATCCGTCATTGTTATACGGATTTCACTCATGCTATTAATTAGGCGTTTTCTTGGATATATATTTATTTTCCTTTTTTTTGTTTTCCCTAAATTCAGGGATCAATAAATTTAATATTTAATTTTCTTTGCCAATCAGTATAGTTGATTGCGCCCCCCGTTGTTGTTTTCCCCATATTGTATACATTGCTCTATATGTTGGGCAAAATATTTTGTTGAAAGTTTTGTGGGATACCACAAACTGATTACGCTCCTTTGTATCGCTATTGCTCCCTTCCCTGTTTCAATCGTTCCACCCTTGAATACAACAATTTAATCAAATATATTGTTGTTACGCATTCTTCCGATTGCTCGTCCGCAAATCTTCTTTTTTTTCGTTGCTCGGTATGTCGAGCAAAATAATTCTGTAATAAAACTTACAGGTACACGCCAGTTTGTTTGCGCGTCCTTGATACCCGGTACTATTGAGGTCACGGGATATCAGTGATGAAATGTACGGTGCGAATCGATAATGATTCGATTGCGCTAAATCAATTTCATTTGCTCCTCGTCCGGAATAATAATTTATTCGCGAAAAATCAGTGTTAAGCAATTCTTTCCATTGCTCGTTCGTAAAACGTTGTCCAATTTTGTTTCTCCCACCGTTACGGGATTAGATTTAAAGTTTAATAATAAATCGATATTAAGTCGATTTCGCGTTCGAAAATCCGATCGCGCCCGAGGCGATAGAATAAGATTGTATAGTTTTTAGTATAGTTAAACACTTTTATGTAATGGTCCAATGGTAAATAGCATTGACCAGAATCGCCGACCTTTGGTATTATTGCTAGTCCCTCGTAGTAACCTTGCGCCTTACATCTAGTCGATAATTCGACATAAATAATAACATCTGTATTATTTTGTATGTTAAAGGTCAATCAACATTAAAGGCCACTGCTGTGGAGATTTATTTTTTCCAAATTATTTTGTTATTATTGTCTATTCCCTCCTGACACCGTTCCAAATCCCTGGCAGACCGGCTGTCGCTTAACCCCGCTAATTCTTTCTTAGAAGAGAGCTCGACTTACCCTTCACCCGTGAAGGATAGACGTAGCCGTCTCGTCACAAACTTTTATGACACATAAAAAATAACATAAGAAAAAATACACTTACAAAATTTAACAATTAAGTAAAACCAATATCTTTCCACACAAAAGATTTCCATAAAGATGTCCTATATAATAACTTCTTCAATATTTGTATTAAACACAATATTTTTAATAACACTATTTTTAACTAACACAAAAATATAAATCGTATTTTTAAAAATAAGTTAATTCACCAGTAATTTAGACTTTAATTGAATTAAATATGTTTATTTTCTAACCATCACAAATAAATAAAAGTTTTCAAAATACAAATTCATTTTATATAATAATAAATGTTTTCATTGGTAAGTTTAAATTGTATTAAAAATATATTTTTTTTAACTAACACAACAATATAAATGTATTTTTAAAAAAAATAATAAGTTTATTTGCTGCTAATTAAGACTTTTATTAAGCTTTTTGGTTAATTTATTAAGCGAACGCGCAGTCTTGTTAAAAGAACTTTTCTTACTGTTCAAAAATTTTAAGAAATGAGAACTAAACACATGTGCCAGATTATCAGTGCCGGCTCACGAGAAAGGACACATGGGGTTATGGAAAGTGTAAGGTTCTGTATTTTCTTGATACTTGTACATGGGTATTTATTTCGTCTTTCCATTTACAGTTAGACCCCCCTGATCAGCACCTTACACCTTTATTTGAAAATTTTTTATTTTTTGAATAACTAAACATAATTATTCTAACTAAATTTTTATTAATTAATTTTATATTTTCATAAACATATGTACATGCGAAAAACAAAAATTATTATTGTACAAAATTCAATACATATATCGTTAATTATATCTATGGATAACCTATGTGTTCTCTGAAGAAAACTGACCTATGAGAGATCCGATGCGGGGAAGATTCTTTACTTCTTTCTCAGATTTTCTTGTGCAGCCGTGCGCATAAAATCTCGATTTTCTCGATTATTTGTATTTATCTTTTATAATTTGCGTGTGTGCATTTTATGTGTATGATTAAGAGTGTATTTGCGAGCTAATTACTCTGTTGGATCCAGAGTGTCAGGACCATTCGTTCCTGATTTTCCTCCAAGCTCGGCGATTGACTCTCGAGTGGGTATCGACGGAACGCACTGCACAACTGTTTATCTGCCTCCCCAGACGCTTTCACTGCGATCTGCACAAGCTGGGAGCCGCTGATCATCGGGAGCGCGCCTGCGAGCAACGCCGACCTTTTGCGCGTCCAGTGCACGATACTTGTATGTTTTTTTGTACTTATTGTAATCGGTGCATCCAGTGCTATTCTCCCTGATTACTAGGAGGTTTTTATGCCACGCCAATAAACTCATTTTTATTCGGTTAGTATTGCGCAAATTAAGTTTTATTTTTGCATCCAGCAGCATCTCCATTATTCATTCGTTTTCCCTTTTTTTATATTAAGTATAATTTTTCTACAAAACAATATACATGTTCCAACTCAGACAACGATCCCATGTAAAGTTCAGATATACGGCATCACTGATCATATACATATTATATATATACGTACAACGGAAATTCATTCAATAACAGGTCGAGGTTATATTCATCTCTGTATCTGGTAGTAAATAATTTTATATTTCTTTTAGTCGGATTAACTGATAGATCAACTAATTTTGTTCACTCAAATATATTTAACAATGTATCTTGCATGATGCTGACAGTTACACTATAATCATCCCTTCTTACTAGAATTATTTCTCGAACATCTTATTAATTAGATATTTTAGAATAGCTGATCTTTGCTTAATAGTGTGCATATTATCGTATATGACGCGAAAGTTTTTCACTGTTATTATGAGTCAAGTACGAAACTACAGCGATGGATAGTAAATATACATAGCGGAAGGACAATGTTACCGACAAAGGACAATGTTTCCGATGGCGAGTATATTGCAATTCTTACCAATGAATAAAAAATATATGGAGACAAGCGTGTTTAAACTAGAGTACATTTACCACGTTTGTTTGTATATATAAACGAAAACATACTGTTTTTGATATTGCTAAAATAATTAATTAAGAAGGAAGTGAGGAAACGGACAATTGCTGCTAGGAAATTTAAATAATACAAATGATTTCGCGGGTTAAAAACAATCAATAAGATTCAATTTATTTGACGCAGGCAAAACCCCCCTTCGCTAAGGAGAAAAAAAACTTGCGCGTCCGCAAAAAATGTACAAACTTACATTGGTGCAACTGCACTCGCGGGATTATTAGCGCTCGCAGGCACTCTCGATCGGCGGCTTACTCGCATGGAAGCAGCAACATGGGCGTCGGGTGACGCGCAGTACCAGAGGTGGCAGTCTTGGTGCAAGTATGCGCCCGTCCAGGAGTAAATCGCTGGACGCTGCCGGGTAGATAGACGGGATCGAGTCGTCCCGTAGAGAACAGGATCGAGTGGTCCTGGATCTTCCTGGCTCACAGAAACAAACACAATCACACACGCACGCCGCTCAATGCACAAAACAGCAGAGGATCAGCAAACGCAAAAAACGCAAAACGCACGAAGCAAAGCCGAGACGAACAGAAGAATTGTGCAGCCGGTGCACAAGACGCGAGGTAAAGGATTGCCCAATTTTTCTCGGCTTGGGACCCACGCAGGTCAAAGTTTCTTCCGGGTTCACCCCCACCCTCGGACGCTTTTCATGCCGAAATTATAGTTGTCGCCCGCTTTCTCTTTTTTGTTCGATGAAGGCAAACTGCCCCGAACACATACAATGCACAGTGCGAGTAGAGTGAATGCGGTATGCCTAAATATATGTAATACAGTGATTTGGCAATAGGCACGCTGGAAGACTCTTAACAATAAGTTTTATCCTTGCCCGTATTACTGGATTATACAATTTTCTGCCACGATTCTGCTCTATTGTAGTCAGAGTTCCTATGTAATGCTTGCTTGCATCATACCAATGCGCCTGATGTTATTTTATTACCTACAATTCGTCTATTGATATTAATTGTTAAAATTAAAAATTTTTATTTTGTATCAGTAAAAATAAAAAATCTATTTTTTCGTTAAAATTGTTAAAAAATAATCCTGAATATTTTTAGTGGCATTTTACAAAATAAGATCTACTGATTTTTTAATGATTTTGCATATATTTGGTTAGCTTCTTTTCGCTAACGACCTAAAAATGCTCTCTTGCTTAGTCTAATTAACGTACATGCTTTATTCTCCTAAAATTAAAATTAATTTTATAAATAAACGCGATGATTAAACAGGCCGTTTTCGAGGAAGCAACGAAATATATTCTCAGGTTATCGAAATCTTTAGCAACATTTATTGATAAACCATCTTTAGATTTGTATTTTTTACAGTTTCATTTGTGCTAACTGTATCATCCTTCAATGTATGCTGATTGCAAAAGAAATCACTACTCACATACTTTGACCTATGTAATGGATTTGATTTAGAACGTTTCTGATTATCACTTACAACTTTTTAATCATTCTGAAGCTTTTAAAAAATACGATGATCTTTCGTATATTGTTCAAAATAAAATCAGTATTTTGTGAATTTTACACTTTTCCTCGTTTGTCAATGTGTTATTTTTTATAATAATTTTTAATGTACTTACACTGTATGATTTTTCATAACTGGGCATTACGGTGGGGAATAAACAGCTGCTTGACCTTAAGAATAATAGAAACCCTTCATTTTCCAACGCTGATATCTGATGATGAGTAACGCTAAATGACATGAGGAAGGAAAAAACTTTGGAAAAATGGTTGATGAGGAAACTCTTAGTAAGAATTTTCCCTGAAATACTTAAATATTTATAAAGAGCTTTTGTGAGAAGCAAATGCTCTTTATAGAAATGATTCGAACAAAATAATATACAAGGCATGAAATATAATAACAATTTCTACTCTTAATGTGTATATTAAGAACTCTATCCTCTACGGAGAGGCTTTTATTTACAATTCAAGTTACAGAAATCCCCGATACGTGGTTAGCACGTATTTTTATTAGCTCTCAAAGTATCCTCATAAAGGAAATCATCACATCATCTCGACCACCGGACAGAATGACGTGACTCAGCGTTCGATTAGTCTGTAGGCGGAAAATTAGTAATTTTCCGCATCCTGCGACAAGCTTTGTTCCCTATTCTTCCAAAAGCACTAGTTGGAAGGTACGACAAAAATGACAAATTTTTAAACATACATCTTACACTACTTGTTTATAAGTTTACCTTTCTAATTCATAGAATTTATATTTGATTTTTAATAACATTAGAATAATATAATAAGTAGAACTGTTTAACTCAAAGCGTCGAGAACCGGATTTCAATTATTAACTTCCATTTCATAAATATTTACTATTGTAAAATACTGGGAAAAAATTTTTTAAGCAGTATATTATCAAAATTTACAAAAAAATCGATTTTTTAAAAGTACGAAACTAGATAAATCCCCTGAAATTATGAAGAATAGATATATAACTATATATCTAGTTTTAAGTACTATTTTTATTATAAATTAAATTTCTACATATTACAACAATAATACAAATTTCATATACTAATTTTCTACATTAGTTTTTTGCACACACACGCGCGTGCACACACAACATACATTCATATAAACAATTTTGATTATGAATAATCGACAATAAATAAAAAATTTAATTAAACAAAAATATAAATATAAATTTTTACGATTTAAAAGCAAGTAACTAAATTTAAAAAACTGTTTTATGTATTATTTATTAAACACGCATAAAAATTTATATGCGCGCATATATATACACATGCCATATTCTGTATTCTACATTCCATATATGTACATATATAAAATGACAAAATTTAATAGATAGTAATAATAATATTGATTAATGGGAAAACTGATAGTGATGATAATATCAATAAGATGGCATTTTATTGATTAAAATAGACTAGATTTTAGAAATATTCATGTCAAATGTCGCCGTGACATAGGTAGTTGCTGCAAACGATTGATGTGTATCTAAATTTTTGGATTTAGTAGACGAAGAAATTAACTCGATGTGTTCCTCATTATTAGCTTGCATTAGAGGACTTGGTTGATACAATCTGTAATTTCAAGTATGCCAATAAAAAAAAATTTAATTGGAAAACTAATAATTCAATTAAGACATAAATTTATATATAAATTGAAAAAACTATTAATAATACTAGTTTAATAAAATTACACTAGTTACTAAAAAATTTTAATCAGTATTCTAAATAATATACTTGATTACTTGTAAAAAGTATTAATGCAACGATTTTTGTAAATGAATTAAATGACTATTTAATTTATTTGCTTACAACAAAGTTAACAAATAAACAATCCATATGAATTTATCATTTTCTACATAAATTTAAAATACTTCGTGTTAAAAGTGTAAGTGTCCGGTAATACGGTATTCACTTTAAACGAGCAATATCATACATCTATCCCAAAATTAAACCAAACGTGTTTTAATGAGCATCTACTTGAATAAACTAAGTAATAGAGCACTTTTTAGGTCATACAAAAGCAGCAAGTAATACATATCAAATTTTCTAAAAAAATCAGTAGATTCTTATTTTTTAAAATGCCCCTCATGATATTCAGGAGTTTTTTTATTAACAATTTTAACGAAAAACTGCATTTTTTTCTTAAAGTCATTTGATAAAACGATTTTATTAAAAAATGCGGATAAACGTTAAGGATTCGAGCAACACTAAGTCCCAGGGAACAAAAGGAATCATAGGCGATTTTAGTGAGCACTTTTGAAACTACGGCATAAGGAAAAAAATAGCGTGAATACAAACGTATAAAAGTTGCGTATTTTTCAAGATTGAAGATTCGGTTTGCAATCGTGCCCCCGAGTAGATCATAATTATTCGTTTTTCGTGACTACACGGCTGACGATAATTATACTATATCTTGGGTTAAATTATTATTTTATGTATAATATACGTGATTACACGCATATTCATACTGTAAGCATTATTAAAAATAAGACGGGTCGTATTTCCTTGTCATAACAAAGGAAATCGTACAGATCAAATTCGTGTCTCCCCGTCGTAACATGGGAGATTGTTTGTATGTCTCAGATTATTGACACCGTCGTAGAAAACTAAAATATATATATAAGTTATATACTTTCATTTCTCGCAGGTACACATACAAGTGGATTGATTCACTGGAGAGTAGAAAATCGGTCACTATAAAAAAGAAAATAATAGAAAAAAATCGAAAAGAATTATATTTAAGGAAATAAAAAAAAATAAAATTTCAAACTGTTTAGTGTTTATTTATTTACGTGCTATTCCCTGAAGTCTTTTCATTTTTTATAATTGAATAATAAATCTTACGATGCTGCTCTTATGAAATTAATAATTTTATTTTTTGTTGACAAACTGTCAACATGTGATCGCCCGGAACCATGTACTAGGGGAAGTCTTGTTGATATAGATGGCACTAAGATAAGTAACTTAGAGTGAGGTACATAGAGGCGCGAATATGTATTTTATATATATGTATATATATATGAAGTAGGTTAGTGATGGATAAATTATTTATGTGCCACTGTGAGATGGCTGGTAAGTGTAATTTCTATACTTATCGGTTAAACAATATTTTTCTTTTGTGCATGGATAAAGAGTTTTAATTGATTGTTATGATAATAACCATTTGGAATTTATATCGTGAAACACGCATAAGAAAAAGGACTTAGTAGGACTTAAAGTGTTAGTAGTGATGCGACCAATATTAAGATTTGCTGAATTTAAATAAAAGTAAATAAATTTGATTATTGGTGAAATAAAAATTAAATTAGTGATGTGAGAGGGTGGGAGTTTCTTTTGGAGAAGAAGAAAGTTCCATCGTTATAGTATTATAGTAGTCTTTAGATTAACATCTATTAATATTTAAAATATTATATTAATAATGTTAATAATATTAATGATATTAATGCAGAATTCACATAATATATATATTTATTTTGAAATAATTACAAGGAAAAATATAATATTGACTCTATATATATTTTTATCAAATAAAATATTAATATATTTAAATTATCGTAAATCAACAGAATAAGGTAAGAATTTCTATATATCTTTATTTAAATATTTTATTTAAGTTTATGATATTTTATCTATATTAAAATATTAAGTAGTGTTGTTTCATATTAAAAAGGATAATTTTGAGATTCGTATCCGCTGGATGTTCGTTTTGAAATAGTGTTGTAATTAAGTTTTAATTAAGTAATTAATAATTTTATAAATTAAAATTTATTTAATTATTTTCTTTTATAGTGAAGTGAATTGTGAAATTATTTATGTAATTTAAAATAATATAGTTCGATAAAGATTGTTTAAATTAAATTTTGAACAATTTTGCTATATTATAAACTAATAATCCAATCGATTTTAAGATTTGTACAAATAAAGTATACAAATCACTTTATTTTCCTAAAACTGATTTTTGGAAAATTTCTCTACTTGATATTTTCTAATCAGTTTATATAAAAATAATTTTTCTTTAGAATTTTTATTCAATGATAATTAAATATATTAATAAAAAAGAAAAGAAATGAGGGAGATATAAACGACAGGCTTCCATTAACTACAAAATTAAGCCGCCGAAATAAACAATTTATTGGTTCTGCGCGTTGTATAAGGCATAAAAAACCCTCTCGCGAATGAGGAGGAAAAATCCATCTAATAAACTTAACATTACTTATATTTACGCTGAAGAGTGAGGAGAGGGAATGCTAGCTGCGACTTTACTTGATCGTCATCCTCAGCGTCGCGTGATGCCGCTCAGGGCCTAGTGTAGTGACAAGTTTGTGGTCAAAGCTTTTGGAGCGGGTGTCGCTGCCAAAGGGTAGGAGCACAAGCTGAGCACTCACTTTACTGCACGTTCAATGCAACGAAAACCAATACACATGCACATGCACGTACACGCGTACGTAAGCATAAAATCGCAAGAAGATCGACGAAGGTGATAACAGAAAAGACACTCGAGACAAGCGGCGAAAGCAAACGAAACTCAGATGCTCGATCTACCACATGCAAAATCCAGAGGGAGAGTGACGTGTAGCATCCGGAAGGAAACGGTTCCTCCCGCGTCACTTGAATTGCAATAAAATCGGGAACTGATTGTTTCTTCCGCGCGCGGTTACTTTTTTTTACCCTCGAAGCAACGAGAAAGCGTTGAACAATTGTATTAACTCAATTCATCCTTTAATACTAAAGTGTTAAAATTACGAATGTTCATGTTATAACAAAAAAATTTAATAAAAAAATATATTTTTTCTTTAAAATTGTTGATAAAAAACTCCTGAATATCATAAGTGGCATTTTAGAAAATAAGAATCTGATTTTTTAAGGAATTTTGATATGTATCACTAGCTGGTTTTTTAATGACCTAAAAAGTGCTCTATTGCTGGGTTTAGTAATGATAATCGACTTGCGATGGCGGGTATAAGCCTTGAAAAAAAAAGAAAAAAAAAAACTCGAAAAGAACTGTCCGGAACGACGATGGGCAGTTGTACAAGGACAAAGGTATCAAACAATTTGGACAATAAAGTAACGTTGACAAATAATACGTGCTCCATTCTTTTTATCGTCTTCTCTTTGCAGTCCTGATATTCCGAGTATAACAAAGGAATTATTAAAAAAAAAAAAATTTGAAAAGTAAATAAATATAATAGGCTGGAATAGCTTTATAAAATTTAAAATATAATCATATAAATTGACATATAATTACCCAGCAAGTTCTTTTTGCAACTCTTGAATTGATGAATAACATTTTGTATAATAACGAGTTTGAGCTTCTATAAATTCATGTAAGCATCGAAGATGAATAGCTTGTGAGCTTGAAACTCCTTCTAATAATAATTTAGTAATTTCTGCTTGTCGATCAAATTCTAATTGGGCTATCCTTAACTCACTCTCTGCCTAAATATAGATAAAATCTTAACTATTTTTGTATTATAAAAATAATTCATTCAAATTATAAATAGCTATTTAATAAATTTTTCAGTACATAATGTTAGTAAAAATAAAAAAAATTTATAATTATATAAAAAAAAATAATAAAAATAATATGAAAGCAAATACATTAATATTATTTACAAATTTAAAACAAAGTTAGTCAAATTATCAGTAGACTATAAAAAAATTACAGATGATTTTTATTCAATCCTTAAAATTTCATTATTATATTATTCTTTTTGAGCATATTGTTCAAAAGTAATTATTAAATACATTTTTAAAAATTTTATATAAAAAAATTCACATATGCTTTCTTAATTTAATGACTAAATAATTTATGTTTTTCATACTTTAATAATTGATATACACTACAGATATATATAACGATATAAATAACTAATATATAACTACAGGATATTTTTTTAAAAAGATTAGAAAGGAGGGACCATACCACACATAAGCAGAAAAGACTTAAAAGGATAAATAAAGAAAGGCAATAAAAAGATAAGCATTAAATCAATAGCAAGGAACATTACAAGGAAAAACAGATACTGGTTAAATAAGGAAAAAAACAAGTATAGTCTATATAACTCAGAAGCAATCAATAAGTAGGATAAATCTGTGTTCATTAATTGTTTAATTATAATTATAATATAAATGTTAATGTAAATGTAAATATAGAACAAAAGTACTGAAAAGTCTTATTGTATAAATTCATGATACATAAAAATAAGAAAATTTACATAATTAAAATAACTAATAAATTTAATATTAAAATAAAAATAACATAAACCAATTTACCAAATATTATTTTTGAACCAAAAGATTCGAATTTTTAAATAGTAATAAAAGTACAGGATATTTTTACTCTTTACAATATTACCAATACCTATTCAAAAATTGTCAGCAAATATGATATTTTTCTATTAATCAATCAAAACAGTGTGTGTGCACATATGTAAGTATATATATATAAAACTTTGTAATAATGTAAAAATTAAACAATAACAAAAATATATTTATTTTATAAAGAAACTTACATTTTGTTGATCCAACATACTTTTAGCCTTTCTTATTCGTCTTTTACAAGAATCTAAATCCAATCTGTTACATATTATAAAATTACATAATTTTATCTATTTGTTTTCTGACTTTATAATTTAAATATATTATACCTTTTAGTTTCTAAAATAGACATTTCTTTACTAATTGTCTTCATTTCTCCATCTAAAAATTTTCTTAATGGCTGTACATAACAATTTGCTGCTGTTTCAATAAAATCTCTTTCTATTTGTCCTAATTTTTGCTGACAATCACCAACTTTAATTAGTGCACTTCCTAAAAATTTGTAATACTTATTTAAATAAAATGTTTATGTATTAAAATATAATATTTAATCTATTTTACCATAAGTAATTCCAGGACCAAAAACATTACCCGCTTCAATCATATCTATTCCAACATATTCTAAATTACTAAGTCTATTAGGTTTTTTTTTATCAATTTTTTCATAAAAAAAATCTTCAATTCTATTTCCTATAAATTGTTAACATGATTTTTAGACAATACATTTGATTTAATTTACTTAAAAAATTCATATTGATTTTAAAACATTGTTTAAATTAATAAAATAACGAAAAAATTTTAAATTACAAAAAAAACTATAAATGTTAATTATTGATTAGTGAATTTTTTACATTACCAGGATTCGGAGTTAACATAGCTTCAATATTCCGCAATATTTTTTCCGTCCAAGTTTTCGTTGCATTTGCTCTTTCTGTCAAATGTTCAAAATGAGCATCAAGCTCTGTTTTTTCAGAAGTTCCTAAAGTTTCTTCTGTCAACTAAATGAAAATGGTTACATATTTTAAAAAAGAATAATTTTTTTTTTATAAACTACAAATTAAAAATTAAGAAGCAAATACTAAAAAATTTTTTCAGGAAGATAAATATATAATTTCAAAATATTTTATAACATTATATAAACAAAATCATGCAACTAATTAAGTTAAAAAAATTTTGATTTCACCTGAACAACCCGACTAAGAGCTATTCCAATATCTTTTACTAATTTTTTAACGCTGAAATCCATTTCAGATTAATTCTAGTGATAATTTTTATTTACAGTTTTTTTACACACCTTGATTAAATTCCATCTTCAAGACACACCAGTAACACCAGAGATGAAAAGGGAGATCGAGCCTTACGTGTTAAAAATTGGTACACGAGGCGATCGCTGCAAACCTGGTTGATTTCAAATGTACTAAAGGAAATGCCCGTAAAAAATGAATGAAATGATGGGCATAATCCCCACCACAACTTTATATTAAAAATAGGGGAAGAACGCAGTTTCAATATACATTTCTTTATGTACGTCTCTAACCTTTTCATTCATAAACAAATGTGTCCACGAATGTATATAAATGATTTTTTACAATTATTTTAAAAATATAAAAAATTATTTTCATTTTATTGAAGAAAAATAATTAAATCAAAAACATTAAGTTTAAGTTTTATTAAGTGCCTAAATAATTATTATAAAATTAATTTAAGAAATGTTGTTTTATTTCTGACACTTATATATTAAGTATTGTGGTGTGATTATGTTAAAAAACTTTTATGAACAATATTTTTTGTTTAATATATTGTATATATTTATCTGTAAACAATGATTATATTTAAAAAATAAAATAATTCACATTGTATACATTATATTTCTTATATTTGACATTCGCTTTAAAAAAATGCATATAAATTGTAAATACATAGTTACATTGATAAGATATTTTATAAATTATATAAAGTATTAAACAAAAAATTAAACATATATATATACATCTATAATTTGTATCATTCTAAAATTTGATAAACAAGATCTTATTATTATATTAGTATAAAACATATCAATAATGTCTATATTATCATTTTCAAATTATACATAAGATGCTAAAAAAAATTACAATTGTGAAAAATAAAAACTAATACTACAATTATAAATATTATTAAATCAATAAAATTATTTACTAACCAATAATTATTTACTAATACTAATAAAAGAGAGAAAAAACTCTATGAGTGAATATGAAAGAGAGAGAGAGAGAGAGAGAGAGAAATCATACGAGAATGGATGAGAGGACATGAGAATGAGAGAGACAGACACAAGATAGCTTGACAGTATGAGAGTGAGAAAGAAGACGAAGGCTTGTAAGAGTGAGAAAGATAGACATGTCATTAAAATATGGTTCGAATATTAATTGTAAATAAAGTAGTACAAAAAATTGTTATTAAATGAATATATAAATAGTGAAATAAAGAGATACTAATACATATATATGCATGTGTATTTATATTGCAAAAAACAATTTATCAAATAATAACTTTTTAAATTTAATTTATTATTTGAAAAATAATAAAATATAAGTTTTAATAAAATATTTCAAAAAATTACTCGTAAATTTAAATAAATAAATTTTAATTTAATAATTGATACAATTAAGATTATTTTTTTTTATTTATGTAAATTTACAATTATTCTCAACATTATAAAAATGAATTATAATGTTAGAATTTGGTCGTAGTGAACTTAGCATAGCTATAAGCATTCATTGTATTCGTAAATACATGCACATAACGTTGCGTATGTGTTTGAGTTGAAAAAGCTGCTTCTGCTCGACCGATTGTCTTTCATTTTTGTTCTACAAATTCGTATTTAATTTTCATCTCTGGTCATACGAAAAACCCCGCTATGCCTTTTCTTATCCCCACCATGCTTCCAATGGGCATATCCATGGGCATCCGTAAGAGGCAGCACCGAATTTTTTGAACATGTTTCCCTATGCTACCGCGCAATCTCCAAATTCATCTCTAGTAACACTATGAATAGGGAGATTGTGTCTGCGATGTGAAATTTTTGTTTTAAAAAACCTGGCAGACTATTTTTATACTACAGTCGTATTTGCAAAGGATCAAAGAACAAATTTGCTGAGAGCAAAGTAATGGTAGATATTCTTTACAATATAAATAAAATCAGTTGTATTATTTGAATTTAAATATTTTAGGCAAATTTATTAACTAATACAAACAAAATTTAGAAAATCATGTTTTAGTATTAAAATCTAAGCTATCAACTAAAGATTATTAGGGAGATAGCTGATGATAAATGGAGCGTTTGTTCTCAATTTTCAATAATTATACGCTACTATCGATAGCGGTTTAATTAAAATGCTCCTTGAGAAAGCGATTATGGATGACAAAAATGAAGAGTGGAGCAAGCTATGAGTTATGTTGGACAAAACAGTGCTGCCTCTAGTGGATCATATACAACTAAAATGATTGTCAAGAGGGATCATAAAGGGAGATAAAGGAGAGTGGGTAGGAATGACACATACTTTTGAGAGTGTTCAGCGCTTTCTCTTACTGTTGGAAAACCGACAGCAAGAGACTCTTTTTTGCCAATTTCTCGGCGAAAGAGAGCTTCGCACGAAAGAAAAAACAATTGATGAGGGCGGACCCTAAATTTATGACTCACCGAATTCTGCGAGTCTCATTTTCTGACGGGATTTTACCGCGAGCATTTCTTGTTTCCTTGTATAGCGTCTCGCTGATTTTCTCGCGCTAATTGCTTGTATTCTTAGTGTTTTCGGGTGCTCTGCCGATCTCCGGCGAAATTGTGTTTACGTGAATACATGGGTGGGTATAGTCAACCCGTCCCAACGAAACGAGCATCTCGTTGTTCTTCAGAGTATCTGCTATGAGAAGAGCAGCTTCGCCTCAGCGAGCCAGAAAGCTATGGCGAACGATTGTAGAGGACGTAGACAAGTACAGCATTATAGACGTGTCTCCTGTAACCCATCTGCAAGCGTAGTCGAGCGACGTGTAGGACGTTTCTCAGGTCGGCATGAAAGCGACTCCTCCCGCTCCAGACTTGTACGTATCCCAAATAATTGCGGTGATTAAATTAAGATATTTGGCTTTTTCCCCCCTCATTCGCGAAGGGGGTTTTTATGCTATGTATCTGCGGAGCCCAATACATTATTTATGAGGCTCAATTGTTTCTATCTCTTTTAGTTGAAACAATCACTCATTCCTTTAGTTCATTAACATAGTAAGTAAAATATAAGAAATAATAGAGGGGAAATTCTACAAACTGAATTATCAGCTATACTACACAAATCTATGTATACGGCTGTTACAAATATCTAGTTTAATTCATTTTATTTTATTTTTAAATCATAATTTTATAATTGCATTAAAATATTTATTATTACATTAACAATTTTTTATAATTTCTTCTATTTTCATATTTTATTTGTATTTTCTGTAACTTAATAAATTATAAAATCCATTTGGCTTATATTTTTTCTAATTTCATTCCTGAATTTTTCTAGTAATATTAAAAACAATAAATATTTTTATATTAAATAGAGATATTTTACTGATCAATGACTTATGCAATTGTTTTAATTTGTATAGATTAAAAAATTATAATTTTACGAGTTATAAATGTATAAATTGTACAGACAATCATATTAATTAACATTTTTTTATTTGAAATAACTATTATAAACAGAGAAAGAAAAAGTAAGATTATCAAGCGAGTTTGAGAGATCGTGTAACATGTACCAAGTATGTGATAGAGTGAATGAAATAGAGAAATTAAATAATTTTATTTACTGTATGTTATATTGTAAAAAATTACAAATTAAGTAATCAAATATAAAATATATAGAAAATATAACGGTTATATAAAAAAAACTTAATAGTCGAGTACTTTATACCATAATATACTTAAACTATAATATGTATGTAAATATATAAGAAATATATAAAATATAAACTATAATATAATATAACTATAATAGAAAATAAATAAATAAATAATTTGATATAATCTAGTACAGTAGCATAATAAGAGCAAGTAGTATCTAAGTATTTATGCTTTTTATTGCAAGTAGATGCGCACTTGCTCTTGCTTTGAAAACATGAATGTTGCTGATATTTCTCAAGTTGGGAGGTGTGGTGTTTCAGAAGTATGCCGTATTGATGTAAAAAGATTTCTTCAAAGCCTATGTCGAAAACGAGATTCATTATGCAAAGAGATCTCTCCTTATAGAATGAACAGATACTTTGAAATCAAGGGAAAGTAAGAGATACGAAGAAGAACTAAGATTTCCAAAGGAGGTTAATTGCAAAGTACTATCTACGTCCAGTAGTAGTGATCCATTATAACTTGCGCCTGTTGAGAGAGATATGCTCGTCCTATCTTACATCATAGATCTACCGAATTCCGGTGTTAATTAAACTACCTTTAATTAACACGCAGTAAATCAGTGAACAGTAGTCAATAACAAGGAATAATAATGTAAAAATAAAGTATCTGCGCAGTTTGAGATGAATGCTTTTTCTGAAGAAGTATAACTCATACATTAAGGAATGTGCTTTCTTACAAATTTAAGAGACATACTCTCTCCAATTGAGCTTAGAGTCAAGTACAACCCTAAATGTACGTAGAGATGATTAAAAATCGACCCTTATATTTCCCACCATCGTGTATGGGCTAGATTTACTTTCTAAATTATTCATGAAGTAAGGAGAGTTGATAATGATGGCGTTAGTTTTAGCTATGTTCAGTAAGATGATTCTTTATAGTCCATCCCATTATCTTTTGCGCATTTGCTCACATCATTACAGAGCATACGTGGAGCTTTTCAAGAGGGGCATTGGTAGTAGATCTGGAGATCATCAGCGTTGATTAAATGCAATGTTTGTACAGTTAGAAATACGTCGATGACGTTGGCGTAGAAGGTGTCTAGTAGAGTTTTAAGACTAGTAGGTTTAAAGACAGAACCTTGCGGTACTCCAAAATTAATTACTCCAAAAAAATAATATAATTTACCACCTACCAAGTACAGCTTACATTCTCTTAGTAAGATAAAATGCGATCTACTTGATCCTGATGATCCATTTGGAAAGTCAGAAAAACGGAAGCTTTCGAAGAAACTATGCAATCCGATTATGTCAAATGCCTTACTAAAATTAAATAATTGAAGTAGAGTAACGATTCTCTGCTTAATGACATGTCTGATGTCATCAGTCAGCTTGAGTAAAGTAGAATAAATATAGTTCCCAACATGGAAACCAGTTTGCAAAGGATTTAGAAATAACCGAGTTTCGAGGTAACATGTTAGCTGCCTCTGCATCAACCATTTCAGGTCTTGGATAAACAGCAAGAGAGGGAGATGGGGTGATTATCTTGATCAATGCATACAATTGATCTATTGATGGAAACCAGAAATTACAGAGAAATAAATTAAAGATTTTATGGATAACGCGTCCAAGAACTAACAGTGCTTCTTATATAACTATCTGTAGAATTCCATCAATTCCCGTATTTCGATATCGAAATGTAAACGTTCCGACGTCCTACTCAAATACAGACAAATTAAATAACTCATGGGAAATTATCAAGAACCTCAAGACGCTCAGCGACAGCGCGAGCATCAATGTAGTGGAAAACACCACTGAAGTACTTGTTAAGCTAATCAGCCGAGAATAAAAAAAAGTGTTGCACTTGGAAGATGTTAAATCCAGGTTACGTAGCTCTTTCCATATGGTGTTAGGGTCTACGTATTTTATTATGTTTTTGTTTTTATTTTTATGCATCGTTACAACATCTACATTCAGAAGAAACATTGGCACATCATTTAGATGTATTTGAATATTATTTCGGATCTGTTTTCGTTTAACATATAATTCACAAGTATATAAAATAAAAACTGATTTAAAAAATATACAAAAAAGTTTCATTGTACATTTTAATTTAAATAAAGAGGCTAACTTCATTTTATTTCACATTCAACGAAATGAGGAGAGTGCTTAGGTTCATTTCGTACTTCTTTTAACTGTTCCTTGATGATGTTTTATAGTTTGTTAAATATCCGTTAGATTTTTTGGGAAAAAATGTTTAACATGAGCTTCACTAATCTCTGTAATAATCTCTATTATGAATAAATATGAATTATGATATTGTATTTTATCATAGGAAATTGCGGCTACAAAATAAAGTATCAAGGTGCTGCTTTTTTTGATGGATTTCAACTATAAACTAAAAATGTGTTTATTATTAAATTTTAAAAAAAATATACCTGTTTATATCTTATATAGGTAGGCTTGTTATTTGTATATATAAAATTAGATGTGTATGGTACCAGTTTCTTAATAAATAATAATAATTGAAATAAATACTTTATTTTCCTACAATTTTTATGTTATATTTAGAGTTGAGAGTTGAATAAAATAAAGCGTTCAATTCTCTCCTTCACCCGTGAAGGAAGAATGGAGCCATCTCGTTATAAAGATAAAAATAAAAAATAAATATAAAGGAAAATTGACCAGAATAATTTCTGTTTTATTGAATTTCATTAAATAAAAAACGCATTAACTTAATTTTAACATTAAGAAAAAATACAAATATAAGTTGTCAAAATTTCTTTATACTTGGATTGCCAAATAAACAAATATTCGAGCAATCATATTTGTGTATATTGGAAAATATTAGAAAAGATTTTACTCAAAAAAAAGGATAGGCAAATCTGATAGAAATGTTTATAAAAAAAAAAAAAAAAAATGGATACTCTAAAAAGTACAATAAGTGTCAATGAACCAATTAAAATTAGAACTGGGTAATATAAGGTTGCCAATCGGGAATTTTTTCAAATATTTTTCGGGAAATTCACGTGGATTTTCTGAGGTTTTCCAAGATCTAAAAGTTTTATTTTAACCTGTTTTTCGGAAAAACACTTTTCCGTCTCTTAAAAGAAGTTTTTGTAAGTTTTTCGAAAAATTTTTTGTAGTATATTGCAAAGTGTAAGAAATCGAAAGTAGATGATTCTTATAGAGAGCAGAAAATTTTCATCTCATTATCCATAATTTTAATCCAGTTACATAATTTAAAATAAAATTTAAACAAATTCTTTATTATAACACAAACAAAACCCGTTATAATTTGAAGTTTGATATGATGGACCTTCCATGTTTATTAAATATAAATTACGTGATCCAGTGAGGTGCAAGGTGAATAAAAACAAGTCCATTCAATGTATTTCGTCAACGTTTCGGCAAGTATCACTTGCCCTTATCGAGACTGTTTATTTAACACAATTACAAATTAAAAAATGTCTTAATACAATAAAATTCAAAAATAAAAATAAAAATAGTTACAGTTTGGATGATTTCCGTACCATATCATTTCCATATACCGATAAATATTTTTCTGAATATGCAACAAAATTTAAGAAATACGGAATAAAACTAATCCCTAATATTAATAACAAACTTAATTCTGTTATTCAAAAAAGAAAAGACGTTACTATAAAAGAAGAGAAAACTAACATTGTATATAAAATAAAATGTAAAGATTGCTCTTCAGTGTATGTTGGTGAAACAAAAATAAACTTAAAAACAAGAATTAATGAGCATAAAAAAGACAACAATCACACATCTGTTGTCTCAGCCCATTCACGAGATAAAGGACATGTGATTGATTGGGATAATGTAGACATTATTGATTACGAGAATAATTATAAAAATCGTTTAATTTCTGAAATTATTTAAATTAAAATCAATAATAATACCATAAATAGAAAAGAGGACACACAAAATCTTAATAACAAATATCATATGATCCTCAATAATATGACGAATCACAACAATAGGACGTAGAGTTTGACGTTAAATGAGGTATATATTGAGGACATATGATTTAAGTTTGTTTACAGTCTACACTTGACGTTACGACTAATAAGTCGTTGAATATTTAATTCCGAATATCAATTGGTAACTATAGCAAATCGTTATATTATATATAAGTTTTTATAAAAAAATTTTGTTAATTTTTTGTAATTGTGTTAAATAAACAGTCTCGATAAGGGCAAGTGATACTTGCCGAAACGTCGACGAAATACATTGAATGGACTTGTTTTTATTCACCTTGCACCTCACTGGGTCACGTAATTTATAATTAATAAACATAGAAGGTGCATATCATCAAATTTCAAATAATATTTTTGGTTTCTATTATTTTTGGTTTCTATATATCTTCCCCTTCATTTTCGCATTTTAATCTTATTTTCTCTCTCCCCGTAACTAAGTAAAGCCAGGTATTGTCTCTTTTTAGTTTAATTCAGTGTGTTTTCCGCATTGTACCAATACGCACATCGCATTCAGATAAATTAAATACTTGTTCTTCGAATATTATCTTAACTCTACGTGGACTTAGATTTCCTAGACTTTTTTTTTTTGGTGTTAGGTATCGGCATATGTAATTGATCCGTGTTTTTATACATTTATTTAATTCTTCTGTGGTTATCTTTACATATGTTCTTGTTCTGAAGTCGATTGCTATGTATTTCGTTATTAGTTTTATATATAACATAATTCTCCCCCCTTTCTTGCTGGGTTACCGGGAGTGATGTTAATTCATGAAGTATATATTTGTTTATCCTGACTAATGGTATGTTTATGTAATATATTATTTTTCCCTCGTCCATAATTATTCTCACTTTTGATATACTAATGAGTTCTGCGACCGATTCATTTACGTTTATTGGTAATTTGTCGAATTTTAATTTTTCATAAACATTATGTGTTGTGTTGTGTATTAATTTTTCATCTAGAATGTGAGGATGTATGTCTCATTTCATTGCCGATTGTATTATGTGCTGTAAATTTTGAGTACATCTTATCTATATGTTCATTCTATCAGTTCATACCAATGTAGTTCTTCGTTTAGTTGCGTTGTATTTCTAATGATATTGTTTATTTTTTCTTGTAGAACATAAGATTTTTGGTCATCCGGATGTAATCTTTTCTCTATTATTTCTGTCTAGTTGGCCAATAACTGTGCTAATTGATTTGTATTTTTCCCTACGTTTTTTATTAGTTCCCTAATCTCTCTATCTGACTCTTCGTCCATTATTCCAAATAAATTCTTGCTGATTTTTTCCACGAATGGTACCATTGCCCGTTTGCTTCTCATTCTTTTTATCATAGAATTTATGTAATTTTGATTGTCCTCCTCTTCCCTTATAAGGAGTTGTAGACCTTTAAAGCGTTGTCCGCATAATTCCCTTCTTAATTCATTCTTGCATTTATTTATAATTTTGTTTATTAGTATTCACTTTTTATTCTGTTTTCGCTTGTGTCTAAATACTGTATTATTCTTCAATCTGTTCTTGATTCGTGTAGTTCAGATAACCCTTCAATAAATAACCAAATGTTATTTTCTATTGGTTTCAGGAATTCATACGTATAGACCTGTCTATGTACCCTGTAATATTGACGAACTATTATTATAATTTATAAACTAGGAAGTTCACCTTCATTACACATATGTTTCAATTATTAATAAAATTTAACCTTAATTCTATTATCAGATTTCGATTAAATTTGAATTTGCGTAATAATATTTATGTCGATGATCAGTTGTTAGTTAAGGAATGACATTTATATATGTTAGTTAGGAGTATTATTATACTATATACACGGCAAAATTGCCGTTATAACTTTACAGTTCCGTGCGATACCTGCACATTCTTGCCCTTGTTTATTTATATTATTTTATCTTTTTTATTATTACATATTTTATTTTTTTTTTATTTTAACGGGTCGTGCATCTAATGGGAGTCTGTAAGTTTTTTTTTTCTCTTATTTGTACCTGGGAGACTACTCCTAGTAGGCGTGCGTCCAAGATACGGGGACGCCCGCAGTTATTTGGGACCTGTAAAATGCGCAAATTTGTTGGCGTGCGCTTGGTCAAGTAGAGCGAAAAAGCTCGAAGGGACGCACGTGTAGCCTCGCTGTTTTGAGTGAACGGGGTGGGTGCATGCGGGAAAAACAGGGATGTGTCGGATGCGACGGTGCCGTCGGATGCCCTTTTCTATTATCTATGCTGCATGATTTTGGCCGATCTGCTTTCTCGCTCTCTCTCTCTCTCTTTCACTCTCAATCTCGCATCTCTCTCTCGCTCTCACGCGTGTGCTTACTCTCTCTAGCTTTTCCTCTCTCCCTCTCTCTTTTTCTCAGGGTAACCCGGTCCGTCTCGCTGCATATTTAATATTGTTAAATTGTAAAAAAGAACGAGTGTGAATGAGTAATTTGTACAGGCTTTTTCTCTCCTAGCAAGCGGAGAGTTTTTTATGCCGAGGAAATGAGAAAATATACGTGAATTGTGTGAGAGTTACGCGATTTCAGAAGGTGAAAATTCGAGAAGTCGAGCCGTTAAAGACGATAAGCGCGGCGACCCTTGTTCCGGGAAAAACAAGTGAAAATTGGACGACGGAGGGCGGGGCTTGCGGCCCAGTGCGTATGAAATCTTGTACGGCGGCTCAGATGCGGCTGAGCAACGAGCAAGTGAAATTGTTATTGTGAAAAAATAAATAATTGAGCTTGCCAATGAACCAGAAATATTCTTTTGGACCCACATCACCTAATCCCAAAGTCCTTCCAAATTACAGTACCAAAAGAATTTTTTTTTTTTTATTATTTTCTTTATTTTTTCTTATTACGCCAATTCTTATTCTATGTTGTTATGTTGATGAAATTACTTAAAAAAATTCCATGTGTAATAACACTGATATAGTTTCTCATGTATGATAATACAATTCGGTCCAGTATTGTATAAAATCGTCTTTATTTATACTACAAGTACATAGTCGTGTCGATAATTTATAGCGTAATGAGCCTGCTGGCTTATCGGTAGAAGAGGATAGACTCAACTTCACGGCCTCGGGTTCGAATCCCAGCGACTTCGATTTTTTTTATTTTTATCTTTTCAATTATATATTTACATAATTAAATTTCATTAATTAATTGACTCGGATAAGTTGTAAAATTGTAAACCCAACAAATATATAAAAATTTTTTTACATTTTTTTTTTGAAATATTGAAAAGTTATTATTATCCTTTTTTTCTCTTTTTTCTTGAAAGTTTTCATTTTTTTTTGATTCCATTAAAAGAGTTGAGATAATTTTTCATTTAAAAATATTTTGTTTGTCCATAAAATTTGAATTATTGTATTATTGTTATATTATTAATAATATTTCATTTTTTCTGTGTTAATAAAAAGTTTTGCTAGAATCAAGGTGTAATGATAATCCGTCTCTTAATGCTATTACTTCTGGTGTTATATTATGTTTCCTTTCGTCTTGTCCAATGATTAACTTCTAATATGTTTTGTTTTCGTTTGTATTTTCGATTCCTCAATTGTGAGTGGTGTCTCGATTAAATATCCTATCTGCCGTGTTAATGGCGTATCTTGTGGCTTATGCTCTGTATTCCTAGTTTTTATTTGATGTATATATATATATATATATTATAATTATCGATAACCATTTATAACATTGTTTAATAATAATTTTCCTATATTTACGTGTACATTGATATGTTATTTAATTTTTTTTATTAATTATTAATAATTTATCATCGATAAAATGTGAGTAATTAGTTTAACCCTTAATTAATTTATGGATTGGTTTATAAAGTTTCATTTATTAATTCATTGGTTCTCTTTATTTTATCTATATATATTACTCGCGTTTAACGTAACATTATTATTTTTATAATTAACTTTAACTATTTCATAGGGTCCCACATATTGTTTATGCATTTTCCCCAATTTTAATTCCTTAAGTCTATATACTATTTCACCTTCTCTAAAATACTAGTATTACGTTTTTTATCATAATAATATTTAGATTTAAATTTTGACTATATTAAATTCATTTCTGCTATTGTTTGTAGTTGACCTAAAACAGCTGTTAATCGTTGTTGTAATTCATTATAATTTTTCGAATCTTTTTTACTCTTAAATTTGGAAGGTGTCCTTGATTTTCGACCAAAAACTAATTCATGAAGTGTATGATCTGTTGTATCATGTTCTGTGCAATTATAAGCATGCTGACACAGACTTACCCACTCATCCCACTCATCATATTTCTCAACATAGTTCTTCAAATACTCCGTTATTGTATGGTGCATTCTTTCAATGCTTCCATTAGATTGCCGGTGATACACAGCGGAACAGCATAAATAGAGGTGCACCCTCACCCTCTCTTCACTTCTTGTTCTTCTTGTTTTTCTTCAATTTTGATTTGAAAATTCATAGATCTGCACAGCGGTTAAGTCCTCTTTCCCGAAAATTGAGAGTCAGTTTGATATTTGTCAATACGAAATTGTGGGCATATTATAAGAATAAACAACATTAAATTACAAATTCTAAGTGTTTATATCCCGATCCCTTCATTTCCACAAATTCCAACATCATCACCGTCGGTGAATTACAATCCCGATAACCTTGTTACGTATCTAAGATGTCACGATTATATTTATTCTTCGATAATTGAATCGCGAAATCTTCTCCAGGTTTCGTTCTGCCCTAGCCAAAATGGTCAAAGCGTTTCGACCTTCGTAAGGTTCGGAATTATCAATAAAGAAAACACGAGTTAATTGATATGATATTTTTTTTATTATATCTCTTGATGAACGAGAGAGAAAGAGTAAGATAATATGTATTGCAATGTTTCGTATCCCAAATTAAAAAAACTAAGTCCTGATTGTATAAAATGGATAGTAATAAATATTAAGAACCCAAACCGAAGTACGACTTAAAAAGGAATCGTACCGAATCCCTGATCAAGACCGAATCGAATGCCCCTACGTGTTTTTCGATTTGACTCATTACCTGCGTTGTATGGAGAAATTGCAAAATCCGTAAATTCTCCCTCCGGGTGCTTCTGCTTGATTATCATTCTGTCAGCTTTCTCCAATATTGCCTTTCAATTGACCTCTGTGTATTTTGTTGTCGCCTCTGATCTTGAATTTTCGCAATTTGGCGAACTCAGAAGTTCTTATTACTCGCGGGTTTCACGTTACTCGCGATTCCGTTCGATTCCCTCAATATCACTTTCCTAATGTTTTGTCTTCATTTACTGACGCGAGTACAATTTATTCGTCGTATATGCGTTTGCAATATTACAAACGTAACACGTCCGGAGGCCGTGCGTCGACGTCCTCGTCGACTAGGAAAAATGCTAATTTCGTTACATTATGTCCCTTTTGGTGGTTATTATGACGTTCGAAATTTTATGTTTGTGTTTGTGGAGATGTCTGTGTGCATGATTTCATTTTCCCTTTCGAGTCGCTACAATTGTTTTTGTTGTTCTCTCTCGTTCTTATAATGTTTTAATCTTTAATTTTCTTATGAACTAAAATATACAAATTATTACAATGATTACATATATTACATTATTTTCTTTTTTTCATTATATCTTTATGTTGCAGTTATTAATGTATTTATACTCTCTTCTTATATTTTCCAACTCAGCATTCCTTGATGATCCGTCCTTTCCTTTTATTAGTTAGGTTTAATATATTGTTACGTACGCTATGCAGCTGCATCCGCTGCATAGTAGCGTATTACCTTAAATTCTAGGAAAGGGACCGCGAACCCGCGGGAACATAGATAAGAGTGTTCCCGTCGTTCAGCGGCTCGCACGTCAAAATTTGCTGAGTGCGCGTATTTCGGGCGCTCAGAGCCTACGCGGCTCGCGGGTACGGCGTTCATCACCCCGATAAAGCGCGCCGACGGCAAGCGCCCGAGGAATCCGCGGACTCAGCACCCCAACTGTGGGACCGCGGACCCGTGGCTGCTCTCGCGGATGCTCCCAAAATCGGGGAGAATCATCCTCCGCGGTTCTCGCGAACCGACTTGGAAGTCATTTGGACCCGCAGATCGCGCAATACCTTTTAAAAACCTAAGTTTCATACAAAACTTTAATTATTTCACCGCGACGCGTAATACAACAGTTACGACAATTTTTAATTTCGGTATTTCGTGGAACACAAGCGCCGTGTCTCCTCTTTAATTTATTTCACATAATAAATAATTCTATTGGTACACGGAAGTATTTCGATTTCAACTCTTGTAACCTTTACCTTCTGCTTAGGAGTTAGAAATAACTCCGAATAGCCATACGGAACGGGGCTTCGGGTTACGTATCCGCCTATATTTAAAGGGCGTAAATACGTAACAATATATATAGATATTTTTTCCCTTTCTTACCCCCCATAAATATTTTGTTGCTCTGAAACATATTCTTGCATTAGTATTATAGTTTATAATTAATGTTATTATATAACTTAATTTATTACTATTATTACGAATGATTGTATATATATTTTTTTGCTTTTTCTATATGTAATTCTCTTGGAATAGTTATTATATTATTATATATCAATATATTATTTTATCAGTTGGTTTAGTATTGTCAAAGGTCGTTATTACTTATAGTGAGTTGCATATATATATTATAGGTCGTTATTACTTATAAGTGAGTTGCAGGGTGAATAAAAACAAGTCTATTCAATGTATTTCGTCGACGTTTCGGTAAGAATCACTTGGCCTTGTCAAGACAAATAAATATCACAGTAATACGTTATAATAATATAATAATAATAGTGACTAAGTGACGTTACGACTGACAAGTCATTGAACATCAACGTATTACTGAGATATTTATTTGTCTTGACAAGGACAAGTGATTCTTGCCGAAACATCGACGAAATATATTAAATAGACTTATTTTTATTCACCCTGCACCTCACTGGGTCACGTAATTTATAATTAATAAACATAGAAGGTGCATATCATCAAATTTCAAATAATATTTTTGGTTTCTATTTTTTACTTTAACTTATTCTCAAGTCTGAGATAAATCTTAGATTATATTAACTTAAATAAATAGACAGAAATATTTATAAATTAAGTTATTTTAAACATTGAAATAAATATAAAATTTTTAAATATATGTATATAATGGTAAAAACAAGATAATTCACCCATCATCAAAATATATAAAATATATAAAATTAGAATGTTTAAATAAAAATCACTTTTGAATTTACATATAATTAAAATGTATAAATATTTTTAACACATATCCAAATAAATGTCAGTTTTCTTTAAAGAATTTTTTAGATTCTTATGTGTGTTTGAGAAACAATTCCATAAACATATGTATAGGTTAACGAAAATAAACATGATTTTATACTATTAAATTTCTTTAGCTTTTTGTTCATATTAAAGAAAATTTAGTTTTTTAATTAGATTAAAGTATATAAATTTAAAAAGCTCTTAACAGGCGGGTTGAAGCTTTAATGAGAAAACTGTTAAAAAAACAAGGTTGTTACGGCAAAATCCGAATCATAAAAATTAGCGTTCTGTAACGGTAGAAGATGGCCAATATAGAGGTCGTCAGCGTCAGGGTTCGTTGTTGATGACGTTTCGCATGGCTGGACGGGTCAGCACCCCGCTCGGAGCAACCCAGCGAATCTAAATCATGTTTCGGTTAAGGGTGAGGGCTGCCGTGCTGGCACTGGAGCACATCATTCCGTTTTCTATCGTTACCCAGGGAGGACCGCCCTTTTTCTCTGGTTCGTTTCATGATGGCAGCCCTCCAGTGAGCCAGGAGATGCCCGTCGAAAACGAAGTCGCCGAACTTCCTCTGTGAGACGTCATACGGTGTTTTCCAGTGAACCAGGAGACCCGTTGAGGGCGTCGGCGTTTTGGAAGCAGACGTGGCTTGATGCACCCTAAGAGCCGGCTGTGGGCGTGTACGTATCACCTATCCCACACGTTGATCTTCGTCCTTGCAACCTTTCCTCTAGTGAGCCAGGAGTTGGTCTATTGCCAGGTCGACCGGGCCGATCGACAGTCGGCGTTCAACTGTGTTGTTAAGGACCGGAAGGGTATACTTATCGGCATTAGCGGAGTGGCGGAAACGTTGAGCGCCAAGAGTGGGTGGGAGTAAGGGAACTCCGAGGATGCGCAGGTGGGAGCTGGTGGGGAGCTCGAACGAGTGGGGCTGTCGGGGTGGAAGGGCTGCTACGTCGGGCCCTAGTGCGGCGCGCTTTCGGGGCGCCGCAAAGTCTCCATGAGGATTCCAAGTCTCCACAGTCCTGTACCTTGATAATTTAATAATATTTTAGTTCTTCATTAATTATAAGTAATTTTATTACCAATATTTATATTCAGATTGAAAACTTATTTCTCCTTTAAAATTATTAAAAATAAAATAACTTTAATAGAAGAAATCCAACAACTAGTCTGGTATCATGTGAATAACTGAAATTTCTTTAAATCAAAGATTATTAGAAAGATTACTGATGCCTATGTTAAACTTTTGTTCCTAAAAAACTTGGCGGAATTTTAACAAACTACAAATTATCCACGAAGAACAATTAAGTGAAACACACAGTGAAGTTAAACATTTCCTACTGCGTTGAACATGAAACGTAATGAAGTTAGCCCCTTTGTTTGAATGAAAACATGTAATGAAACTTTGTATATTTATATATTTTTAAAGTATTTATTACTTAATATAATTTAATTGTATCTTATATAATTTAAAATAATATTGCACTTGTTCCTTGAAACTATACATTTTTTAATTTAATACTTTCAACATATTTGCACAAATATATATATAACATGAACTAAATAAACACATTTTTAATTTTAATTTTTATTTTATTTTCATAATATGATCTAAATACAAAGCATAAATATAAATTTTAATATTGAATATTTAAGGTTAATAATTACTCTATAATTGATTAAAATTATTATTAGTCATTCACATAATATGTATTCAACTGAATATTTACAGCACCCGTGTACATATGATTCAAAATCAAATAAATGGATATGCGCTGTGTAGCTGGTCATTTAGCTTATATAATTATACCGCAAAAGTATACACCATCGCCTACCCTACTTCATTTTTTTCCCCGTCTAACCAGCAATAGGATGATTAGTTTTTGTATTAATTCGCTATAGGCAACACTGTATTTTCCAGTATAATTTATAGCTTGCACATATAGCTATTTCTCATTTTTATCACCTTTCAAATTCTTCTCAAGAATAATTTTACGTATGTATTCAAAATTTTAAGCGTATCTATTAACAAAATAAAGCCTTTTATAATAAATAGATTTATTAGTAACATAGAAAATTAATTTATTTGAATGTTTTATTAAATTTATCAAGAAATATTTATATATAATATTTTTGATGCCACCAGATCCGCTCGTTGCTAAAAACTTCGACATGGCCCGTTGCCCCTCTCGATGTTTCTACGGTGATTAGGCCCCGCACGGACCACCACGTCACGACGAATCAGTGCTCGCAACCGACTACGCGTACGCGCACATCAAGCGCCAAGCAGCCGAGTTGATGTAGCACCTCGGAGCGCTCGACTTGGGAGCAGAACCTTTCCGGCTCTCTATCGCAATACTCTTCTCCTCATATATTTCTACTGTTCACGATATCGTATCAGCAACCTTTTTTCGGTCTCCATCGTCAAGCTTCCGTGTCGACTCAATCCTTATTAATAAGGACGCATTCGTTTATAATAAGCCGTTTTCCTCTCTTTCCAGCCGAATTAGGTTTCTGCGCCTTAAGAACAATATTGCGGTTTCACAATATTGATACTGTACGTGCTTCGATTCCGATTCCAAAAAGTTTTCCCTTTCGTTGTACTGTTAAGTAATAATTTTATAATTGCTTGCGTCATTCCGGCTGGCTTATCTCTACAATAGACCTAAATTCACAACTATTGCTAATCAATTAGTAATATTATTGCTTGTTTAAAGTCCATTTTCCTAGTTCTGGTAATAAACCGCAGAAATATTGTTAAGCAATTGTTTTACAATTGCTCATAACGTTCGAATTGTTCTTCCTTCATAATCGAACGGTATGAAATATTATTCATTCTCTGTGATAAATCTCACAGAGTATTGTTAAGCACTTATTTTTATAATTGCGCGTATTGCGATATAACTGTTATTGTCGGTGACTCGTCCGAAGGTCAATTGTAAGATCAACAAAGTTTTATTCACGATTGACACACGCGATTTTACAAACTGTCACGTATGTAATATTGGAAACACATACGCAACGAATAAGTTGTACTTGCTTCAGCTAACGTAGACAAAATTTAGGAAGGTGACATTAAGGCAATCGAACTGATCCGCGAGTACATGACACCCGCGAGTAATAAGAACTCCCGAGTTCACTAAATTGCGAAAATTCAAGATCAGAGGCGACAATAAATACACAGAGGTCAATCGAAACGCAATATCGGAGAAAGCTAACAGAATGATAATCAAGCAGAAGCACCCGGAGGGAGAATTCGCGGATTTTGCAATACAGCAGAGGTAATGAGTCAAATCGAAAAACACGTAGGGACACTTCGAAATTAGACTACTTCAAATTGGATTTCGACTTCGATTCGGTCTTGATCTGGGATTCGGTTCGGGTTTTTAAGAT
Source organism: Eupristina koningsbergeri (assembly GCA_018907245.1). NCBI lineage: Eukaryota > Metazoa > Arthropoda > Insecta > Hymenoptera > Agaonidae > Eupristina > Eupristina koningsbergeri. The sequence continues at coordinate 135,272 of JACCHV010000093.1, forward strand.
TCATCACTATTTGTTTTATACAATCGGGACTTAGTTTTCTCGACACGAACCGTTGTAATACATATCATATTACTTTCTCTCTCTCGTTCATTAAGAGAGATATAATAAAAAGTATTATATTAATTATGTCGCGTTTCCTTTATTGACAAACTCCGGAACTCACAAAGGCCAAAACGCATTGACCGTTTTAGCTAGGGCAGAACGAAACCTGGAGAAAAATTTCGCGATTTAGTTATCAAAGAATAAATATATTCGTGACATATTAGATACGTAACAAAACAAATACTTTGTAAAGTGATTAAATACTTTAATCACTCGCCAGTTCCAAACAACGGAAAATAGCGTTTTTTAAGTGTCGTTTGAAGGCTTTGTTATTATTAACAACCTTTAGGGGTCGATTTCCTTTTGTATATAAGTTTACTATCATTGTTTCGAACAAATAAATATAATTTTTTTTTATTTGTATTCCAAGAAACTGGATCATTAAAGGACCGCTTCTTAATAGAATTTATTTATTTAATTCTAGTCGTTATTGACTTAACCTGTGAGCAACGTTCCAAATCCCTGGCGACCGGCTTCAGCTGATCCCGGCGACATCTCTTACTATTTTTTCGACGAGCGCTCAACACTGACCTTCACCAGTGAAGGGCGAACGTAGCCGTCTTGTCACAATGAAAAAACATGGCAACGCCGCTGTTAACTTTTTGATTTTGGCTGAATTAAATACAGTCAGCTGATTGTATTTATTATTTTCAAAGATAAAAAAAAAAATTTTAATGTTTAATATTTTTTGTTTTATTATCATTTATAAGTTATAAATTTATAATTTATCAACATTACTTTAATATTATAATAATAATTTAATATATAATATTTAATTTAATATTTTCATATTTTAGTATTAATACTTATATTTCTACTATATTAGAAATAAAATTAAAATTACTAATATAAAATTTGTATATGTTGTTATTGCCGTGGTTATTTATAATATTAATGCATTAATTATAATATAAATAATATGGTTTATATACATATATTATTCTTTTAGTAATTATATTTGTAATATTTATAAATTAATTATTATATTATTGATATTGTAATGTTGTATTTATCATATAATTATTTTTAGTATTTTTATATTATTTTACTGAAAATATTTTACTTGTAAATGAATCAAATTAGAAATTAAATTATATAAATGAAGATGAGTGAGTATAAGATAAAAGATTTAATGGATAAATTATATGCTAAAATTGAGTATCACAATTAATCATTTATTTGCTTCATGAATACAATAAAGACATAAAAAAAACCCTTCGCGAATGAGGAGGAAAAATCTTTCACAAACTTAAATTACTTATTAATTTAAATATTAGAGACCCAGTAGAGGTGCAGAGGAATAAATTTTAATGAATATATTTATTCATTATTAATCTAATATCTAATATGTGTCAATATACTAACTTGAAAATTCAATATAAAAATTAATGTTTGTATATATATTATGTTTTTTTATATTATAAAGTAAATGTACATAGATATTAAATATTAATGTATAAATAACTCCCTGTAGTGATGTGTGTTGATGTGGTTATGTATATATTTGTTCCAAACTTATAAAATAATTTTTGTGTTTACACTCTGTCACTGTACTTGTTACTTTTGTGAAAATTAACATGAGGCCGGATGTCTCGACGGGATAGGCGGCGTTGATGTTCGCGAAATAGACAAAGACAGAGATAGGTGGGAAAAAGTATTAAGTATATATGTATATATAAAATGCATATATACAGTAGTGTAAGTGATTAAAATTTGTAGTGTTGTGCCACCGTGAGACAGGAAGGTTAGCGAGCCAAGTATACATCCCGCAGCTCATCCCATCTTCGAAGCATCCAGGGCGAGAAGAAATTATATAATAAGAAAGCGACATAATTGTAAGTAGATCTAAGTTCTATTGTAATCAGCGAGCGGGCCCTGCGATGAGCGTTTAATGTTATGATTGATGAATGAAATAAAATTATTAGTTTTTTTGTAACTCGTTGTGTGTCAATTACGTGCTCTAAGATTCACTTTCCGATCCCCTCGAAAACGAAAGAAGTTTCGCGAACGTTTACAGGATAGCATAGGAGAATCCGATAAGCCCGAGCCCCGCCGCCTCCGCGGGCAAAGGTGATAGACTTTGCGATCTAAGTGGCCGTCACAGGTAAGGGTACCTCTGAGGAAGGTGAGTGGGTGATTTCAGAGTATATAAAAGTAAAAATTATTGTAACGGGAAAGCTCGTTACAGTACATAACCCCTTATTGCGGTCATTAAAACGAGTAAACGAATTTCTTAACATTCTTAAATATTTAATAAAGAAAGCAAAAATTTAGAAAAATCAATTAATAACAGAGAAGGAATTATTTTTATTACAAATATGAATAAGGTAAGATTTTAATTTATTATTGACTATATTTATATATTATATAAATTTAATTATTCTCATAAATAATTGTTTAAATTGATTTTGATAGTGATTATATTATTTCAGTATTAATTCATAATTTACGTGGTATATATATATATATCTCATTTATGTTACATGACCTTGAAATAAATTTGAAAATTAACGAAATTTCCTCTGATAAAATATGTGTAGTACTAGTATTGAATATATATCATTAATTTTTATAATTATTTGTAGTGGTAGAAAAAATTGATTTTACTGGAAAATCAATCATTTTCACCACAATACAAAATACTCAGTTTATTCAATATATTTTGTCGAAGTTTCAACTAGGAATCCGTAGTCCTTGTTTAGACACTTTATTATAAAAAACAAATTTTACAATTAGTATATACATCGGATTTATGATTAAGGACAAAATTTAAATTATAATTACCACATGCAATATAAAAGCGCAGATTTGTACGACGTATCAGTCGTAACGTCACTGATTGTTTGTAAATATTTGTATCTATTTACCGCAATAAATACGTGTTAAAGACACTATAAGCTACGTCTTGTAGTTATTAGACATATTAAGGATCATATGATATTTTCGGTTCAAATTTTGTGTGTCCTGTTGCCGGTTAACTGTATTTTTATTTATTTTAATGTGAATCATTTCAGAAATGAGTCTTTTTTCGAATTTATTTCATGATTGAACATATTAAAAATAATAATAATACATCTATAATAATGTCACATTCGTTAGAATGCAACCATAGTATAGATTGGGAAAATATTGATATTCTAGATAGCGAAAAAATTATAAAAAAGACTCATTTCTGAAATGATTCACATTAAAATAAATAATAATACAGTTAACCGGCAAGAGAACACACAAAAATTTGAATCGAAAATATCATATGATTCTCTCGCCCAGGTCTACAAACCCGCAATAAAATTAAGATCCACCTCTTATTACTTCTGCGCGTTGTTCTTTCTCTCTCTAATATCTCAAGAAACGCAGGTGCAAAAGAAAGCACCGAATAGTACTTTTTGTATTTTTTTATGTAACTATTTCTATTAATATTATTTAAAATGGCTATTGCATTAATAATATTTTTATTAGAGTAATTATTTCAATTTTTGTAAAATATTTATAATTTTAAAGTACTAATTTAGCTTTTTTTTAATAATATATAAGAATTTTTTTACTATTTAATGTTTTATCACGAATAATATTAAAAAATTCAAATTAAGTTTTATTTAAGTTTTAAAGTTTATGTAAACAAATTTAAAAACTATGTATACATATTTATATGCATATACATTTGTTTGTCTAATACTAACTCGTGTAGAGTTTATTCAGGGATGAGGAAAGAGGACGGAAATTGTCTCCTGGTACAAATGAGAAAAACTCAATATAAATAAAGTTGTCAAAAGTTACCTTCCTCTATTTGCTCTTGCCACGCCGGCATAAAAAATCCCTTTGGGAGAAAAAAGCCGCACAGTACGTTCGCGTCCTAGAATCGACGCTGGGGGTCAATGGATGTGCACCGGACCAAGTCCTCGATACGTCATCATCTAAGGTGGCTGTAGATGACGCAAACGCTGGTGATCTGCAGATCACCTCGCAATCTCCTGCACAATGTTGCCCTGATGCGACCCAGCCACGCACTCTATACAAACCAAAACGCAATGTCGCACAACAACAACAATATACGCAAAATTACAGAGTTCCGAATCGTACAGACACTCAACGCTTATTGAATTCTTTTCGCCCGTTAACCGCCCGCTCAGGTACGGAAGTACCTCCGTATGTTGCCGTTTGGGATTTCCCGGGAAACTCCAACTTCAGCCGACGGTCTCCCAGACGTGCACCTGGGGAATAGCCGACCTACCTGGGCATCACAAAATGCCCAAACAATATTGATATGCGAAGTTATAATCTTTAACGATTTATTCTCCCAAGTATAATTGATTTTGTTTTTCATTGATGACTTTTTAATAAATAGGCCACAATTCTAAAATTTCAAATATATATTGCTGAAATATCTTTTTATAATTATTCAAAAAATCACGTTTTTATGACCGTGTTTTATATTTTTTTGTTGATAAACGAATATCTAAAATTTCTATAAAGCATCCATCTCGATGAGAATATATGTTAATTATTTTTATTTTTAAAATACATTTAATTAAAAGTTATTTGTCCTACATAACTTTTAAATAATATGTTAAAATATAGCTTAAAAAATATATATATAAAATTACAATAACTTTTCATTAATATTAAAGTTAAACGATTGCTTTGAAAATTTGCATATGTTTTTATAATAACTAATTGTACTAATTTGCAATGTTTCATAAAAATTTAAAGGTTTTGGTTGTGTTCTAATACATCCTTAAGTATGTCCCATAAGTATATTCTGATTTAAAAATTATGTAAAAATAAAATATTTATTTTACAAAATTTAAAACATTACAAAAAAGCTATGCGTATTAAAATCAAATAAAAGTTTTTTGAGGTTTTTACTTTAAAATTTTCTTTTAATGTTACACAATTAATCATTAAAATAGACGTAATTATTCCAATAACACTACTTTATGAATTTTTATTTTTTAAATATTACTTTATTATATTGTAATAAGATTTATATTTTATTAATTTTTATTCAATAAATTATATATATAAACTAACTAATATAATATAAGTTAAAAAAATAAGGTTGAAGTAACACAATGTAATAAGTACATATAACTAATATTAAAAGCAACAGGAAAACTATGTCAAACTCCAGGAAATTCCACAAATGGAGATCATAGATAAGAAAGCTTAATGCATGATATATAAATCCCACGGAAACTAATCAAACACACACTTATATATAATGCGATAAGACACGGAAATAATGATCGACACAGCCTAACTAGTATAAGGTCAAAAAAAAATCAACAAAAAGGAAGTGTGGGAGATATCAAACGATTGTAATATGTACGAAACTACGATCAGCAAAGCTTATTTATACGTATTTAAGTCAGTTCGCTCCCCTACGATGCTCTATTTCAAACTCCTACTGCTACATTTCTAAAGCCCAACGAGCCAATATTCCCATCGAATCCTTTAGATTTCTCAGCCATCTTAGAGCACTGTGGTCAATCACTGCCTTAAACTTATATCCCTCGATATATGGTTGGAATTTCTTTATTACCCACAACAATGCCAAACATTCTCGCTCGCTGGTGGTATAATTTCTTTTCGCCGCCGTCAAAACTCTACTTATATATAAGATTGGGTGTTCTACATCGTCTTATTCTTGAGTGAGAACTGCCCCAATCGCATAACCACTCGCATCACATTGCACTACAAAAGGCTTATTAAAGTCCGGTCTACTAAGTACTGGAGCTTTAGTCAACGCCTGTTTCAACTTTCCGAAGGACTCTTGTTGATCTTCTATCCATTCCAAGATTGTCCTTTTCTCAATAGCTTCACCAAAAGGAATTTTTAATTCAGAATCTTGTGGAATAAACCTGGAATATCACCCAATCATCCCCAAAAGTCTCCTCAGCTTTTTAACATTATTTGGAGCTGGATACTCCACTACCGATGCAACCTTCGATTCATTAGGTCTTAAACCATTTTTATCCAAAATAAATCCCAAATATGTTACGGAAATACATCCGAATTCATTCAAAATATACGGAATACATCCAAACGCGTATCAAGGTCGAGAATCTTACAAATTCCATCTCCAGAATAATATCTTGGTCCAGCTGCTTCACTGCCTTTACTTTGATTATTGCTCGGTTCCCATCTAAGTTCATATTTAGGGACAGGATTCCTAAGGCTTGGCTTATCGTTCCTGTTGCGCATTTCACTCCAGTGGATGTTGGAATCAAATTATGTTTTAGCTGGTCAGTGATTCTGCTTCCTACCAGATATATCATCGCTCCTGGGTCATACAACATTTTATATGAACCCCTGCATTATCAACATCAAAGAAATTGCGATTTTCTAATGAAATTTACGGGTTACTTAACTTGAAACTTTACAGGTTTCCTTCACTACCCGACAATCATTCATTTTTAAATGATCATTATCACCCGATGATAATGTTTTATCAATATTTAACAAATTATTATCCGTTCGACACATCACATCACTCTTTTTAATTCAATATGGGTTATCACTACCAAGAAAAACAGTTTTCCCCATTCTCACTTTTCTAATACCGTCATGACACTTCACTTCACTACCAAATTTAACCAAAAATTTCTCAGGTTCAGGAATTATCTTTTCCGATACTATTTCTTTCTCTAACTCCATTTCTGGTTTAATCAACTCCTTAAACATCTCCTCTGGATTTCGGGGTATCCTCCCTTCGTCCAAAATCTCAAATGTTTTGGGTTAATCATTCATCAATTCTCTTTCTTTAAAAATTTTACTTTTTAAAGAGGTTGTTAACTCCTCAATTTCTTCTGTTAATTTTCCAGAATTTTGAGAACACTCACCCTTCACGACACTCTCTCATACTTCTGTTGATTTATTTGTCCCTTGACTATTTACTGAAGGGGTGCAGCACAACTCGGCCCCCCTTCAATCCATTTCCCCACTGCTGTACGTAACCTTGGCAATTTGAGCAGGTCCTCAATTCACAATTGAGCCTGCCACATAATTGACATTTAGGCTCAGTATCTAAGGTATTGTTGGGGCACTCCCGTGCCATATGTCTGGCTTTGCGACAGCTGAAGCAAACCCGATTAGGACAATCTCTTGCCTTGCGTTCCACTGCCTGGTAATTTGCAAACGCTCCATAAAACACCTAAGTGACTGGTGGATTTGGATTGTTGTTCACAACACTGCTGTTTCCCTCCCCCCATGACCTTTGATTATTTCAACCACTACCGAAATATTGTGGATTCTGTGCTCCCACTGAATATCCAAACGACTTCTTCTTAAAATTATTATTAAAAGTGTTGGATTGAATAATCATCGACAGATTGATAGTTTTATTTTGATTTACTTGAGGAACTCTAATCGTACCTGGCATCACCTGTGGTGTGAAAGCAGCCACTTCACTACTTTTCTCTTTCTTTTTACTTTTTGTATTTTTCTCCACTACCTTATCTGTCACCTCTTCCACCTTATCCACCTTCACTACTTCCTTCATTTTAATAACTGATTCCTTTGGTGCTGCTTTGAGTGCTGTCATTTGTTCTGATGGAGATGAGGGTGAATATTTTTCCCTGAGTCCTTTTAATTTCTCCAAGCTTTGCCCATAATACTTCATATCCTCGAAAGTCTATATTTTTCTCTCCCAGATATATTCACGATAAAGGTTTCGATATGCCATTGCCACTTGATCCTCCATTAAGGGCGGGCGATCAATAAGAGAAATGATGTATCTAAAGCATTTAACAAACTTAGCAATACTTTCCCCTTTTTGTTGTATTCGGCGTCTTATATCGTCCAACAAGTACTGTAGGTCGTATTTTTGGCCAAACTCTTCCCGAAATGCTCTGAAATTGACTCCATATTTTAATTTCCCTATAACAATATCTGAACCAGCTTTTTATTATTTTTTATTATTTTATTAGCTTCAGATCTAAGTATGCAGGGCAAGGCTAGTAATAAAACCCAATCCGATATATTGCTGGTTCTTCTACACTCACTCAATCTTTCTAGAAATTCGTCCAGGTCTTGTTATTTATCCCCGGAAAACTCTAGCTTCCACCAATGCAATTAACGTATTGCGCGAGCCTCTTCATCTTCTCCGCTCCTATGTTTATTACTGTTTCTTACTATGTGGTCAACACTACAAACACTTTCTTCATCACTACTATAAATTTTTTCTGATCTTGTTCTAGGCAACCTCTATAACATCGGAAATACCCTTAATATTCTCTTCAATAGGATCACTTCCTGGTACAGCTACATCTATTAAAGTTTCCATTTTTTTAGTCTCAATCCTCGAGTCTTTTCCCTGGTCGCTTTCACTACCATCCTCTTGACCCATAGATTAATAATCTTCACCCCTATTCGCTGTCCCATCGATTTTATCATTCCAAGGGATATTACTCCTTGGTAATAAACTCCTCAATCGATATCTAAGCCATCTGTATCTTAAGATCACCCGGTCTCCACTGCTATTGATTTTAGACGCTACATTCAATTGTCCAATTGAAAGATCATCTAAATCTGCCATTTCTTTATCAATTATTCTAGCTCTAGAAGATCGTGCTATTAGACTTCTCAGAAGATCCTCGAAATCTTCCATTTTTATTTAAAAAAAACTCATTATCACTAAAAAAAATAAAATAAATCTACTAGATTTATTTTGAGAGAACGGGAAATTCCTACCCTACCCGATTCCCTAGCTAGTGTATACTACCCCATTCAATACATAATTAATCGCACAAGATAATAATAAAATCGCAATACAAATGTAACACAAATATCAATAGAAATGTAAAATAAATATAAAATATAAATATATAAAACAAATATATATAAAGAAATAAATACAAGAAAACTAAATCATTATAAATATAAATATAAATATATATAAATAATATAAAAAAAATCAGATATATAGACAAATTAATATAAAATTTAAATATTACACATATATATATAAAAAAAATAAATAAAAAAACTTGATTAATATTAAATCTGGAGATTATCTTCCACAGAAATTATCTAAGACTTTTGGAAATACATAGAAAGGATGGACGTTGTGTGTATGGCAGAGACATGGGTGGAGGCCAAAGATACAGAAAAGTGTAAAGAAAAACTCCCGAAAAGCTTGGATTGGAAGATCATAGGAGCGAAAAAGGAGAAAAGTAAAGGGAGAGCAAAAGTCGATTTTATAATAGGAGTAAAGAAGAAAGGAACGATACAAGTGGAAGAGTTAGGAAAAGATGAAGAAGAGGGGATAACGAGAACAAGAATAAGAATAGACAAGGGAAAATAGATGATAGACATATGGGGAGTGTATATCAACAATAAAGACATGGAAAAGAAGTGGAAAAGGATAGAAGAGGGGAGCTACAGCGGGGAAGTAGAAACACTTATAATGGGAGATTTTAACATAAGAACAGGGGAAGAAGGGAAAGTCCTGGGATATAGAGAAGAAGAAAAGATGAAAAGGCGGAGAAGCAAAGACAAGAAAGTGGAAAAAGAAGGGAAGAAACTCGTAGACAATATACAGAGCATAGGACTAACTATAATGAACGGGACAACTGAAGGAGACGAAGAAGGGGAATTTACGTACATTGGAGCAAGGGGGAGTTCAGTGATTGATTTAGCAGTCGCAGATAGCGAAATAAGAGACAGGACAGAAAAACTTACAGTAAAAAAAAGAATTGAATTAGACCATCTACCGATAAGACTAACAATACAAACAAAAAACAGGGACAGAGAGAAAAGCAAAAAAATAATAGAAACGAAAAAAACAATATTGAAATGGGGAGAAAAAGAAATAAAAAATTACAAAGAAAGGACGAACGGTGAATACAAGAAACGAGACGAGAACAGAGACGTAGAAGAACTATGGGAAGGAGTCAAAGAGATGATAGAGAAAAACATAGAAAAAAAGGAGATTAAAATCAGAATATGGAAAATGGGGGAAAAGAAATGGTATGACAGGGAATGCAGGAGAGCAAAAGACAAAGCAAAGAAGGCCCTAAAAAGCTGGAAAAAAGGAAAGTCAATGAAGGAGAAATATACAGAAAAAAAGAAAAATTGGAAAGGCCTATGTAAAAGAAAAATGAAAGAATGGAGAAGAAAAGAAGAGGAAGAATTGAAAAGACTACAAAACGAAAGACAGATATGGGACTGCATTAACAGGGGAAGGAAAAAAAAGAAAAGGGAGACGAAAATATAGATATAGAATACAGATATAGAAATATAGAATGGAGGTATGGGAAGACTACTACAAGAAACTATTGGAAGGGATAGAAAAAGACAGAGAAAGAGAAGAAACAGAAGTGAGACAAAGACGGAGTAAAAACAAAATCACGGTGGAGAACAAAGAGATAAGGGAGATATGTAAAAATCTAAAAAAGAAGAAAGCCAAAGGTATAGATGGTATATCGAACGAAGCATGGATATACGGAGGCGAGGAAGTGCACAAGAGATTGGAAGAAATAATCAAAGAAATCATGCAAAGGGGGAATATTCCTGCAGAATAGAGGACGGCGATAATAGTGCCGATATTTAAGAAAGGAGACAGGAATAGACACGAAAGCTACAGAGGGTTATCCATGCTGACTTCGGGATACAAGATATATACCGGAATGCTAAAAAAAAGGCTAGAGAGAATGATTGAAGAAGGAAATATGCTCCTAGAAGGACGGGCAGGATTCAGGATAGGGAGATCCACGACAGATAATATATACATATTACATCATATTATAAGGAAAAGCATAAAAAAAAGAAAGAGATATATATACTGTTCGTGGACCTCAAAGCAGCGTTAGACACGGTAAACAGGGAAAGACTGTGGGAAATAATGGAAGAGCAAGGGTGCGACATAGAACTAACGGACCTAATAAAGAAAATATATAAGGAAACAGGATGCAGAGTAAAGACGGAGAAAAGAATTTCTGAGGAGTTCTGGATCAAAAAGGGCCTAAGGCAAGGATGCAGCCTCAGCCCCCTCCTGTTTAACCTCTACATAGCCGGGATCGAGAAAGAGATGGAACAGAATACAGTAGGTGGAATTAAGATAAAGGAGAAAAGAATATGGACCTTAGCATATGCAGATGATCTAGCTATGATAGGGGAAAGTAGAGAGGCTATGCAGGGAATGATGAGAACATTGAAGAAATTCCTGAAAAACAGAGAAATGGAACTGAATACAGAGAAGACGAAGATGACGATAATCAGAAGGAAAAGGAAACACAGGAAGGAGACATGGAAATGGAAAGGAAAAGAAATAGAGGTACTGGATAAGTTCAATTATTTAAGATTCGTATTCAGGAGGGATGGAATGTACCATAAGTACATCAAGGAAAGGATCCATAAAGGAAAAGTTGCAGCAAAAAAGACATGGGGATTGGCAGAAAGAAGATGTACCGGGGACTTCCAAGCCAGAAAAATACTCTTCAATTACCTGGTGAAGGGGGTGCTGGAGTACGGAGTGAAGATTTGGGGATTGGAAGGAAACAACGAGATGGAAAGAATAAAGACAGACTACTTGAGGTGGACGCTGAAGCTGAACTTTTGCACCCCCAGATACTTGGTATATGAAGAGGCAGACGAAAACAAAATGAGTGTAGAGTGGAGCATTAGAACCTTAAAGTACGAAGAGAAAATAATGCAAATGGAGGAAAACAGATGGGTGAGGAAAGCCTTCGAAGAAAAAAGAGAACTACAGAGAAAGGAGGAAAAAACAGAGGAAGAGAAATGGCTGAACAAGATAGGGCTAAGTAAAAAACAGATAGAACAATGGAAAACGGAGGGGAGAAATATATACACGGAGATAAAACAAAGGAATAGAGACATACAAAGACAAGACAGATGAAGTAGAATTAAAGAATCGAAATACAACGAAACATACATAGATATATAAACAGATGGACTCCCAGAGTACTTGAAAAAACCCCTCAACCCAAAGACGATGACAACGACAGCCAGGGTTAGATGTGGCAATATCACGAGTAAAAACAGATACTGGAGAAAGACAGAAGAAAGGAGGTGCATATTATGCGATAAAAATGAAGGAGATTGGACACATCTAACCAAGGAATGTGACAGGACAGAAGACATATTTAGGGAATGGAGGGAGAAAGCAGAAGGGACATGGACATACAGAGATATAATGAGAGAATTGGACGACAAGAAATGGAATAAAAAGGGAGAGATCATGAAGAAAATCAAGGAAGTAGAGAGGAGAATGAAGAAAAAGGAAGAAATGTAAAATGAGACAAAGAATAAAGAAAAAAGGGGGAAGAACATAAACATAACAATCAGTGAGATAGTGGTGATAAAATAAAAACTGTGATAAGAAAGAGCAATAAAATGTAGAATAAATAGATGTAAGACAAAATAAACTATGTGTACAAAATGTAAGCTGCGAAACCCGTCCTTAGACAAAAAGTCGAGACGTAATTGTAAATAAAATATAAATAAAAACATATATAAATAATATTAAAAAAATCAGATATATAGACAAATTAATATAAAATTTAAATATTACACATATATATATATAAAAAATAAATAAAAAAAATTGATTAATATTAAATCTGGAGATTATCTTCCACAGAAAGTACCTAAATAAGGGATAGAATAAAAAAAAATATTTAAAAAATATATATATAATTGAAATAATATATATACCAAAAAAAAAATTTTTGTAGCTGAAAATAATAATAAACTAATCTATCTAAAAAAAAATTTTAACTTCTACCGTTCTTCCCGGTCACTACTACCACGACAAATTTCACAAAATTTCATAGATTAAATCAATTTTACTACGTTCGAAATAAAAGAAAAAAAAATTATTATAATCACTCTGATTATAATAGGATATAATTAATTAAATTATTGAACACTAATTAATTTAATTTTTAATCACCACAGCTAAGAAAAATTGAAATTTAAATTAAATTTAAAATTAAAATTACCACGAGGTAATTCAGCAACAGAGTCCCTGTTCGTGCGCCATTTTGTAACACTGTGATGTTCCGGTTTCCAAGAAACTCCCGAACAGCGTTAGCAAATATTATAACTTCTTTAAATAATTTTATACCGCACTTTTCACTTTCACCGAGCACAACACTACTATTAATAATAATAAAATAGATTTTCAATCTATATGGACAGATTCCATTGCTAATCAATTTGCCGTCGGGCTGACAAATTTTTTAATTTTAAAGCCAAAATTACCGATCACGATTATTTTATTTATCATATGAATCAATTGTCACTTAAATACTAAAGACATATATTGTAATGAATGTATATTCATTATAAAAAGAAATATTGCACTAGCCTAAAAAGTAAATAAATGTATGTTAGTAATTTTATTTTTTAATAAATGTATATATTTAAAATGAATATATTTTATAATAAAGTAAATTTTTATTGAATTACATTAAATGATAGTGGCATTAATTTTGTTTTGTATGAATAATGTTAATTATATTTTCACAATCTGTTGTTGACAATCTATCAACATGAGGCTCACCAGCTCCATATCACTTGATCATAAACGGATGTTTTGATGATATAGGAGGCGCTGATACTCATGAACTAGAGAGAGACAACAATAGGCGCGAAAATGTATTGTATATATGTTTATGTGATTAATGCATGTATGGGGTAGTGTGAGTGTTGAAAAATTGCAGAAGTGTGCCGCCGTGATATTGCCGATAATTGTAGATTATATAATTATCGGCAGAGAAATAGTTTTCTTGTTTTTTATTTTAATTTAATAATGTGATTGATTGGCCAATCACAGTAGGGGATTTTAAAGTTGAAAGGAAGAAGAACTATATGTGTTGATTAACCAATTGTGAATTTTCTATTTGGCGTACAGTCATAAAGGAAAATTTATAATTGGTGAAATTAATAAAGTAGTGATGGGAAAATTCGGTTATCAAAAAATCTCATAATTATTATACAACTGTCTTTTGTAATATAAAGATATAGTATTCTTATTATTGATATTTCTTGTATTATTATAAATATTCAATTTATTGTTTATTATAAATATTTAGTGAGTAGTGTGAGAATATATTCGATAATATTAAATTATCAGAATATAATTAAAATTGTAGTGTTATGAAATATATTTATAATAACGATAAATAAATTTCAAAATCTGTCAGTAGTGATCAAGGAATATTGCATAGATTTTATTGAAAATAATCTTATAAAATAATAATTAAATTGAATCATCGAAGAAAGAGAAGTAAGTGATATTTAAAAGGAATTTAATAAATAATTAAAGGCAAATTAAATATTATATCCAGGAGAAAGAATTATTCTATCAATAATTAAATTATATATTTTTATTAAAGCGATCAACTAATTAAGGTAAGAATTTATATTATTTAAATTTATTAAATTGATAATTTCTTTACTAAATTAAATTTATTAGTGAAAATTCGTTGGTAGTGATTGATATAATTATTTTAATAATTATATAATTTATTAATTATAAATAATTATATGTATATTAAAAATTTATTTAACTTTCTCACGGAATCCCCTCTGAGTGAATTATTAAGTAGTGAAATATAATATATAATATTTGTAGTGATTAGAATTTAAAAGAATAATATTAAATTTATCGTTACAAATACTATGATTGATTAGCCAATCACAGTAGGAGATTTTGAAGACGAAGGGAAGAAGAACTATATGTGTTGATTAACCAATTATGAATTTTCTATTTGGCGTAAAGTTATAAAGGAAAATTTTTAATTGCTGAAATTAATAAAGTAGTGATGTTACAAAGCGGGATTTTTCGGTTATCGAAAAATCTCAGATTCATTATTAAATTGTCTTTTGTTGGATAAAGATATATTACTATTATATTATTATCGATATTATTGAAAAGATTTTGTATTGTTGTGGATAATAATAAGAGGGGATTACTATAGCCTACTAATCGGTTTTATGTGACATGCACTTTGACTGGTAGAGGCCTAGACTCGGACGGTGTGTCTGTCAAAAAATCCAAAAAAACTCAACATAATACTATTTACAATCAAGTACAAGGTCAAGAAAATAAGTGGACTAAATCTCAACGGTGTCCCAGCTTAAATCACGTTCAAGGCAAAGTACCCAGGTGTAATCTGGGTTAACAACCTGAAATGGAACACTCGCATCAAGATAAAGTATCGAAAAACTATTAGCACATACGGGATGTTAATAAGAGCCTTTACTAACGTAAGAAGATGGCTCAGTTTTTTTGACGGGTAAAGGACAAAGCCGAGCAATCCTTGAAAACTGATAGAAAATAAAGTCGGGATAAGCAGCAGCCGGCCTGCCAGAGATCGGAAGTTGCTCACAACTGTAGTCAATAAAATGAATGATAAATATAAATATCATAGGGAGGTGTCTCTGTATGGTCAGCCCTCTTTATCAAAAGAAATTACATAATACATATGTTAATTTAGTAGAACAAATGATTTCAATTTGAAATTAAATTAAATTTTTAATTTATTTAAAGCCAATCTCCACGCACAACGATAAATAAACAAAACTTGAAATTATTATTATTTACAAAATAATAGCTTATAGCTTGAGAATTCAACTCAGCACAATCACCGACAACTAGGTTAGAATTTCATTTTTTAAATTTTCTAAAATACTATATATTTAAATTTATTTAAAAAATTTATTAAATTTATTTTTTAAACAATCTTTTTATAAAATTACGATATCCAAAGTTTTAATTATACAATTAATATTAATTTAATATATGTGATGATTTAAAATTTTATCATTTTTTTATCATCACTAATAAATAATTCCCGAATATAATAAACTGAAAACAATTATAGATGATTAAAATAAATATAAATATCTTAAATGTAGTGATGTTATATAATTTTATTATTAATAAAATTACCAAGATAAACATTAATTTTATTAATCTGCCCTCGTATTAAGAAACGAATGAATAAATTTTATTCATTGTTTTCAAACTGTCAACATGTGGTCGACCAACACTCTAATAATTTACTGTATTATTGGAAGCTTTATCGATATAGACGGCGATGAGGTTAGTAAATTAGTGTGAAACAGAGTGTTCGGGGCAGCTTCGTTCTTTGCCGAGAAAAGGAGAAAGTGGGCGGAAAAGTGCCAAATTCTGCGTGAAATAGCCGAGGTGGGGAGGACCTGGAAGAGAAACTAAACTGCGTAGGGTCCGAAGCAGGAGAGACGTATCAATCTTCCACCTCACGTCTTGTACAACTGCTCCACAATTTCTCGATTTCGCTGCATTTTTGCTTTCGCTTTTGCGATATATATCTTTTTGTAAAATTGCGTAGTGTATGTGGTGCGAATTATTGTGATCTCTGGTGGATCCAGAGAAATCAGGACACTCGTTCCCGCCACGTCTCGGCAGCGTCCGACGATCAACTTCTAGGTGGGTGTCGAAGGACAACAGGATTGCCACAGATTGTTCAGCGAGTCATCCGACATCTACGCCGCAGCTTCCATGAGAGCAAATCGCTGATCGAAAGCGCTTGCGAACGCCGCTTTTCACTGCGGGTGCAGTTGCACCTGTAAGTTATTTGTATCTATTTTATCGTTGACGTACCAAGGCTTTTCCTGTTAATCGCAGGGGTTTTTTATGCCGCGTCGAATAAATTGTTTTCTATATTGACCGCGCAAAATTATTTGTTTTATTGTTTGAACCCTGCAGTAAGCTCTCCTTCTCTCACATCTTTCAATATTAATTGATTTTGTTGCTATTATATATATATATATATATATATATATATATATATACATTGTGGAATTAGTGATGGTATTGAATAAATTAATTGTTATGTGTCGCCGTAAATGGCCGATAAATGTAGTTTCTATACTTATCGCATAAGCAATCTTTTTCTATTAAGCATAAATTGAGGCTTTTAACTGGTTGTGTTAATAATAAACAATTGAAATTTAAATCATGAAAGACGTAAAAAGAACTTTTTAGTAGTGCTTTGACCAATATGAAGATTTACTTAATTTAAATAAAGGTGAGTAAATTAAATTATTGGTGAAATAAATAAAGTATTGATGTGAGAGGTTGGGACTTTTTTTTAAGAAAGAAGGAAGATCCATCATTATAGTATTATTCGTCAATTGAATAACATCTAATAATATTATATTATTTTATTATAAAGTGTGTAGTGAGTTGATAAAATTTAAAATATACCGATAATAATAGTGTTAAATTTAAATTATAATATATTATTATATATTATTGTTTGAGAAAGAAAGGAGTTAATACAACTCTAACGTGAAAATCAATGCAATCGCGATATTCAAACTCAGCGCTTTAAGTAGTACCACTCGAAGTAACTAGGTGGCGTACTCGTAAATTTTAGCTTAGCTCATAAGAAAGTTACGTGAGGTGATATATACAAGTCCCTCGCTACATACGTCTCTCAATTGTTTTACTCTATAATACATATAGTTTTGAGGTCTGTCTCGTAGGCAAATATTTTCATTGAGATGAAATTAGTATAATATATACTAATTGAGAATTCCCCTAATTATACCCTTTGAGCATTAACATCTCGTTACTGTGCCTATCCCCCCCTTTTTTAGCAATACCCTCTCTATTTTTTGTAGATTTTATTTTACAATTATAGTATAATATTGAATCTTATATATATATATATATGTACATATATATTTACAACAATTGTAAGGAGATATAATTATAATATATACAAAACCTATTGAAATTATTTACAAGGAATCTTAAAATTAATTAACAAGGAAAATTAAAATAATTATATATAATTTATTATAATTCAGCAATATAAGGTAAGAATTTATATATATATATATATTACAATTTTATAAAATTATTATCTATTATATTATTATTAAGTAGTGTTGTATATTTACAAATATAGAAAAATAATAATAATTTTGAGATTTGAGCCCAATTGAATCGTTAGCGTGATCACCCCTGTTAAAATTTAGTGTTGAACATTAATTAGTGAAGTTTTTGTTTTATAATCTTAAATTTATTTATATAATAAATTAAAGTGAAGTAAAGTAACATATAATATAGAAAAAAATATAAAATAATAATATAAATCGCAAAAAATTAATTAAAATTTAATTTTTAATATAATTTACTAGATTGAAAATATTAAAGGGGATTTATTTAAGATAAGAATGAAAATATAATTATAAAATTTTAAATAGAATTTGTATTACATATGTATTTTGCTTAACTATTTATATATATTTCATTATTTATAATTTAATTAAATCAAAATATATTTTTTAAAATACTTAATTACTTGACCTCGTTCAACTAAAATTTTATTAATTTAATAATATTAATTAAAAATTACAAAAATTTATACCCAATTTTTAATAATAGTAAATTATTTATTATTCATACTCCTCTCTCATTCTTTCTGAAAATCATTTTAGTTTCGTAATTGCCCGCTAGTTATTTCTGGTTGAAAAATGTAACGTGGGGTATAATGTAATTTTTTTCACAATATTCCATCCCTGTACGATAGATATATATAAAAAATTGACAAAACTCATTATGTAATTAACATAATGTTTTGGGATATATTTATTGTTCTTTTCTCAATTTTTCATGTTTTATTTGTTAATTTAGATTTAAAAAAAGCAAAATTGTGCGTATTTTATTTAATTATATTCCTAGTTCCAAATCATCCACTAGTAGCACTGATATTTTTGTATTATGTGTATTATGCATTTTGCAGTAATTTTGTAATATTTAAACAACTACATGAATATTGAAAAAATTATACTGAAAAAACAGAAAAGGTGCATTTATTTACAAAAAAAAGTGGAGTGGCTACATACTCTAGTATTGAAAATATTAAATAAAAAATATTTTTCTAAACGATCTAAAAATAAAATATTTCTCTAAAATCAGAAGGATGAAATTATCTGTTCAGAAATCAACCTACAGAGATTTGTGATGATTCATCGATTTATTCAGATTTTATTTGAAAAAATATATATTGTATTTTAGAAAGTAATATTTCTAAATGCTTCTTGTTACATGAATTTGATGATTTTTATATCAATAAAAAAAATTTTTTTCATTTTCTGTACATTATTAATTAATTATTTCCATAATTTTTACTTTTAGATTTGGTTAATCTTATTTATTTGTATTCAAATTTCCGTGTCATCGTATTAGCCTTGTTTACGCAAACGCTTTGTCTTTAGTTCCCGATCTAAGAATTTTTATTGTTTTTTATTATATACATTATTTTAATTAAAATTTTACCGTAGGTACAGTTAATTTGGGTGAAGATGCAATTGTTTAAAAAAAATTGAATGGAATTATAAAGTATTGATTGAGTTATTGCGTTTACAAAATTTATGTTGTGTAAAATCTTTATAAATTTTTCTCAAAATTTAGGGAGGGGTAAGTGCAGTTAAAAGAAAAGTATTTCCAAAGAATGCAATTGATGATCTACCCTTGCATATTTTTTTTCTTTTTTTTGGTAGTTCGTAATCCAGCGTGGGCGTGGTGGATTCAAAGATCTCTTATAACTTCCATCTGCACTCTTGTAGTTCATCTAAGATTTCATTTAAGCACAGAACACTTACAGAATGTTAAACCACATGTTAAAAAGAAGAAACAATCATGGCAGATGAAATATCTTCTTTTTCTCTCGCACACATTTAGTGACATTAGCAACCATAGTGAGTGCCAAACCTAATAAAAGAAATTTTTTTGTGCTATACAACCTATTTAAGAAAGTGTTGTGTATAGTTTTCGGACTAGCGGTAAATGAAAAGCTTTAGTAAATACTTCGAAATTGTAATTAATTTAGTAAACTGAAAAACATTTTTAATTTTCATCACGGGGGGAAACTGTATAATAAAGAACTGGCGACAATCGTAGCAGACGGGCCTTAAAAATAAAAGAAAGTGCCCGCTGCAATAGAATTTGAAATTTCGTAAATTTTATGATAATTAGACATAATTGTAGACCATATTATTGCAATAAATATAAAAATTAATATTTCTTCAATGCTAGTGACAATTTAGACAAATTTAATAGAATTATATCACCCCGTATGTCCTTTTTCGTGTACGGGCACCTTTAAGCCGATTCATCTGTTTACTTTATTGTTTTTCAAAGAATTGTAGCCAAAGAACACATTTTAAGCTTATGATAGTTTTAAAAACTCTTTGGAGAAGAATGTGAATAATTCATTTATTCACGTGTTATATAAATGATTGCTAAGTAAATGTAAATATTAATTATAATATACTATTGTTATAATATTTATATTGTGAATATAAATATTGTTAATTAGCGTTAAAGTGACTGTGAGAATTGAAAAGTCATTTTTATTTTAACTAATAAAAATAAAGAATGGTGCTAATCACAAATAGGAGATGTTTTTGAAAAAATAATATAAATATAAATTAATGTAATACATAAAAATACATTTCACATGTTGGTATATATTAAATTTGCATAAATAATTATCTTGTTAGATTTGAATATAAGTATTTTGATGGTGGGAAAAATATGCTCTTTCTCTCTCGCATTTATAACTTCTCTGCTGACCTCTGAAGATTCTGTGACCCAAGATAAAATGTTTTAAAGCATTTATAAAAAATTTTAGTTTGGGCCACGAACTCTTCAGAGGTCACTAGTATTTCTATATGTGCGAGAGAGAAAGAACATATTTCTTCTACCATGTTTGTTTCCGAAATATAATATGAACCTTATCATTCTCTGAATATCTCTTCTGTGATTTTCATATTATGTTTAATTTTTTTTTTCATTAAATATTTCAGAATAAATATAAAATTATAATCATATAAAGATTAAAAATGTTTTTTAGTTTTACTAAATTAAGTACAACTACCGGGTTATTTAATATCACTTTTTATTTACTCTTAGTCTATGTATATATTATTTTTTTAAAATAGGTTTTACAGCACTAAAAAATTTGTTTATATACTTCAAACTACTATAAACATAATGAAAAAAATTAAATTATTTCATCTGCCATGAACTTTTAAATTAATTAACATACCTAAATTTTTGTTCCTTTTAACACTTCAAGTTTTAATTTTTACATGTGTAGTAATGCATTTCACACATTCTTTGGGAAAGAACTTTTTACACTGTTACACGCGTTCGGAAAACAATACAAACGTGTAACGGATTATTAGTATCGACAAATGAAAAAGGGTATAAGGAGGGGAGATTCTTTTAATACTTTCTGTTGGATGTCTATAATTTTACGTTAAAGAAAAAATAAGTTTTTCACTGGAATAAAAGTATATGTAATAAAATTACATATAATTAATGTAAAATTAAAATATTAAAGGTGCAAGACACTAATTTTTATAGTTCGGATTATGCTAAGTCCGTTTATTACCACGTTTCTCATTTAGTCTTAGACCCCCTGATTTCAATTTTATATTTTCTCGCTTCAAATTGGGTATTTTATTTAAACAGTTAAAATTCTCTTATCTTATAGTCATCATTCTATGTATCAATTTTTTTTATGAAATTATACTTTGATGTAAAAATAATTATTTCTTTTATTCATGTCAATAATTTTTTATTTTTTTACTATTGTCTTAATATATTATATTTAAATTATTTTTAAAACTATGTTCATTGGTAGATAATTTTAAATATATATTATGTACAAAAATGTGCATTTGTACATATTTTTAATTACTTCCAAAGTATTTATTCGATTTTATACCATATGAATAATATAAAATAAGTTCTTTACGGGTGTAAATGAATAAAAAACAAGTTTTAAACGTTGACAAAGTCTCGACAATTTACATCGTCTCCATCAGTCGTATTTATAAAATAAAATATTGTTACAAATATTAGAATATAAATAACAAATACAAAATTATAGACAAAGGTAATAAATATTATCGTATATCAATTTGTTTTTTAATGTAAATTGTAATATTTGTAACAATCTTTTATTTTATAAATAGGCCTAACAAATACAACATAAGTTGTCAAAACGTTGCCAATGTTTAAAACTTGTTTTATTCATTTGTACCCGTAAGGAAGCAATTTTCTTAGTAGTTATTTTAACATGGAGAGCGTTTTCTCAAACTCTACAATAAAATAGTTTGTTTTATTATAATGATTTATACTGAAAATATTTATAAATTGTTGCTTAGAATTTTATATTATATAAATAACTGTGTAAGATTTTAAAGTAAATTTAAAAATAATTTTTTTTTATATAAAGTAAGATGAAAGCAATTTGTAAAACCATACATTGCTTTAGTATAAATAAAAGATAATCGATAGTTTTGGAAATTCTTTATATTTTTTATAATAAAAAAATTATTTTTTCTTAGATACACCAACAGTACGTCCCCTTCTGCCTGTTGTTTTTGTATGTTGACCACGCACACGAAGACCCCAATAATGTCGAAGACCTCGATGTGCACGAATCTTTTTCATACGTTCCAAATCTTCACGTAGTTTAGAGTCTAAATTTGAACTAGTAAGCTAAAACATTAAAAAAAATTAACATTAGAAATAAAATTAAATTCCAAATCATTAAAATAAAAACTAGATTTATAATTCTGTTTACCATATATAGTAAAAATAATTTATTCTTTAAATTATAATTTAATTAATCTCTCAATAAATAAAATGTTGCATTTTTAAAAATTTTTATTTTATAAACAAAATAAATTTAAAAAATAAAAAAATGCAGTTGTTATCGCATAAACTACCAAAAAAACTATGTATTAAAAACTTAATTTCCGTGTTTTTATGCATTTTTAATTAGCACAATATAATTATTAGTTATATATTTATATTTTTTAAATAATAACCAATTTTTTATTATTTCAAGGAAAGTACAAAAAGAAAATTATAATGTCTGAAAAGTACAAAAAGCAAACTACCATATTTCATATATAATTAACCAAAGTAAATTCTTAATGTAGAAAAATGTATTAAAATATACTTTTTAAATTTATACTTAGTTTTGTTTTTATAAATTCTATAATATGCTATTAAATTATTATACTAATAATACATAAATTATAATTATTAAAAAACTAAAAAAAGGATTTTTTTTAACATACTTGTGAATATTTTCCATCAACAATATCTTTTTGTCTGTTAAGAAACCAATCTGGTATTTTATATTGTCTAGGATTACCCATGACTGTAACAATTTTTTCAACCTAAAAAATAACTTTGTTTTAACATCCAATAATAGTTAATAAAAAAAAAATCTGTTAATATATTGTAATGTATACAAACCTCTTCTTCTGAACATTCACCTGCTCGTTTATCCAAATCAATATCTGCTTTTTTCAAAACAATATTAGCATATCGTCGACCGACTCCTTTGATTGCAGTCATTGCAAACATAACTTTTCTATTACCATCAATATTAGTATTGACAACTCGAAGAATGTGTTGAAATTTTTCTGGTATAACAAGTGACTAAAAAATTAAATTTTTATGTATTGTTAATCATAAAGTGTACACATGTAGAATTACTTATGATAATTTGTAAATATATTAGATATAAAAATATATTTTAAATCACCAAAATATACTTTTAATCAATAAATATGATGAAGATACGTTTATGCGCTCTAGTTACAGTATAACCACTAATATTATTTAAAATTATAATTTTCAAATAATATTATTAAATATTTATTTTAATAAAATGTTAAATTTATTATAATTAAACTATAATATAAATTTAAAACTATTTATTTAAGATGCTCTAAAATATTTGAGATATAATACATAATATAATTTCTTACCATCGTGCCAATTCAATTCTTTTACAGAAAGTGTGAAAAGCACAGAACAAATTCTTAGAGAACGCTAAGGTCTATGTTAAATTTTGGAAACAAACATGGTGGGAGAAATATGCTCTTTCTCTCTCGCACATATAGAAACACCAACGACCTCTTCAGAGTCCGTGGCCCAAAATAAAATTTTTTATAAGTGCTTTAAAACCTATTGAAAAAAACTCGGGCCAGAGACTCTTGAGATGTCGGCAAAGAAGTCATAAGTACGAGAGAGAAAGAGGATATTTCTCCCGCCATGTTTGTTTCCAAAATTTAACATGGACCTTAACGTTCTCTAAGTATCTGTTCTGTGGTCAACTCTATTTAAAAAAAATGACAAATATAAATATATGAACTATAAGTAAAAGAAAAACCTATTAATATTTTAAAAGATGCTCTTCATTTAATAAAATTAAAATATATTTTTAATATTAATATAATTATAATTTATATTTTAAAAAAAAATATAATAAAAATCATTATAGTGAATTCTTCTGAATAAATATAAATTATAATCACGTTCTAATTAAAAATAGTTTTCAGTTTTACTAAATTAAGTATAAAAAAAGTATTTTAATATAGTTTTTCATTAACCCGTAGTCCACCGAACAGACACTAAGAGAACGCTAAGCTCCATGTTAAACTTTGGCGACAAACATGGCGGCAGAAATATTTGCTCTCTCTTTCGTACATATGAAAAAACTAGCGACCTCTGACAAGTCCGCGGCCCTAACTAAAATTTTTTATAAGTGCTTTAAAATCTATTGGAAAAAAACGTTTCCACTACATGTACGAAGCACGAGTGTATTCCCTCGTGCTTCGCATATATACAGAAGAACGCTTTTTCCAATAGATTTTAAAGCACTTGTAAGAAAATTTTACTCGGGCCACAGACTCTTGAAAGGTCGGCAAAGAAGTCATAATTGCGAGAAAGAAAGAACATATTTCTCCCACCATGAAAATACCACTATTTACTTTTGATTAAAATAAAATATAATATCAAATATTTTAAAATATTATTTATAATTTTTGTTTTAAAAATAGTTAAAACAATAATTTCTATTACTTTTGATTAAAATATAATTTAAATAAGAAATACTGTAAAATATTATGTATAATGTTTGTTTTAAAAATACTTAAAACAATAATTTCTATTACTTTTGATTAAATTATAATTTAAATATGAAATATTGTAAAATATACTTAAACTTTTAAAATATTAGTTACTAACATTCAATTTAATTAAAAAATATATAAATATATTAAATTAACTAGTGCTCGAACAAACAATATGCATAAACTTTTAAAATATTTGATATTTAAATTATATTTTAATCAAAAGTAATAGAAATTATTGTTTTAACTATTTTAAAAACAGAAATTATACATAATATTTTACAATATTTGTTATTTATATGAAATATTATTTATTTGTATATATATGAAAAATTTTAAATAATATTATTTTAAAAAAAACATTTACTATTAAACTTATTTACTTACCAATAAAATTTGTGTCATTAATATTGATTTATGAAATACCTCATTGAATCTCATCCGCATCACTCCTTATGTTTATGTGATAATATAAAAATCTATTCAAAATTCACTTACACTAATTTTTAATAAGATGGTTATTGATTCGCATTAGTTTATTTTTATTTCATAAAATAAAAATGAAATGTAAATTTACTGACACTAACTTTATAACAAACACTAATTAATTATATATTCATTTATATTTATATTTACTTAGAAATTTATTTATATCAATTGCACCTAAATAAATGAATTTTTATGCTTCTTCTATGAAGAAATTTTGTAAAAACTAAAAAATTGAAATCAGTTATCGAATACAAGTGTTTGAAATACTAGAATGTAAACACATGTACCGGATTACCAGACTGACACACGAAAAGGGACATATGGGACGATTTTATTTTGCTTAATTTGTCGAAATTGTTACCAATACTAAAAATAGAAAAGAAAAATTAGTTTTTCAATTGAATATAATTATTTCAACTAAAAATATATGTTATTATTACAAAATCAAAAAATTTTTAAATTATATTGGGACAGACACTTTCTTTTACGTCACAACCTGCTGGCCCGTCTGCTACGTTTGTCGCCGCTCTCCCATTTACAGTTGACCCCCCCTTCCGTAGTCTATACAAATATATATATGCATATGTATATATATATCTTTTTTTTTAAATAGGTTTTACAGCACTAAACCTTTTATTAATGTACTTGAAACTGCCAAAAATGCAACAAAAGAAAGTAAATTATTTCTTTTGCCATGAATTTTAAAAATATACAATATATCTTTATTATGATAAAATATTTTTAATGAAGCATGAATATATATTTTATGAATTCAACATTATTATTAATATCAAATTATTATAATTCGAATATAATATTTGTTTAATTAAACATAATTGTCAATTACATGAATATTTCATTATATATGTATATTAATTGTCAAATAATATACGATTATATATTTCATTATAATATATTCATTATGTAGAAACATACAAATTAACTAATACAATTACTACGTAACATTACAAATGATATTTTTCAAAATATATGAAATGCATGAAAAATAAAGTAATATATTATCATACATTTTTGTTAAGAATAGAATTTCTTTTATCCTTCATAAGAAAAAAAAAATATTTTGTACAAAAGTAGAATTACAAACGAATTTCTTTATTACTAAGATGCTATTGAGTTCAAAATTTAGAATTTAGCCTCAGGTAATGTAATAAAATTATTCATTTTACTTATTTTTAACTACGCAAAAATTTAATTATTATACTATTAATAAAAATATAAAATATTGTAGTAACAAATACAAAATTTGTACAAGAATGAATACAAAAATAATAGCAAGGATTTTAATAAAATAGATAATTTTCAGATGAATAATAAATAATAAATAAGTTAAAAATAAATAATCTTCATATTGTATATGTAATAATTATAAATAAGTTGATATCAAAAATAGAATTTTCTATATAAATATATTATTTCTTTTAAATTTGTAAACATATTTTATTGAACTTATAAATTTATATAAAATAAATTTATTGAAGTTATTTACTGAATATCTGCATACATTTCTTTAAAAATCTTTCATGTTAATTGAACAATTGTTGACCCTTTTATGCACAGTTTTACACTCAATAATAAAGTTTAATTCCACAATATGATTACGTACACTATGCAGTAGCATCAGCCGTAACACTCATGCATACAGATTCCAATCGTCAGGAGCTAGCATAGCCTGCGGTAGTCAAAATAATCGGAGCGGATTTACACTCTACGCGCTGCGTCTCCTTCTCGACTTGTTAATAAATACCAGTGTACGATTACGGAAGTGTTTATTTACATCCGTCTCCTTGACCTTTGCAACGCAGTTATTTCTTACTCCGCAGCTATTCGCGACTCGAAGAGTTGTATGACGACACGTGTATATATATATGTTCGTAACAATAAAAAATACTTTTTATATTTAATGAATAATATCATAAACGTGTATACTAAATGCTTAAAACCGGGTTACGAAAAAAGGCGTACGAAACAATTGAATTTATTAATTATATTTTAACTACACTCAAAATAAACTAATTTTTTTTTAGTTCGCCAAATAAAAATTTAAAAAAATTGAATAAATATAATTATCCCCTTACTTATTTAATTGTCAAAACTTCTGAAAATTCTCTATTAAACATGTAGAACTCTTATTTTCTACGATCCCCGTTATCTATGAAAGTGTAATATAATTTTGTCCATTTCTAACATCTAAATCTTCACTTTTTCACTTCATTTATTATAATAAACTTTTTTTATGTAGATTTTACAGCAGATATGTCTTTAGCAACCTCATGTATCTAGCGAATATAATAAGACATGATGTAGTATATGCTGTATACTACATAATTCTAAAACAGTACAAAATATGCAAAAAAAAACATTGTATTATTTTAAATAAATTAGTGTTAAATATAAGATATCAAGTGTTGTAATATTCGTTTGGTACATAAAACTCCAATGGGTTCTATGAATAGAATTTTATCGGCTAGAACTTGTTCTCCAATTTTAAATACTTTGATTTTGGTTTACATCTATATATTAACCATTGGAAAATTGGATAGGCTACAATTTTTCATTTTAATCTTCTTCGATATGTATATATATGTATATATGAAATTAAAAACATATTTTTTTAATTTCATTTCGTTCTATCACTATTATCAGGAACCACTTCTGTTCACTCATGTTTTTAATTTAGAAGGTCCTGCCAAATTTCTTCTTTGTAATCTGCAAGATTGTCTTCTTATTATTTGTTTACAAGCTATTATTTATGTACATTGTTTGCTTGTTTCCACCAGCTGTAAATACATTGTTCATCTAAATTATGTTTGAATCTTAATCTCTGAGCGTTTATAAATCTCTTATTTCATCTTTTAGAGTTATTATTTAATCTAATTTATTCATTGTTACCCTAAATGGCATAAATTGATACATATATGATTTCAGTTAATTTGTATAGTATGTTTACAATATTACAAACGTAACTACTTATTTATTACTATTCAAAAAAACTAATAAATTGATGCCAGATTTTCATTGTTGTTTTACATTAAATTATAATTTTTTTTTAATTCATATATCATCTCTACATTTGAAGAGATGATTTTAGTTTATATGAAATCCTTCAATTTACTGCATTAAAAATTATAACATTTTTTGTTTATCTTTACTTTATTGCAAATACTTATACTTTTTATTATATTTATTCATAATTTTTTATTATATTTATTTTTATTATATTTATTCATAATTTGCTAGGAAGCAAAATTAGTTTATATAAAATCCGACAAATGTTGATAGCAGAATTGTTGACCATTTTAAGATCTCTTTGTTCCTCTCTAATTCTATCTTACTTAATGTATAAAATGGCGATCATTATATTGTTACGACAAAAATTTCGATGAAAATATTCTTTTATAGATTTACCAAAACCTAAACTAAAAGTTTGTATATTTCTGTAATGTATATGTAAAAATTAAATAGTTATTTTCTAAAGCAATAAAAATAAATATGAGTTTTTCCCTTAAAAAAACTGGGGGTAGAATGTGGCACGAAGCCCGGAAACAGGAGAAAAAAATTCGTGGAATGTTAGTTGATTATCGACGTCGTGCTGAACGACGGAGGGATTATTATGAAAAAATTGTAAGTTTTTCCATTCGTTATACATAATATATTTTAAAGGTTACTTGAATATACTCTAAACTTCTAGAATATGTGTTGTAAATTAATTTTTTAATTAAAATAGATAATTTAACGATACAAATTATAATTATTATTATCTATATTTGTTTTTAATTATTTTTAGATTTTAAAAAATGTATTACTAAATATTACTACACTTGCGACTATATTTTTCAGTTTTTTTTATTTTATTATTTGTTTTAAACAATTTTAATACATCATTGTTATTGAATTGATAGAAATCTGACCCTACACAATTCATTCAATTACATGGAAGACCATGTAAGATACATTTAGATCCTGTAATTGCAGTTGCTGGTGATAGTCCTGCTAATATGTAAGTTTATATAATAAATCATTTTGATTAATTTTTTACATATTTTATAATAAGCTTTATTTATGATAAGGATGCCATGGCAAGGTAATGAAGATAATTTAATTGATCGATTTGATGTCAGAGCCCATCTAGACTGGATTCCAGAAGCTACTAACATAAATGATATTGATATTCCATTAACCAATGAAGATAGACATATCAATTATGAAAGATATCGTATAATTGTTCAAAATGAGTTTCTTACTGGTTAGTAATAATATACTTATTTTAGAAATTGAAAATTTATGTATAAATTATTTATTGATAATTTTTATTATTTATAGTTACATAAAAAATAGTTACAATTATATTTGAACATTAAATACATTAAATATACATAAATAAAATAAAATAAAAAAATAAATTATAAAAATGCTTTACGTTTACATTTAGGTTTAATTTTCAATAATTTAATGATAATTCTGAATACAAAATATTATTAGATCAATTGTTTTAAACACTTATAATTGTGTGCTTCAAGTTTATATTCGTTATTATGTCTCATAAAATTATATTATCATAATATAATGTTACATAAAATAAAAAAGAATATTTAAATAGATTATGATACAAATTTTAATTAAAATACTGTTTAGTAACTGAAGAAAAATTTCTTCATCAAATTCATCTTGAAGAACAATTTGGATCATCTACCAAACTAGACTTTGGAAAAGATAAAAAAAAATCAAATAATAGTGCTGCTATTGGTTACAACTATGATACTGATGAGGCAATAGTAGAAGTTCAAAAATCAGTAGATCTCAATTTACCAGAGGAGAAAGAAGATGAAGATAGTGATATTGATTTGGATATTTGTGTAGATGTTTCACAAATTGAACCTTCACAAGCTCATGAAATGAATTTAGTAGCCCAAAAATATGGACTTTTGGGTGCTGATTATTTTAGCTTTTTAACTCAAGATTTTGAAGAAGCTGAAACATTGCGTCAAGCAAGAAAGCAAGAAGAAGAGAAAGCTATGTATTCGGTAGGAATTTTTTTTATTAATTAGTAAATTCTCCATGATTAATGAAGGAAAATAATGATTGTTGTATAGGGTCGTAGATCCAGGAGAGAAAGGCGAGCATTTAGAGAAAAAAAAATGATTGGTAGAGTTATGAGCCCTCCAAGGTACACGTTTAAAAAAAATTTTAATTTTATTTAATATAATATAAATTTTATACAAACATACACTGTCTACTCTTTGACAGAGACCTTGCCACTTTAATTTTATAATATTGTTAATATAATTTATACAAATATTTTTTTCTCATATTTTTTTTATACACATTATCTTATGAAATTAAAAAAAACTTGTAGATATAAAAATTAATACATTTTCAATTTCGTTGATTACCATCTTTTAAATTAGTTATAATATTTTGTACACTAAAATGCAATCTTAATATATGCAAAAATTTATTTATGTCTAAAAAGTGCTGTTTGTTTCACGTTTTTACCAATTTTTGATTTATTAATTTATAAGTATATATAATCAAATAGTAGCATAATATATAAAATTTTATTTAATTTATTTAATTTTATACTAATGTAAATATATCTTTAATTATATAATATAAACAAATCCTTGTATATTATAATAATTTTCAATGAATAATGTAAAACTTGATTAATGCATTAAATTTAATTAACAAAATTTAAATATCCATCGGGTAAATTAATTTATTTTAATTATATGGTTTTTAGTTATGCTGCTAGAGAAAGTCCAGAATATAATCCATACAGAAAATCATCTTCCAAATCGCGATCTCGTTCAATATCACCTGTAAATACTGGACAAATAACATACATTACAAGTTTTGGTGGTGAAGAAGAAATGATTCAAGGTAGTTCTTCCCAATTTACAACTTCAAGGAGACTAAATTCATCAAATTTAAGAAAAAAAAAGGGACAAAGTCCAATTCCAAATGATAAATTATTAAATAAAATTATAATGTCTAGATCAAGAAGTAATTCACATTCCAGATATAAATCTTACTGGAAACATGAATCACGAAAATTTAATCCTTCATATCCTAGGTAACTAACTACAAATATAAATATAACTACAAATGAAGCATTTTTAAAACACATTAATATACACATCAATATAGTATAATTAATATAAATTATTTGTAATAAATTTGTATTTATGATAAAAATAATAAAATACATAATTATGAAAAATTTTATAGATCAAAAAGAAATCGTTCAAAAACGAGAAAGTACGGTTTATCGAAAATCCAAAGTCGATGGTCTTGCTCATATTCTAGATCAAGATCACGTGGTCGAAGTAGAACACGAACATACAGCAGATCTCGTTCTATTTCGCAAATAAGATCAAAATCCAGGACTAGATCAAGGTCAAGATCACAGACATGGTCTCGTTCGCACTCTAAAACATCACGATCTCCATCAACGTCAACTAGATCATCTACAAATACTAGCAAAAGTAGCAGATATTCAAAATCGATATCAAAACTAAAAATGGATGAATTGAAGAGGCGAAGATCTTTACCAGCAAAATCCAGATCTAAATCAAGGTCAACTTCAAGATCAATAAATACAAGATCAAAATCTAAATCAAGATCGAATACTAAATCTATGACAAGATCTAGATCGAAATCCAGATCTAAATCTAGAAGTAGGAATAAAAGTAGATCTGAATCGAGATCATCCAGATCTACAAGTATATCAAACTGTAAGCGTATAGAATCCAAATCAATTGAAAATAAACCTATAATATCTAGGTAATTTTCTTTTATTATTTATTTTCTTGATTAACATTTTATTTTATCTTTAAATAATCTTTAATTTTAAAAAATTTTCAATATTGAAAATTTTTTTATATGATATTACAGATTCTTATTACATAAAAAGTAATATGTAAAATTAAATAAAAATTGAATTTTATTGATACAATTAGTTTTTATACATTTATGTTATTTTAAATAAGAATTTGTGCATTGTATAACTTGAACATGGAAATAACTAACATTTAAAAATATTTTTAGGTATTATGGTCGACGAGGAAAATCATCAAGCTTAGAATTAGAATTATCTGATAATGAAAATAAAAATTTCCAAAGTTTACCGAAAATTTCATTATCTAATGCAAACATGTAATTATTTCTTTTTTATAAAAAAATAAATTATTTAATTACATATCTCAATAATAATAATATTACAGGAACAAGCCAAATGCAGGGTTAAGTACAAATTCTGGTGGCGGATACAAAGTCAGTAAGAACCGTAAAGCTTTATTAGTTACTTAATGCAAAATGCAAAAGAAAAAACATGTACTATTTCCCTCTTTTAATAATCTTTTTTCATCAAAGAAATGAACAATATGTTTATTTATATTATTATTCATGAAAAACAACTTGCAGATTTCATTATTAATATCTTTAAATTAATTAAAATATCCTTGATCAATATTTCTAATTGATCAATTTTTAATTGTATTAAGCAAAACAAAATGTTTGTTCACACTTCATCTTTCTTTTGGTGCGCCTTTTTATGTATGTCGATATATATTTTTTGAAGAAAAATTTTGTAAATATATTAATCATTCACAACAACAAGCCTCACATGTTTGTATTTATTAAGTATATCTATCAGATTTGTATTTTTCAGTCTTCAAAAATAACACCTCAAGAGCGACTTAAAAAGAAAATGCAAATTTTATTAAATAGACAATGTAAGTATGTTTCTGAAATATTAAAAAATCTATTGATGTAATATGCATAATTTGTTTTTGTTATTTTTTTTAATATGTTACTCTAGATAAAGCTGATAAAAAAGCTGAACAAGCTCGAATAGAAAAAATGGAACAGCAAAGGCAAGATAGAGAAGATGAAATACGTGAAATGTCATTAAAACTTCGTAGAAAGTAAATATATATCAATTTTATTTTTTATTTAAAACTTTTATCATTTTTTTATTATTTTAAACTTTTATCATTTTTTTCTTTAAAACTGTCGTATTATTTTAATTTTTAAAAAAATATAATTATTATTTTTTAATATCTTGTCCATAAATTTAAATTAAAATTTAAGTAAATTTAAATATGATAAGTTTTAGATAATTTATGATTATAATTTTTAGACAACGAGAACGAAGACATCGCTACGAAGGTCATAGTACGGACTCTCGTTCATCAATTTCACGTTCACCAACTCCAAATAAAAATTCTCGTAATTATTCTCGGAGAGAAAGGCGTGATCGTCAACATAGAAATAGTGATTACGAGGGCGATCGTGACAGAATTCGAGGCCGGGAAAAAAGAAACGATAAAGAAAAAAATACCAAACAAGATTCCCGCAAACATCGCATTCCATCTAGCCATTCTAGTCCTAAAAATAATCGGTATCAAACATATTGTTTATTTATTTATATTTAAAAGTGATTACTTTATATGTTTTAAATTTTTCAGAGGATTGGTTGATTATTAACTGAGAAATGTTTCAACGGCAATATTTAGGACCTGAATGCTCTGAAATTTTTTAAATTGTTAATCTTGTTTTACGTTACCTGATTTAATAATTTGTGGAATAAATACTTATAATGTTAAATAAGAAATGTATAAAGCTTATTTAAACCTTTACTTTTTTTTATTTATTTTAATTTATAATAAGATGGTTTAATTTTTAAAAAATGATATTTAATACTTGTTAAATGACAGAATTAGTCAACATGGAGTACAATATGTCTTCCATAACATTTGGAGTTTTAACAAGTAAAAAATTGATATTTTTACAAACAAGTAAATGTGTGTCTGAATATATATTTACTTGTTTGTAAAAGTAAGATAAATATAAGAATTATTTATAGTACAATCATTAGCACATCGTTGCATGTATATTATAATATCTAATCAATTAAATTGAGGTTAGTTTTATATTTTTCATATTTGCTTTTCAGTAAGTGATTCATGTTTTAATCGCACAAAAGATGATATAAGTGGATCAGTATTAAAAAATTTAATTATTAATCAAAGCTTAGAGACCGAAAAAATATTTAAAGCTATAGTAGAATGTTATGATATTGTTGCTGATGATGAATGCAGTATTAAAGTGAGTTATTTTTTTTTTAAATATTTTATAATTTGAGAAATATTATTTTATTTGTCTTTATAGGAAACCTTAATTAAATGGTCTGATGAAATAAAAGTTAATGTTATTTTAACTACTGGTGGAACTGGTTTTTCTAATCACGACATCACTCCAGAGGCTACAAAAAAAGTTGTTGAAAAGGAAACTCCAGGAATCACTTATGCTATGATATCAGCAAGTTTAAAAATTACACCAATGGCAGCTTTATCAAGGTATTGCAACATTAAATGATTATTTCTAAATAAACTCATCTCAGTTTGAATTTTGTCATTTGAGTTGTATAATATTTTATATAAAATTTAAATAATTTATCTACACATTGAAAAATTATAATATAATAAATTTCATATTTCATTAATAAAACTTATTTAAAAATGTGACCTAATTTAATCTTTAATTTCAATTCATTATTTTTATATTTTTATTTTAATTAAAAAATTGTATAGTATAATAATTTATACAAAAACATATTATAAAGTTTGTCAAATAATTAAAAAGTTTAGTAAATAATATATTGCATACAAGGTTGAAATAACATTAATAAATAATTATTATTGTTAATTTTTATTTAAAAAAATTGAAATTTAATTCTTTTCAATATGTATTATTTTTTATATAAAAATTTCTTATCAATCAATAATAAATAAGGAATATTTAAAATGAATATTAATATCAATAGACATTTTTAAACATTTAATTCTATATTCAATAAAAAAAGTTTATTAATAAGTTACTTATTTTATTGGTTGAAAATATTTAAAAAATTAAATGTATAGTTCAAAAAATATATAATTATAAAAAATTGACAAATGTAATTCTTTTAAATAATTTGTTATAATTTAAAAAGTTAATTAAATCATTAAAAATGTTCAAATATGACACAATTATTTTTAGATCTTTTACTGGTATTCGAAATCAAACATTAATTATAAATCTTCCTGGTTCACCAAAAGCTGTAAAAGAATGTTTCAATGCAATAATTAGTGTTATACCGCATGCTGTTGATTTAATATTAGATATTAAAAAAAATGTGATAATGGCTCACAGTATTCAAACTGATATAAGTCATTGTTTTTTAAAACAAAAATTGGAAGTTTCATTAAATTTAGATAATGTTGCTGAACGTTACAGAAAATCACCATTTCCATTAATTTCTATAGAACATGCTCAAGCACTTTTAAAAAATAGTGTAGAAAAAGAAAATTTTTCAATAAAAATAAATATTTGGGATAGTCTAGGAAAAGTGCTAGCAGAAACAATTTATTCTAGTTGTGATGTACCATCATTTAGAGCTTCAATGAAAGATGGATATGCAGTTATTTCAATGGATGGAAAAGGCAAACGTAAAGTTTTATGTGGTTTAGAAGCAGGTGATAAAGTAAGTGTTATTCATTATATTCACATATTAATTTCTTTCCTGTGATTGCAAAAATCCCATAGCAGCACAGATCAAAGATTAAGAGAATATTAAGCCCCATATTAAATCAGAGATGAACAGAGAGGTTGTTGATGCCAATGTTAAATTTTTGTACTGGAGGACTCAAATAATAGAACATTCAAATAAAAATCATAGAACCAAAAGCAATACTTCCAGTTAAATTGCTATATAGAAATTAACCACAGAACAGATCCTAAGAGAAGGTTAATCTCTGTGTTAAACGTTGGCAACAAACGTGGCGGGGGAAATATCTTTTTTCTGTCTCACACTTATAGGTATACTAGCGACCTTTAAAGTATCTGTGGTCCGAGTTAAAATTTTTTATAGTGCTTTAAAGCTTATTTGAAAAAAATGCTAACTATAGATATACGAATGATGAGTAAATATTAACTTAATTTTTTTTTGGTATTTTGAACTCTGAAAACTAAAAATAAAAATTTAAAACAATATTATATGAACAAAGTACCAAAAAAAAGTCAAGTTAATATTCATTCATCATTCATGTATCTGTAGTTATCATTTTTTAAAAATAGGATTTAAAGTACTTATAAAAAATAATAACTCGGGACACAGACTCTTTAGAGGTCGCTTGAGTACCTTAAAGTGAGGGAAAAAGAAGATATTTCCACCTCCACATTTCTACTAATGTTTATGCTGGAAATTTAAAATGAGATTTTACATATTTTTTTTGGATTGAATCATTGATTGAACATCCTCAGGATTCTCTTTTCGGTGTTACAGCAGGTGTTTTAATCTTTGTCGTGCTTCTACTTTCTTTTATATGAAAATATACACACCGCGATCCCGTGAAGCTTTCGCTGATTCTTGGGATTCTTATAACAAACCGAACTGTCTACCACGTATACTCGTAAAGCGCGCGCGGCGACAATTAGGAATAATCTAGCGATACAAAGGGCCGCTTGCCCAAGTCACCCATCGGAAAGATATCAGCATTACATTGTACCATTTCTCAGATGTTTGACACTTCTAAGAAGCGATATTTATGTCGGCGAGCATGAGGTCGCCTAAGCTGTATACTCCAGTCAATTTTTAATGGTATAAAATAAAATTATATTTATTATAACATTAAACTTTAAATTTAAAGGCATGATTAATTTACCATGTATAAACTTAAATTTAAATTTATAAATTATATAAAAAATATACTCGTGTAAACTTTAATTTTACATTACAATTAAATTTTATACATGGTAAATAAATCATGATTTTAATAAATTAAAATATAGCCTTTTTATTAAAATATTTTTAATAATATATTTATAAACATACCTATAAAAATGGTTTTAAATATCAGCATGTATATTTAGTTGTTAATAATTATAAATTTTAAATCAATAAAAAATATATATAAAAAAAAATCACTAAAATTTATATGTAAAATTACTTTATAATTAACACTTATTAAATGTATAAGAATCTCAACATATATTTTAAACAAACAGTAAAATGAATTATCCATACTCTTCTGAAAAGAGTTTTTAAAACTGCTATAAGCTTAAAATCTGTAATTTGGCTAAAATTTTTTGAGAAATAATAATGTAAACGTATGAACCAGCTTAACAGTTCCGGCACGCGAAAAGGGACATACGGGTTGATATCATTCTATTAAATTTGTTTAAATTGTTACTAATATCAAAGAAATATTAATTTTTTAATTGAATACAATAATATGGTATATAAATGAATGTAATTATTATAAAATTAAAAAAATTTCTAATTATTATGACGTGGGTACTTTCTTTTACCAGACAATTTTTCTGTGGTCCATCTGCTGCGTTTGTTGCTAGTTCTTGTATATACAGTTGACCCCCCCCTGGAATTAACGATGAAACCTATTCAGGACCGTGGAACACCGAACTAAAGATTTAAATACTACCTATCATCTATCCCAAATTATTTTTTTGGTCCCATGTTAAAAATAATGAAAACCCATGTTTTTTTCATGCTCGAATTTGATTCACAAAAATATTAATTTGATATTTAGTCCATTTCTCAAAATTAATAAAAACCATCCCAATTTTTAAATACTTCGAACATAGATATTTCGTAAACAAAATCGTATTTACGCAGTAAAACTAGTATAAACTAAATAGCTCAAATTTGATACACCAGCCCACATTTACGAGCACTTATAATTTTTTTTATTATTTATAAATAATAATAGATAACCTAATAAGGGAATCTACTTATGCTATTACCATGTTCTATAGTATCATTAAAGTACAATAAATCAGTTTAGCTAAAAATAATGAAATGGCTCCAAAATACAGATTTTACAATTTCATTGCTGATAACTAAATTCAGCTTCAAAAGCAAAAGATGTAAAAATACTTTGCATGTCTGTCGGTATGCACGCATTCTGATTCCGATTCCTTTACAAGAATTAAAATTTTTTGAAGGTTAATTAGCAAACTTTTGCCTTTCTTTTCTTTAGATTAAATTAGAGCAGAGTTACAAGTATAAAATGAAAAATATACAAAAGTAAAATGGTCACTATATAAAAAAATACAGACTAATAAACAGTTGTTATTTTTCTATTAAGAAGATGAAAAATATTTTTTATCAAAAAATTAGCTGTATTTGTTATTTTGAATATATTTCTAGCTATTCACATTAGTAAATTAATATAAATTAATTCTGTTAATAACTCTATTATTATGTCACTTCTTAAATTAAGTATATTTTTATATAATTTTTTTTTATTTTAATTTTATCAACCTTTTATTTTTAATTTTTTATTCATAAATTAGGTATTTTCATAGTCATTAATTACTTTTTAATTTATTTTATATTATAAAATTAAATCTTATTATATATACATATAAATATGGATGTTAATCAATTGTATCAAGTAGTTTATTTAATAATATTATATTATATACAAATTATTTTTATTAAATTGAATAATTATTCCTTGATTGAAAAATGTGTGGCTTTTAAAAGGGCCGATTTTTTTAATAATGCATTATTTAAATATATTCTCTAAATGATGTAGTTTAGTGCCAACATTAAGCACGTTTTGCACTGAATCGACTTCTCAATAGGATGTTATTTTCTACTGATAGTCACTGAGTTTGTAATAATGGAATAAATATTGGTGTAAAAGAAAGCAACTATGTAAGCACATGAAAACCAATGCCCATAATTCCTTGCTTAGATAAAATCGAATATTTTATATCATTTCAAAACATTTATTTATATAAGTATTATCATTTTAAATATGAGAACGTAATATTAAAATAAATATGTTTTATCCAATAATCAAATATAATATTAACAGGGAGACAGAATGTTATTTATCCTAATCAACAAATAAAAAAAGAGAGAGTGCTATTTTAAGCGTAATACAACCGATTGAATAAGCCGTGACTCTAAATATGACTGCGTACAAAGTAACCAGCTCTGTCATTGTATTAAAGAAATATCAAAGTTCCGATTCTACTGTTCACGATTTTTTTAATGGAGGTTTGAATTGGAATATCCTCGATATGTTAATCTGCTTAAGATTCGGAACCGAAGTGCTCATACGTTTTATCCAATTTTACTTGTTAGTTCCGCTGGATGGAGAATGGTAAATCCGCGAATTCTCCCTCTAGGTTCCGTAATGCTTTCCAGATGCTTGATTATCGTCTTGTCAGCTGTCTCCGCTATTGTCTTTCGATTGATTCTCGTGTATTCATTTTTGGTTCTGGTGCAGAATTTTCACGAATTGACGGATTCAGAAGTTCTTATTACTCATAGGTTTTATGATACCACTGAGTTCGATTCCTTCATCATTAATTTCCTAACGCTTTGTATCTATTTGCTGATGCATTTACTATTTTGCTTTCTTTTCAGAATTCGTCACGTATGCGATTGTTAACATGAACATTAATAATAATATTATATACGAGACATTTTAAAAAATATTTGTGAGACATTGTTTAAGACAAATAAAAAAAATTGGTATTAATATCATCGATTTAAAAAAATGAAACAAAAAAACCAAAATATTATCAATAACCAAAATATTGATAATATTTTGGTAGGAATAAAGCCGAAAATCGAATACCAATGGCATAATTTATAAAATTTTGATTGTTTCCCGATTTATACAGAAGAAATAAAATTTAGTTTAAAAAAGAAAATTTCTAAACAAAAAAAAAGACAAAAATAAAAATAATGTATTTATAATAAAAATTCATGCCGAGTACTGTAATAATAATATTAAATCCTTATATTGAAGAGATAAATTAATTATAAAAAAAGAGATACATTTTTCTAGATGCTTTTCATATTTATTATTATTTTTTTTTTAATTTTATCTATCATTTTTTCATTAATTTATAATATATTTTTTATCGATTATTTTTTCATTTTTATCCTAATACATGAATATCATTTTTGAATAACATTTTTAAGAATTATGATATGCATCACTAGCTGCTTTTTTATAACCTAAAAAGTGATCTATTGCTTGGACTAATAATTAATAAACGTTACAATATTAATTTTAACATCACTACACTCACGCTGTTTATACATCTTTAGCGTATCTATAAATCTATACTATCACGGGTATTACCCTCCTATTATCTCGATCACCTTGATACACACACAGTGCCGCTTACACCGATAAGGCATTTGGTCGCACATAAAACATCATGCTGGTCAAACTGTCAATGCGATTTTATTTCAATCAAATCCAGTGTGAGATGATCGATAACTCGTGAGACTACCTTACCTTTATTACTTGAATATTTTAACTCGTTTTTCCATCATTTTTGTTCTTTTAATAATTTATTTACATTATTGCATGATAGATGGATTTAGAGGTTAGTTGGATAAATGATACTTGAATTATTAGATCAACAATTCATAGCATCACAACATTGTATACATTATTTATATTTATTTTGTTTGTCTTTCCACTATTCCTAAACCTTATTCTACTTTGTTTTATTTTCCCTTTTCATCATGTCATTTCCATCTTCTTTCCTTGTCTCTTTTCTTCTCTGCTTTTTTCTTACTCTCTGTTTATCATATTCTCCTGTTGATATAACTCTTTGTTTTATGTAGTTCGATCCCTTAGTTTTCTCATCAGTTACTCGTTTATCTTACACATGTCTGTCAAGTACTTTCAGTCTTCTTTTTTCTATTTGCATAATTTGCATAGCCTTTCTTCTTTTCCCAGTTAGCATTTTCCTTCACTTTTTATACCGCCCCATCTTACCCTGACTATGTCTTTTATCCTTAATTTTTCCCTATCCTTTCTTAGATATGTAGGTAAAACTATGTCCATTAGGCCCTTCTACCATCTATTGTACTTTTCTTCTTTATATTCTGTACTATTCTACTAGCAACTCCGGAATATTTTCCTTCATTTCCTAATATATCTTACTTGCGTTTCACTTACTCCCACAGGCCATCCAGTTTTCTGTCATACTTTTTATTCCTCCTTGTTTTCTTCCCTGCTTCCCCCTCTCATAACAATTTTTCGCCAATCTGTGATCCGGTAGCTTTTTTTATTTTTTCTAAAAAGTGTACGCTTTTACTCTCTATTTTATACCAAGCTTAAAGTTTTTAATCTCTCACAGATCATATGCTTTGGACTGCAGAAATTTAACCCTAATCTCTATTTTTTATAACCTACCTTTATATTCTTCAGACCTTTTCATTCTTTCCATTCCCAGATTTTCACTCCATACTACATTCCACCTCTCACTGAATATTGAAATAGCATCCCCTTTCTTCTATAATTATCTCCACATCTCTTTTGCTATGACGACACCTTTATTTTTCGTTTCCCTTATGTATTCTGCGTATTCTTTTTTTGAACTGAAAACGAATTATAATTCCTGCTTCAGTTCCCTTATTTTTCTTTTTTCCTTTATTATATCTTTCTCTGTCTTTTTTTAATTATTCGTTTCTTATTTTATCCTTTCCTGTAATTCCCCTAATATACATTCTCCTTTAATATTCCTCTCTATTCCACCGATTCACTTTTTCCCCCGCAAAATTTACTTTCTTCAGAATATTGTCAATTTTTTTACTTCCGTCTCTTTTTTCCCTATCTTCAAAATCTCTTCCTTCTCTTTCTCTATTCTCTTTCTCTATTTTTTTTCGTTTTATGTATTTTTTTTCTTTTTTTCTCTTGCACCGTGTCTGCTACATTATTCCCTCTGTTCATCTAACTTGGAAAACTGCTTACTTTCACACTAATGCTTGCTTGCAACGCATTTCTTTATTCATTTTTATACTCTCTGGATAACATCTAACCTCATTTTTTTTTCTCATCACTTTTTCTCTATTTCTTCTTCCTCGTTTCAACTTCTGCTTTGCTTCTACTACTACACCTAGCGCTTGCTTAATACTTTCTACATTACCACATTTTCCTCTTTTTTACGTCCTAAAGATTCTGCTTTTATCTATATTTTTTAACACATATTACATTCCAAACTTTACATTTACTCGTGAAAATTGTAACCTATAAGAATTAAATTTCGACAGTTTTTTTTTTAATATTAGGTAATGAAGTGAAATTAACAAAATTGTATTTAACACAAAGTTATATATTAAATAAATTAAGTATATATAATAATTTTTAACTGACATTTATTATAAATGAGTCTTATTTACTAAATTGCATTTTAAAAGAGAAATTTCAAAATAAGGAAATAAATTATGTTATGTCTTGATCAAAGTCATTGATTAATTCAAACATCTAATTTTTTTATGTATCATTTTTAAAAAAGTTATTAGTTTTTCTATATTTATTAAGTATTAATTAATTTATACTATTTTTAAAACCTAAATAATTTTTTTTTAAAATATTTGTTACATTATTTCTATCAAGAATATTTAATTAATACACTTATAATTAATGCAGTGTATATAATATTAATTATTACATTAAATACATTCTCAGAAAAAATACCCTCCATATTTTAATTGTAGAAAAAATTATCCTTTTTTAGGGTTGTTAATAAAAAGAAATAACACTTGTTATATTACAATGCCAATGTTTCGACGATTCGGGTTGTCGTTCTTGTTTAGGCTTTTATTAAAAAGTTTTTTTAAATAAATTATAAAAACATATGTTATAGATACAAAATATTTTTATTTTCAATTTTTTAAATATATAGATACCTTATTTTTTATTGAAACGTATTTACTATCACACGTTGGTCATGCAGCATCAAAGTTTTTGTTTTAAATGTCAACTCTACGATACGTCGGTGTTTATATGTTTCGTAGAGATGACGTTTTTTAAAGGTCATCAGATGTATCAGATGATTATACCGAGTATTTAAATTTTGTGTGTGCTTCTGTCTGTTTAGTGTGTTATTAATTGTTTATATGTATAAAATTTCGAAAATTAACCACCTTTTGCAATCGCTTTTTCTGCCCAATATATCTTATATCTTGGTTATATATTTCTTATATATATAATATATAAGATATACTAATATATCTTGGTTGTATTCTTTTGCGTTAGATAAAACTATTGAGGAATTATTCTTGTTGGTGATAGAATTAGAGTAAAACATGTCTCGACACCGGTAATAGAAATACTGCATATAAAAGATAAATAAATCAATCAAAAACAGTGGCGCGAGGTACGAGACCTTCACCATCCAATACTAACAGCATGCTCCTTACAGCATACCCTGATATGTACCTCGGCTACACGATGAAGGGTGCTCCGTCGTCGTCAACCGGAGCAC
Source organism: Eupristina koningsbergeri (assembly GCA_018907245.1). Taxonomy (NCBI): domain Eukaryota; kingdom Metazoa; phylum Arthropoda; class Insecta; order Hymenoptera; family Agaonidae; genus Eupristina; species Eupristina koningsbergeri. The sequence goes on from JACCHV010000093.1 coordinate 179,165, forward strand.
CAGGACGAAATCTGTCCTTGGTGGGTCGTCGTGCGATCCAAGGTCAGCGGCACCGGTAAGTCGTCAGAACCCGGTGTCGAATGTGATCGCGATGTCGAGACGTGAGCCACTCGCGTAATTAGATAAAGCGTATTATTGTATTATTGTATATTGTATGGCTTTTTCCTCTGCGCAGCTTGGCGGAGGTTTTTTATGTCAGGTCTCGCCAAGCGAAAAATATGTAAATATGTCCGGCTATTCTTTTGAATAGATGAGGCATATTTGAATACTCGCAGCAGTGCACCATACAAAAAAAAATTGCATATCGGGATAGGGCGGCGGCGCGCTCCGCGGCCAAACCGCGAATTTAATTTTAATTGTCGATAAGACTCTGCGGCGAGCGGAGACAGCGAGCGACGAACCGTTCCGCTATGTTTATTGGAGAGACAAAATGCACTCTGTCCACGAGGATTACCGGATGACAACCGGAATTCTCGAAATGTAATATAATAAGATTTATTTATTTTTATCCACACCCTTAAAAAAAGATAATTTTTTCTACAATTTTAATTATTATATTTTTGTAAATAATTAACATAATTGTATCTCTTTAAAAAAAGTTTATTTTTAAGTATTTTATAAAATTTAAAGTTATTACATATACAATTGTTTATTATATTACAAATCATACCTTTAAGAAAAAAAACAATATTCAAATTTTATTATTCACTTCTGTCATTTCTTTACAATATCATTAATGATCACTAATAACCAATATTTTATAAGCTGAAGTTTCTTTTTTACAAAACATGTTTCATCAACACCTACGCTTGTTTTGTTTAATTGCGCATATAGAGCTCTAATTTCTAAAATAATATGAAGGAAGTTGCTGTACTCTCTTTACATAAGTATAAGTCAAAAGAACATTATGAAAAACTATTTATGTATTAAAGATTTATATCTTACTTTATCGTGTTAAAAAACTTACCATTATCAATAACTTTGTATTTTATAATTATTTTTATTTATTACATGACTCCGACCTTTCGCCCCGGGAGTGGACTTTTGTAAATTTATATTAAACATTTATAATTAGTTAACAATTAATTTTAATCTTAGCTTAACTTAATCTCACTGTTGAATTAATACTGTTTTCTTCTTTTTTCTTCTATCTGTAGTTTCCTTTTCCTTTTCTTGTGGTTGCTGTTTAGCTTTGTTATTTTAGTTTTACCCCTGACTTTGGTTTTTGCTCTTTTTTATTATCTCTTTTATTTTTTTTCTTAACAAGTAGTTCTCTTTGTACCCTTTAAACTTTTTCATTATTTCTTCAATTATACCTTCCGTACCATTGCACTTTCCAATTATATGACCCCAATCTCCTGTTTCTGCATTGCAAAACTCGCACTTCTCATCTTCGCCTCCTGTCCAGAATTTATTATGTGTAGTAATATTTCCACACCTTATCTTTACAGTCGTTCTCATATCATGGATTTTCTTTCCCGTCTTTAGATATTTTGATAGATTGTCAATTTTAATTTCCTTATATGTTGGGTTATATCTCGCCTTTTCTAATCTTTGCCTTATTTTTGCTATGTGTGTTATTCTCTCTTTTCCTTATTTCGTAGTTTTTATCTGTACCTTTCATATTTCAATATCCTATCTGTAATCTAGAAAATCTCATTTAACCATCTCTCTATGTGATCTATTTCCTTTCTCTCTTTCCATTATTATTTCTTTTCTTCCGAGCATATCCGCGTAAGTCTTTCCTTTCCGTGGTTCTCAATCTTCTCTTCGTATCTTAGGGCTCTTATTTTCCATTCTTTTTGCAGTTTTCTTTCTTTAGTTTCCTCGTATATTATGTATTTGGAGGTTTAGGGATCTAGACCGAATGCCCATCTGAGATAATCTGATTTCACTTTTTTCACATATTGAGTGTCTTCCAGTTCCCAGATCTCTACACCGTAGCCCTAAATACATCGCCTACTAAGTAATTGAATATGCGAATTCTTCTTCTGTAGGTTCTTGTATATTTCTTTTCTCCTAGTCTCCAAGTTTTCTTAGCCGCAATTCTGCCTTTGTTTCTCCTTTCTTCTATGTGTTCTTTGTGGTTACCCTATTTATTAAATAAGAACCCGAGATATCTGAAAGCTTCTACGGATTCTATCTCTTTACCTTTCTAACTCCATCTTCCTTCCTTACTCTTTCTATTTTTCTTATATACCATTACCTTTGTTTTTTCTGTGTTCATCTGCTTATGTTTATCGTCTTGGAATTTCTCGAGGGTACTCATTATTATTTACCTGGATTTTCTGTTTTTTGGTACTAGTACCTCGTCATAAGCGTACCAGTGACTAGATCCTGTCTATTTACACTTTTATTCCTCCCATTCTCTTCTTTTTCATCATTTCTTCTAAGCCCGCAATGTAGCTGTTAAACAGTATTGGGCTAAGGCTGAATCCCTGTCTTAGTCTTCTCACTGTCCTTATCTATTTAGAGTATTCACTATTATTTATAGTTAATATATTTATAATTATTATTATATTATTATTTATAGTATATATCTCTGTTCACCTGTACTTTGCACCTAGTCTCTTTGTATATGACCATTATTCTGTCAATCAAGTTGTGAACTTATCTTATATTCTTTCATTAGTTTCTACAGCCTGCTCCTGTCTACCATGTCGAATGCAGCTTTAATGTTGATAAACATGACATATAGCTTTTTCTTTTTTTTTATGTTCCTTCTAATTAGGACATATATATTATCTGTCGTTAATCTTCCCTTTTTATAGCCAGCCTCGCTTCCGGTATTATCTCTTTTTCTTCAACTTCTTTCTCAAGCCTTTCTCTAATAATTCCTGTGTATATTTTATATGCAGAGGATAGCATGGATTAACCCCTTTAATTCGAATTCTTTTTCTTTGTGCTTTTTTTTTCTTTTCATATGTCATTTTCCATGCTCTGCTCATTTCAATGTATTCTTCTTTAAGTTTTTTGCCTTTTTTCCATTTTATCAACATGTTTTTGCTTTCTGCTTATGTGCCTTACATTCTTTATCCCACTATCTATTATTTCCTATTCTCCATTCTTTATTCTTTACTTCTTTCTTTTAAATCGCGTTCTTTATTATTTCCTTTAATTTGATCTAGCGGGTTTCTACATCTATATCCGTTCTTTCTATTTCATATCTGTTTTTCGTCTTTTTCTTATAAATTTCTCTGCCCTTTTCGTCCCATATCTCGATAACTGTAGTTTTATTTCTCTCTTCTGCTTTTATATACTCCTTCCTTTTGTGCCCCGTCCTGATTCCGACTTTGATTATGAGGTGATATGATTCTATTCTTGGTTCAATATTTATTTCCTCCAGATTCCATACTATTTCATCTCCGATTGCCGGATCGATCACGATACTCCTTCTTGGGCATATATATGTGTAGTTTATATGCTCGTCTCCTTTGGCTGTCCCGTTTAGTATGGTCCAGCTGCTGTCTTCAATTCGTCTTACTAGTTCTTGTCCCTTGCTCTCTATCTTCTTATCTTCACTCCTTCTTTCTATCATACTCTCATCTCCTTCTCTTCACAAGAAGCTTCCCAATTGTCCTATTCTTGTATTTAGGTCTCCCATTATAAGCATGTTTTCCTTGCTTCCATCGCTATCTTTCTCTATTATATCCCATTTCTTTTCGACATCTTTTGTGTTATATATATTCTATTTCAAAGTCTTAGCTTTTATTAATTTCGACTTTATCAGCCGTTCTTCTTTTTTATTTCCCAGTTTCTTCACTTCTATGTCTCGCTCTTTTTTAATCCCTATGAGGAATCCACCCTTTGCTCTTTTTTTTTTCTCTCTCAACACCTACCATTTCCCATTTCATCTTATGCACATCTTCTTACATTTTTCTTTATCTTTCTCCTCTACCAAGGTTTCTGCTAGGCACACAAAATCTATTTTCTCTACGTATTTCCAAAAATCCTTATCTTTATTCCGTATCCCAAAACACTACATTTCTTATCTCCTCATTTTTGTCATCCTTCTTTATTTTTACTTTTGTCTTTATCCTTCGTTTCCTATTTCTTTCTTTCCTTTTCCCTATCGTTATCAGTTGGGTTCTCTCCGACATTATTTATCCCATATCATTGTCCCCTCTTTTCTTTTTCTTCTTTATGATTCTTTTTTTCCCTCTTCATCTTTATGCATCCACTTCCTTCTTATACTAAATCCTCTTTCTTATGTTTATCTTTGTTTTCTTTCCTTTTTTCACCTTCTTTTTATTCAATACCTCCCTCTTCATTGCTGTCGCTTTTTCCTATTTCTGTATATCTCTATTTCTACTTTATTATTCTTTATTATTATTCATTATAATTCTGTCTTCTACTTCCTTCAATAACCAGTTCATAGCTTTGACGTCTCCCCCCCCCATTTCATCCATCTGCCTTCAAGCATAACTTTTTATAGCCTGTCTTTGATTGCATTCTTTTCGCTTTAACCTTTCTGAGCCAGGCATTTATCTCCTCTTGTATTTTTTTTATCTTTGTGACGAGACGGCTCCGTTCGCCTTTTACGGATGAAGGGCAAAGTCGAGCTCTCGCCAAAGAAATAGAAAGATTTACGCATGCATTAGCGGCAGCCGATCTGCCAGGGATTTGGAACGTTGCTCACAGATGTCATCAATAAAATAAATAAGTTTAAATAAAAAAAAGGCACCGGGTAGGTGTCGTTTAATGAACAATTATCACAAATAAATACAAAGCCAACGACACATTAAATAAACTCGATTAGAATAAATTTTTAAACAGAAAATATAATAATATTTACAATATTTAACTTTTCGTTTACTCGTCTAGTGACCGTGGCATGAGCCATGGACAAAAACAATAATAACATCGACCCGGATACACCAAGCCTCACGAACTATCCGAAATCCGAGTAATTATTTTTAAATAATTACTTTACAAATTTCTAAACACGCGCAGATATTTCGGATAGTGTTCTGATTTTGGCTTATCTTATTTATTTAACAGATACAAGCAAATAAATAATAAAAAACAGCGGGGAACGGAAGGAACAGAAAGACTCGATATACAGTATAGGTACCCTACGAATGGTTAACGGAAAACCATACCCCTAGTGCAAAAGGGGAGACGTATCACGAGCCAAGGTTGCGAACGGTGGATACAAATGGTAAATATGCAGCGGACGAAAATTCACACATTTGCCGCAGAATATCTCTGACTTTTGCAAAGAAGAAAATAAGAGGATTGAGCAGCACGTAAAATTGACAGTTTCGGGTTTGTCACTAGCACTAGGAAGTGTCTAGCAGGAGTAGAGAGATTTTAGAGTATTGCCACTGAATAGTGAACAACAGGTTAAGGCAGGAGGGAAAGTTTAGATAGAATAGATGCCAGATATGATCTACCGTCAAATATACGGAACAAGGGACGGATTGTTGCAATATTAGAAAACTGCAATATTTCTATTAGGGCGCAGAAACCTAATTCGGCCAGAATAGAAGGGAAAGGGCTTTTCGTGAACTAATGCGCCCTATAAATTGGGATTTAACTAACACGGTAACGTGTACGGTTCAAAGATTTACCGCCACGGTAGCGTGACGATGGAGATCGGAAGAAGGATGCTGATACGATATTGTGAACAGCGGGAACTTTCGATGAGAGGATTGTGTCGCTAGAAAGTCGAAAAAGTTCTGCTCCAGAGTCGAACGCTGTGAGGTGCGACATCACCTCGGTTGTTCGGTGCTTGATGTGCGCATACGCTGCTGCGTCGTCGATCACGAGCGCTAATTCATTGCGACGCGGTGGTCCGCGCGGGACCTAATCACTATAGAAACATCGAAAAGGGCAAGGGGCCATCTCAAAGCTTCTAGCAATGAGCGGATCTCGTTGCATCTTTATACATTAGATCGTATTCAATAAATATCTGTGTCCTTATTAGCTTCCTTCTAGGTTGGTATACCTTTCTTCTTTCCTTTATGCTTTTATTTTTATAACCTTTTCGCTCCACCATGCGTTTTTTATTTTCACCCTGATACCTAATTTTTTCTTCATAAATTCCTCTACCCATTTTTCCAGTCTTATCTTTCCAACTTTCTCTTTTTTTATTCCTTTTAATACTATGTTCTCCTCTCTTTCTTTTTTCTCTTTCTCTTTAATCATTCTTTTCTTACACTTCTCTTTCCGATAAGTCAGATCTGGTTTCACCTGCCAAACTCACTTTACTGTGTTGAAAACTGCTGAGTTGGCTGTTGGATCTTTTCCTATCTCTTGTTACCCTTTCTTTCTCTATCATCCCTTCTTTTTCACTTCCTATTTCCTCGTTTTTCAACCAGTTGATTCCTTTTTCCATCACAGCTCTTCATTCAGATTCTATCTGCCTTTTTTTTCTATCTTATCCAAAGTCATTTCTAATTCTTTTATTCTTTTTTTAGCCTTATCTAACTCCATCTCCATTTTCTCTATCTTTATCTCTTTAATTTACAGTTCATCCAATCTTTTATCAAACTTGTCCATTTTTCTCTCTATCCATCTCATAGTGAACTTTCTATCATTTATCTCTTCTCTTAGCTTTTCTGCTGCTTTATTTTTCCCTTTTTGCTCTATAACTTTATATAAACTTTCTTCTTTCATCTCTTTTTCTTCATTTTCAAAAGTTATCTTTCTTTTTTCTTTTCGCGATAGCGCCAGCATGGTTTGGTAGCCACTTTTTGCTCCCCGGCCTTTTTTTCTGTACCCTTTGCAACGGGGTATTCTGTCGCCAGGATATGATTCAGCGGAGTCAGGGTACGGATCAGAGTCTGGTGAAGTGACGGGATAAAATCGGACAAAGTTTTAAAGTTTGAAATTTTCATTTAATGAAGTAAAATAAAATAAAGATCATTACAAGAAAATATGATTAAATTAATACAATGATTAAATTACAAATAAAAAAATTATAGAAGATAATTGATTTAAGTACAGAAATCTTAAAATTACGATGGCTCTATATAATTCTAAAAATCTTTAGTGTTTAGCGGTACCGCGATGGAATAACCTTGTTTGCGGGGGTTGCGGTAAATTTACAATTAAGTTTCCGGTGATTAACATAAATTTCCTGGTTTCGCGGTGATTTTATTACAATTAATTTGTTATACGGCGGTTTCCCGGTGATTTTATATAATTTATAGCAATTTGCCGGTTTTGCGGTGATTCTATACAATTTTATGACAATTTGATGGTTCCGCGATGATTCTATTTTATTATAAACAATTTTGTAATTTTTAATAATTTTTCCGAATACAAAAGTATATCGCGGTAAAAAAAATTCGCATTACAAGGCAAAATTTTAGTTTGCTCGTTCGCCGCTATGTTTTAGTGGCACGGCGGTCTTGGCGAGCGATCGGTTCGGCTGGCAGCCGCCAGGGGGCGATGCGATCACCGGGGCCTTTCTCGGGCTGGGCCTCAGTCGGCCGACGGACGGACTTTTTCACCCCTCTGTAAGACGGTCTAGCGAGCCTGAATATTTGTCTGCTTGGGGGCGTGGTCCGCCGTTCCAGCGCCGGTGCCCGTCAGCTCGACGGCAGTAGTCTCCCGCGTCGGACCTCTTCGCCCTAGCTCGTTCAACGTGTGTGCCGACGGCGGCGAGCTCCCAGTGATCCTGGGGATGCCTGACGTTGTCGACCGGGATCATCCGCGGCGACAAGTCTCCAGTGAACCTGGGAAAGCCTGTCGTCACCGACGACGCCGAGACGTCCTCTACGCCGACCCCACGTCGTTTCTCAGTGATCCTGGGAGTCCGACGGGAAGCCGTCGCCAATTTACTTTGCCGGGGTTGTACTGCGGCGCGCTTTCGTGGCGCCGCAGCACGGTTTAGGTGAGGAAAAGATATTTTCCTCACACCTTACTTGAGCCGCGCCTCTCTGCCTTACTGGTAATAGGTGTACTATGGATACTAGGCCGCTGTGTGGCGCTGCCACTCGCTGTAAGTACTCCGTCTGCGTTCTGCATACTCCTTGCTTAGAGCTTCCCATCGATCGGTTGTGCTTCTTGTAATTTTCCCTAATCTACTTTTCCTCACTATTCTTCTTTTCGTCTTTTCATTTACACTTTTCTTTTCTTCACTTTCACTATTAAACTTTTCGATAACCTTTTTTTGTCTATTTTGTTTTTCTTGTTCTTCACTATTTTATTCTACTTATTGTCACTTAATACTTTCAATTTTTAAAAGACTTAATTCGGCGTGTTTCACAGGTTCAATACGTGTACAAAAGTTCTTATTTTTTATTATTATTTATATTGTCTGCTTCTAGATATCTTATTTGAATAATTTTATAATCATTGAAATTAATTGTTTGTATTTTCTTGCTATAAGGAAATTTTAAGTTTAAGTGCAGTTTATTCATGATTTTTTTTATTTCTACCATTTCGACTATTATTATTTGATTATGATTTTATTCTTACTATTTTATACAGTTTAATATTTTTTTATAAATATACTCAAAATCATCTGCTTCTGTATTGAATATTATTAAATTTAAATTTTTATTTATAGCTCTGAAAATGTTCATATTCAATTTATATATAAATAACTCTTTTATTATATTTTATTTAATTTGCCTTTTTAAAAATCAGATATCTAGATGGATCAATAATTCATCGAATTATTTTGAAAATAGTATTATTGAGTTTGGCTATATTATCTTTAATATAAATAAACTTACTTTCTCTTACTAGATGTTTTACTTTGAATATTTTGAGTGGTTGTATCTATAGACAATCGAAATAGTGAATGAATAAGGACATGGTTCATTTATCACTACTTATGCATCCAACTTATTTTATAATATACGATAAATGAAATTTCACAAAATACATAAAAAATATTTTAATTTTTATGTATTTTGTAATTTTTAATGTAATTTTTAATTTTTTAATTATTAAATATTCTTCTAATGGACGAGATATTTTTCATTATATTTTTTAAAACTATTGAAAAAACTAAAATCGTCCAGTAAAGTGTGATCGGGATAATCCGTCATAAAATTCAGAAAACAGGCTTCTTGTTCTTTAGATAGTGAGGGGGAGAAGAGCCAGAAGGAATAATCGACTCGCATGGGTCCAAAAGGCGTGGGAGAAATTCTTTTCTTGTGTGACCCGTCGTGGTACGAGATTTTACTTACATCCTTAAGCGTTCAATTATACTTGCGCTTTTTTTTGTTTGCGAGAATTTGTAATTCTGATAGTTTAAATATTGTGTTGCCGGGATATATGATAGTACCCTGGTGTTTAGTGCGACTGAAAACCTAGTGCTTATGAAATTATGAAAAACCAGGTGTTTATGCTAAGAAGCATGGGATCTTTGGATTCACCGCCTTATCTTCGCATTCCTTGATGTCCTCGTTGAGTCTCTGCCCTGGATAGACGGCAAGAATCAAGTGCAGGCTCGCTATGGTTGCGACGATTCATTGTGCGTGCGGAAGCACTGATGCACCTAGGATTTTATGTAATTCATTATATTTATTTGTAAGCACGCCGAAAGCTTTTCCCGCTGAGAAACAGAAGGTTTTTATGCCGTGCATAATAAAGATGCCAACTTTTATATTTTTAGATACCGATTATCGCGAGTTTTTCATTTGTCCTGCGGCAATCAATCCTTTCCTCTCGCCTTATCCCTTAAAGAGTTTATGTAAATTACAAAGTGCGCTGGAAATAACTTCGCAAATTTTTTTTAAATTTAATTTACATTAGTATGAGACTCCGTTAGCAATCGCAGAATGTGTCACATTGTGCACAGAACGCGCCGCTAATATTTCAATAGAGAAAGTTATATAGTACGCAGTGAAAAGTGAGAATTGATAGGAAGGAAAGCAGAGAAAGAAAAGGAAGCAGAGGAAAGCAGAATAGTGTAGCTAAAAAAGTGGAAAGAAAAAGTGCCGCATTGAGAGGCTAAGGACAAAAGAGGGAGAAAAACAGGGAACAGCAGAGCAAGAAGAAACGGGCCCTGACGATAGAGGACGTCAGCATACAGAAACTATAACAGACGGAACGCGGACGGAACACGGACGAGCAGCGAGTGAGGGGAGATGAACCAAAGCAAATTTTACAAGCATTCTGTTTTTGTGGGATGAGATTTCTATATATTAAAAAATAATAATAGAAAATAAAATAAAATAGTCTAAATAAAATATAGAACAAATACACGCTAAATAGAATAATAAAATAAAATAAAATAAATAAATTAATAAAAATAATAACAAAAACACAGAAATCATAAAAAGGTATACGTGATAAACATACAAAAGTGTAAGTGTGAATATTATAACAAATAATACGAAATCACATAAATCAAAAACCAGAGACAGAGTGAGTGGAAAACAGGAAAGAGCAATGCTGACGAAAGGAAAGGCAAACGAGAGAGAGAGCACACAACTCACACTGGACGGGATGAAAAAGAATAACACAGGGGAGAAGAGGAGGCAAGAAAAATAAGAGAGGAGGAAATAAAGAGCAGAGAAGATAACAGGGCCAAGTTAGAGATGTTCAAGAAGGAAATAAAGGAAAGATTAGATAGAATGGAAGAGATACAAGAGAAAGAAAGAAAGGAGACTAATAAGAGGATACGGAAATTGGAAGAGATATATATAAAATTGGAAGAAAAAGAGAAAGAAAATGAAGGCAACGTGAGAGTGTGGGCGAGAAAAGTAGAAGCAAGGGTTACAGAGATAGAAGAAAAAACAAAGGAAGATAGAGAGAAAATTAGTGAAAGTAATGATGAAAGAAAAAGTAATAAAGAGGAAACAGGGACCGAGAGAGAACAGGGAGATGAGAAAGCATGCCAAAGAAGTCAAGGCTGAACAGCAGAGAGAGCAGTAGGTCCAATTCGACAAGGTGGAGCAGCGGCAGCTCTAGTGGGGGGAGCGCGATGTCAGACAGAGAAATATAAGGGCTTAGGAAATTGATGTGGGAAAGAGAAAGAAGAGACATAGAAGAAAATCTGGCGATAAAAGGAATGGACAGAGAGGAGATAAGGAAGGGAGGTGTGCTGGACTGGGCCAAAACTTTCTTGAAAATTAAATTGGGAATAACAGAAGAAGTGAAAAGTGCATGGAGCAGTGGAAAAATGGTTATAATAAAGATGAATGATAAAGCGGCAAGAAACAGGGCATGGGGAGAGAGGAAGAAGCTCATAGAGACAACGATATACATGGATTTTTATTTAACCTATGAGGAGAGAAGAACGCAGGAGGAAATAAGGGAGTGGGTCAGGAGAGCTAGGGCGAATGGCATTTTCGCAAAGGTAGGGCTAAAGAAGGTATTTGTAGAAAGAAGATGGGAGAGATGGGTAGGAGCAGAAAGAATGGAGAGAATATGGGAACAGATAGTAAGGAACGCGAAACCTAGCAGGCTCAGGAAACCAGAGGAAACCGAAAAAGCAGAGAGCAAGAGCAGAGAAGAGAATAAGGAAAAAGAAGAAACAAAGAGTGAAGCAGGAAACGGGAAGGTGAAAATAACAGAAAGGAGAAAGAAGAGATCATGAAGGAAGAGCAAGAAAACGAAAAAAGAAATTTAGTCTAAAAAAGAGACGGGTAATATGGAAACAAGATAGAGTGAGACATGACAGACGGAGTTACGGTGACAGTAAAATAAAAGAACGACAGTACGAAGAAAAACAGAAACAGCAGTAAAAGACAAAAAAGGGAAAAAAGTAAGAGGCAAAAAAACAAAGGAAAAGAAAGAGACAAAGATAGAAAGAACAAAGGACAAAGACCAAGAGACAAACGGATGAAGACTGACAAAACAGACAAGACGAACGCAGAGGAGGAGCAAGAAAATGAAGTGATGGAAGAGAAACTGGATATTTTGAGAATATACAGTAACGGCAGAGAAATGGAAAGTAAGTGGAAAATGATAGAAGTGGAAAGCTACAGCGGAGATACAGAAAAGATAATTATGGGTGACTTCAAGGTAAGGACAGAGGAGGAAGGTAGCTACACTCAAGACCTAGAGGAGGGAACAACGAAAAAAGGAAAAGCAGAGATAAAAAAACGGATAGGGAAGGGAAAAAACTAATCGGAAAGATACAAAGTAACGGACTGAGTGTACTGAACGGGACGTGCAGGGGAGACGAAAATGAAGAATATACGTACATAGGGACTCAGGGAAATACAGTGATAGATTTAGCACTAGTAGACAAAGAGACAAGAAACAAAATAGAAGAATTCAAGCTCGGAAGAAGGGTAGAATCGGACCATCTACCTATTGTGATCACATTACTGACCGAAGAAAAAAGAAGTATAAAAAAGGATACAGAGAATGTAGAGAAGAGAACTATAACGCTGTGGAAAGAGGAAAATATCAAAGAATACAGGGAGAAAACAGACAAAAACCACACAGAAGAGGAAGAAGTAAACGATATAGAAGGGCTATGGGATAAACTAAAAGAAGTGATCGAGGTGAACATGGTCAGGAAAGAAGTTTAAGCGAAGAGATGGGGGCTGGGAGTGTATAAGTGGTGGGATAAACAGTGTAAAAGAATAAAAACGGAGTAAAGATAGCACTGCGAAAATGGAAGAAAGGAAAGATAGGGAAAGAAGAATATGACAAACTATGAAGAGAATGGAAAGACATGTGTGAAAGGAAAAAACAAGAACTGAAAGAAAGAGAAGCGGCGGAATTAAAGAAGTTAAAAAATGAAGGACAGACATACATAAATAGGGGTAGAAAGTAAAAAGATAGTACAGAGGCGCGCATAGGTAAGGTGTAATGGAAAGATCACTTCAGGAAACTACTCAAAGAAACTAGTGAGCACAAGATCGACAGGACGAAACTGCTGAGACAAAGGGAAGGACAAGAAACGCTTAAAATAGAGTGCAGAGAAATCGGAGTCATATGGAGGAATCTGAAGAAGAAAAAGGCCACCGGTGAGGATAAAATCCCGAATGAAGCATGGATATACGGAGGAGAGAAAGTAAGGAGGAGGTTAATGGAAATAATTAAAAAAATAGGCAAACACGGAACGATACCAATGGACTGGAAAACGGCAATCATAGTGCCCATTTACAAAAAAGGAGATATGGGAAATCCGGAAAGCTACAGGGGACTATACATGCTAACTTCGGAATATAAAATCTAAACCGGTGTTCTGAAGAATTGACTAGAAAAGGACACAGAAAAGAGGAAAATACTGCCAGAAGGACAGGCCGGCTCCAGAAGAGGAAGATCTACCACGGAAAATATGTATATTCTAAAATACTTAATAAGGAGAGCGGTGAGAAAAGACAACAGACATATTGTTTGTGGACCTGAAGTCGGCATTTGACACAGTCAACAGAGAGAAATTATGGACTATTATGGAGAAGAACAGATACAATAAGGTATTAACGAACGGAATTAAAAGACTGTATGAAAAGACAAAATGTAGAGTAAGGACAAAAGAGGGATTGACCAAAGAATTCTGGATAAGTAGGGGCCTGAGACAGGGCTGCTGCTCCAGCCTCCTGCTGTTCAACATATACATAGCAAGGATAGAACAGGATATGAAAGAAAATAACATAGGTGGGACAAAGATAGTAAACACCAGGATATGGTCCCTGGCATATGCAGACGATCTTGCACTAGTAGGAGAAAACAGAGAGGCCATGCAAGAGATGATGGCAACGCTGAAAAAGTTCTTAGAATACAGGTAGATGCGGCTAAATACAGGAAAAACCAAGATTATGGTGGCAAAAAAAGGTAGAAAACAGGAGAAAGAGAAATGGGAATAGAAAGGGAAGCAAATCAAGATGGTGAAATCATTCAACTACCTGGGGTTTGTCTTTAGAAGCGATGGTAGCCATCTGGATCACTTAAAGGAAAGAATTGCAGCGAAAAGAACATGGGGATTAACGGAAATAATGTGCGCTGGATACTTCGGTATGAAAAAGATGTTGTTTGACTATTTAGTAAAAGGAGTCTTGGAGTACGGAGTCGAAATCTGGGGAAATCAGGACACAGAAGATATGGAAAAGATCAAAACGGATTACTATAGATGGACCTTGAAATTAGACTTCTGTACTCCAAGATACCTGGTGTATGAGGAAACCAATGAACGGAAAATGGGTATGGAATGGAAAATTATAAAGTTAAAATACGAGAATAAGATCAGGATGCTAGACGAAGAAAGATGGGTAAGGAAGTGCTACGAAGAAAGCAGGAAAGAGATGACAGAGAACGTAATAGACGAGACCGAAAAATGGCTTAACAAACTAGGATTGAGCAGGATATAGATTGAGATATGGCAGACAGAGGGAAGGAATATATTTCAATGAGATAAGACAAAGAGACAAAGACATACAGGGACAATACAGAATGAGCAGGATATCACAGGCGAAATATAACAGAGTATATAAGGAGATGCAGTGTATAGGACTTCCAGAGTACCTAAGGTCAACAGCAAAAGCGGAAGCAATGAAGACGATAGCTCGCATAAGATGCGGTAATAGAACTACATAGAATAGGTATTGGCTGAAGACCGAGGAAAAAAGATGTCCACTATGCAGAGAAGGAGAGGGAGATTGGGAACATTGGATCATGGAATAGAATTCGAGATGACAAGGAGGAAAAGAAATGGAACTGGACAAATAGACAGACGATGTTGTGCTTCGCTAAAGGTATTGGCGACAGAGATATATACAACGGTATCAGAAAGATTGAAAGGAGGATAGAAAAAGCAGATGGAAAGCAGTAAGACGAAGAATAATAATAAGAATGAAAGTGAGAGTTAAAATAAGTGATAGATTAACAAATACAAAGACACTGTGATACTATATAATTGTAAATATTAGAATTAAGTTGTTAAAATAAGAATATGTAAATGAAATGTAAATGAAAACGGAACCCGTCCCTTGGCAAAATCTGGGACGTAAATGTAAATAAATAAATAAATTAACATTAGTATAACCTGAAAACTAATAATCTGATCAAGCTAGAATTTTCTACAAATAAAGTGCATATTAATCACTTTAATTTTCCAAAATTATATTTCTAAGTAATTTAAAAAATTTTCGGTTTTTAGTAAATTTTTCGAGTTATAATTTTCCGATTAGTTTATCTAAAAATGAATTTTCTTCGCAATTTTATTAACTACAAATCGTCAATTGACACTATAGTGTTAAAATTACAGTCTTTCATTTCGTAACAAAAATCTAGAAGAAAATGCATTTTTTCGTTAAAATTGTTAATAAAAAAGAACCCTGAATATCATGAGTGAAATTTTAGAAAATAAGAATATACCGATTGTTTTACGAATTTTGATATGTGTTATTAGTTTCTTTTTTTCGTGACTAAAAAAATACTTTATTGCTTGATCTAATAATTAATAAACGTTAATTTATTTTTTAAGCCAGGATATGCGAAGATCTTGTCGGGTACTTGCGTTCGAATTAATACTGGTGCTGCTGTTCCTGATGGTACGTATTATAATAAAAATAATACATCTATGTTTGTTTATATGAAATATATATATTAAAATTTCAGATGCATCAGCGATTGTTGAAGTTGAAGATACTATTTTATTGCAAACAACATCTGATGGAAAAGAAGAAACCGAAATTGATATTTTAATTGAACCTGAAATTGGAATGAATATTAAGTATACTGCTTTCTTATTTATGATATTATTTTTTTATAAAAGCTTTTTTATAATAAGATAAAATGTAGTTTCTCTTGGATGTAAAAAAATTACATCTTATTATTTTTGTATCGTTGACGATTCAGAAAGTTGGTTACTTGCTTTCAGATTAGGCCATTATTAAAAAATTATTAGATCTGTTACGTCCGTGGCTTTAATATTTAATTAAACTAATGTTGAGTATACGATTTCAAGCACTAACTGTAGTCTAATTTTACGACACGTCCTTGAACAAGTATTTTTTTCTCTATACGCAAAACTCAAACGAAAATACGCGAGTTACCGAAGAATTCGAACGATGAACGATCATCTTCGTTTTAACAACCCGTGGATATACGAAAACCGCACTAATCCTTGTCAAAACTATCGCACGTTCGATTAGATTTCTCCTTTTAAGCCTGCACTTTCGCACAATAGCTTCTGGGAAGGAGAATACATAAGAAATCGCGGAAATATTTATATTAAATGAGGATGAATGAACGCGAGGTGGGAATCCACTCGAGGCATGCAATACGGGTTTCGATAAATAAATTGAACCAATCAAAAATATATTTAATAAAAACATATCGTTTATTTGTTTACTTGTACAAAATCCTTAGTAGATTGCAGACTTGGACCCTTACAACAAAGGTGGTGGAGTTGAGTGAGATAGATAATGCACCCAATAGTCTCGAAGAATCTCCGGGATGGTTTCTCTCGTGATGACGAAAATGGAGGATGAATAGGTGACACCAAAAAAATTACAATTAAAAACAATTTCTGAACCTGAGCGAACTTGGTCCTTTTTATAGTTCTGTTATCAGTAGGTCCATTAGAGACGTTGCGTGCGTTATCTACCTCAACTCTCGTAAATTTTTCCAAAAGGAAAATATCACGTATTTTTCATCATTGATGTGTTTAGTTAGAGGAAAACTAAATCTCTTTAAGCAAACATACGCTTCTAAGCTAACGGTGTTTCTCAAGATCATATAATTTTCGCCGTGTGGAATCACATGTTAGATTATTTTACTATGGATTACTCGTTAAGAATATATTTTGATCCCTTTTAATCACAGGTTTGATTCGTTTGTTCGATATTCTGCTATTTGATTTATCTGTTTTATTTAAATTAAATCGAATTATTTTTCGAAAATATTTTTTTTTATTTAACAAGTTTCATCAAAATCTTAGTTCTGAATGAATCTTCGGTCAATAATTATTTAATTATTGTAATTTTTATTTCTAGTAATTTGTCTATATAATCATCAATTTATTGATTTAACAAGTTTAATTACGATTGAGTTATTGATCGAAGATCATTTAACAATTTTGGTAATTTGTTTATAATTTGTTCATATAATTATTAGTTTATTGATTTAAAAAATTTAATTGCGATTGAGTTATTGATTGAAGTTTTTCAATTGGTAATTTGTTCATAGTTTATTCATATAATTACTAATCTATCGATTTAACAAATTCATAAATATTTAATTTCGGTGGCGTAACGTTTATTAGTTATGTTTGTTTTATTATTAATAACTAAGATATATGTTTTGTATATTCGAAAGTGCATCTTTTCATCTCTAATCTCCACATATTATTACAATATGTAAATAACTAAATTTCCTAACTCATTCGTTTCTCTCGTAAACTGACATGAAAATGTTGGCTTAATTTTTTATCCGCTTCCGATTATCTTATCGGGAATACGAGGCGCGTGAAGAAAAATATTCAGTCGGAAAATCAAGTAAGTTAAGCGCATTCTAAATTCATTTGAAAATATTTATTAATATTTTAATTTTAATTAAGGGCTCGGGCCGTAACAGATCTATAAGCATTAAAAAATAGCTACTCGAAAATATTATCGCACAATAAGTATAATATATTAAAATATTTATTATTTATCATAAATTATTAATGTTATTATAATAATGGTTATTTCAATATGAAATTAATATTAATAAAATATATTTAAAGTTATTTATGTTAACTAGTTTGATCGGTATTTATATATTGTATTTGAATTGTAGGCTTAATAATTTATTTCTCATTAACAATTTTAATAATAAGTTATTTATTAAAGATATAGAATTTAATATTTATTTTATATATTCTATAATATTAACAATAATAAATATTTGAAGATCAATTGGCAATGATATAGAAAAAAACAGTGCTATTTTGGAAAAAGGTACAAAAATTAGTGCAATAGAAATGGGAATATTAGCTACTTGTGGATGTACAGAAATCTTAATAATAGAAAGTCCAAGAATTGGTATTTTATCTACTGGAAATGAATTACAAAATATTGGTGAAATTTTAAATCCTGGTCACATATATGATGTCAACAAAATAACTTTGATGATGATGTTAAAAGAAAGTGGTTTCAATACAACTGATTTAGGTATAGTACCTGATCGGTAAGTAGCAATGTGGAAAATAATGAAAAAATAAGCACGTATGTTTTTATTCTAATTAGACGTTACCAAATCCATTCAATTTCTTAATTTTAACAGTGATAGTTATGATTAAAAAGAAATTTTTTTTAACTTTTTTAATCGAACATTTTAGAGAACGTTTAATGATCGATGTAATTGAACAAGGTTTAAAAGAAATGGATGTTATAATTACGACAGGATCTGTGTCAATGGGTGATAAAGATATGTTAAAACCCATTTTAATAAAAGTTTTTAAAGCCACAATTCATTTCGGTAAATATTTAATTTTATATAATATTTGTTAATAGTTAAAATTAATAAAAAATAATTAATAAAATAATAATAATAATATGTATAATTATAAATATTATATAATTAATGAATTAAGTGATTACGTATGGGTGAGCAGATATATACAATACACAACTGCCCACAGAATCAAGAGGGAAATCCTCAACATACATGAGTTGCATCATTGCCTCTTGTGTATGGGTAGATAGTTATGTATTATATCCACTTGATCACTCATACGTAAATATTTTAGTGATTGATAATTTTACACGCCAATTCATTTGCAAACAGATTCTGTAATTAATTATGTTATAGATATCTCTATGAAAATTTGTACAATACATGAATTATTTCAATCTTTTTGGTATCGCGAGAATTGTATATGCATCCTTAAAATAGATGTAATATAATCATTATGTAAACTGTTTTATCACAATATGTTTGAGGAATATAAATTAATATTTAGGAAATTTTTTATATATAAATTATCATTTATTCATTTAATATTAAAATATCAATCATACAGTTAAGAAAATTATAAATTAGATGTTTACATAAAGAATATATAATAATAAATATATTAAAATGAATTACAGTTATAATTACAGAATATAATTTATGTTACTTGTCATTGCGAGTTTTGCAACGATTGTTATTTTATGAGCTTTCTTATTATCCGAAAGGATTATGTAGGTAAAATATATTTTGATACCAGGCTGTAATCACTTCAAATTTCTCTTATGCTTGAACAATTCTTAGTACTTGTAACTTGGCTTTATAATGTACTTTTTTACAGATGTCCGTGGCCAAGACAAAAGCCAAAAACCACATTTTCTATTTTACTCTGCATTATATCATCTTGACTTTATTCCTTTTATGCTATTTTATAATTATTAAGATTATTTTGTAGGTGCAATGAACTTAATCAATCGCATGATGTACCAAAGTTCCCATATTTTCTTTATATTATTTTGTATTTATTAATAATAATTTATTGATATTATAGTGTTTTCTAATTGAATCACATATCATGCTTCATTAACTCTCGCTAATAATTTATTGATATTATATTTTCTAATTGATTGTGATTTTAATCATCCATATCAATATGTTATAAAATAAAATGTTTTTAAGTTTTACTTTTATTGTTTGATCTAGTTATTCTTATAATTCGTATTCATATGTATTTAAAATTTTCTTTTTACAATATTATTTAAATATATTTCAATATTATTGAAAGCTGTGAAGAAATACTAAATAAATTATTGAAGCGTCACATAATATTTTAATTTTTTTTATCGTGTAGGTAAAATTTGGTTCTGTTTTTAAGTTAATTATTATGTAAAAATCGTTGTTTTTAACCATTTATTTTTGTTTAAACTAAATATAATAAACCTACTGAGGATGATAATTAAATTTTATTGACTAATCACCAACTCAAATTACGAACTTGCGTCTTTATTCACCTGATAATCAAGTAAAAAAGAGATCTAGATAATTAATTTATTAGTATGTAACTAAATAAGATAATATTGAGTTTTAAATTTTTTATGGTAGATTTTTTAATAAACAATGATATTTTTTTAATAAAAATCATTGTATCATTATAATTTAAACTTATCAATAAAAATAATTATACGTTATTGAAAAAGATAAAATTTTAAATAAAACCCAAAAATGTGTATTTATTATATTTTTCACATATTTTTAAAGTTCATAAAATTTTTCTTAGTCTAATCATTTTTATTTTAATTTAAGGTCGTGTTAATTTAAAACCTGGAAAACCAACAACTTTTGCGACCTGTGACTATAATGGTAAAAAAAAATATTTTTTATGTTTACCGGGTAATCCTGTTTCTGCAATAGTAACTGTGAATTTATTTGTATTTCCACTGTTAAATTACTTAACAAAAAATAATGAAAAATCTACTATAGTGAAAACTATGGTAATAATAAACATTTTAATTTTTTCAGTTTTTATATTAATACTTACATTGTAATCACTCTTTTAAAAATATATTTCATATTACGTTTCGAGTCAAAATTATTTAAATAGTATAAATATAAATTTTTAAGAAATTTTTGATAATAAATTGTTGATAAAATATTGTTACATTTAAAATTTTGTTAAAAATAATGAATTTTAAAAAATAAGATAAATCAAAATAAAATATAAGAAAAAATAAAAACTTCAAGATGCTGCACAGCTAACATTTCCCTATTAGTATTTTTAGCCTCTTTAGAACTTAATTATTGTAAATAAGCTTGTAACTAATGCACACAACACATTAGTATTGAATTAAAATTATTTCAAGGTAATTCCATAATAATAATATTCATTTACTACTATATTTTATTTAATAATTAAAATAAAGTAACATGTTATACGTTAATTACAAATTTTAAATTATTATTTACAATAAGTACTGTATAATGACGATATAAATTATTTACGTAATCATAACGATAATAAACTAATTTATTAACAAAAATATGTAATGATAAATTTATTTTACAATTGTTTAAATATAATAATCAAATATATATAAAATAATTGAATTTTTTTGTCTATTTAAAATAAAAAGGGGTTTAAAATGATCCCTTTTTTTGTTTTTTTAATAAATAAATTATTTACTGTATTTTCATGAATTAAAAAAAGTTTAAATATAAATTAAAACACAATTTTTTAGAGTAATAATATAAATTAATATAAATCTTTGATCATAATAAAGTAATTAATGTTTAATTTGTTTCAATAATAATTTTAAATACTTACCAACAGTTAACTTCAACATATATATTGGATTCAAGACCTGAGTTTGTTCCAGTTAATCTTAAATGGTCAGACGATAATGTTTATCCTAAGGCATACAGTATTGAAAATCGAAGTAGCAGTAAATTACTTAGCTGTAAGAACTCGAATGCTTTATTAATGTTGCCAGAGAAAACTGCAATGCTAAAGGAGCTTCATAAAGGTGCATTGGTAAATGCAATCTTACTTAAAATTAACTAGCCTAGATGATCAATTATAAATCAAATAAAAATTGATTTCGTATCTTTAAATATATCTATTATGCACTTCATATTTTTATTTTCACTGTTTTTATAAAGGTTTTATTGGGTTAAAATAAACATTAATTATAATTGTAACAGTATTTTTTTAAATTATTTAAAATCTAAATGTTTAATGAAAATATTAAGTAAATTATGAAATTTTATTGTAAACACCTTCCATATTTTAACAAATGAATACAATATGTTTTGTATTGTTTTAAACTCTTTTAAATATTCTGATTAGTTTCAATTTTAATTAATAGGTAAGATATGAATATATTCGTCACAAAACATTCAGAAAATGTCAAGCCCCATGTTAAAAAAAAAAAAAAAAAAAACAAACGCGAGAATAAAATATTTTCATTATTTCTAACGCATATTGACGACATTAGCGATCCTAGTCATACTGTCGGACCTATTAACACAAATTTTTTTAGTATTATGAAATCTATTTTAAAAAAGAATGACACACAAGGTGTGTCCGGAATGTAATCAGTTTTTGTAAAATTAGATTTGAAACACCTTTCTACTTGTCTATTTAAATAATTTCCAGATCCGGGTAAAAGGTGCGGTGTAAATAAAACTAAATTATTCAATTATTTTTTCGCCTACATTTCGACAAGGTATCCCCTGTTCTTGTCGAGGCTAATTTTATATCAGAAGAATAAATTGATATTGTATGACGTATTAGCGTCATATAGTATATTAACATCACAGCTTTTAATGTAATGTAAGTAATAAGCTTTTTTTGAAGCCACTATTTATTGTAGTGATTTCAAACATGATGGAAAATGTCTAGGGAAGTATTTTCTATTACTTATGTTTTTATTCTTTTCAATTATTAGAAGTAGCAAGATTGATCTTCGCACAAAAAATGTTGTTCAGTTTTGTATCAATGCGATGGAGCGACTAGTCGAATAGGGATATGCGGTAAAATTTTGATTTACATCTGGGTAAAAATATTGGAAGATGTTTAAACGTTAAAAAAGTTTTTTAAGGATAACTGTATGAAAATTTTGATAAATTCAAGGTGTCATTGATTACCTTGATCTTTAAATGACGGCTTGAAGCCAAAATGTTGTGCACAAACTCGGCGTTAGAATTGAATCGGGATATTTTTAAGTGCTGAGAACGGGAATAACTTTCGTGAAAACCTTATGTGATTTTTTAAATTGCGATTCAAAAATAATTTTATCTTTAAAGTTTTATTTAATATTTAAAAGTTTCTATAACATTTTATCAAGTCGTAAATAAGTTTTAAATTGTAAGCAATTCTATCAGTTGATACATCGCACCGTGTTATAAAACACACTTTGTGCAAAAAAAATCTTTTCGCCACTAATGATAAAAAAAAACAGAGACAAATAAAAACTTTCCTACACACCAAGTATACAGATATATAAAATACGGATAAAAGAAAAACCATATTGAAATATTTTAAATGTCGTACTTAATTTAGTAAAGCTAAAAAACATATTTAATCTTAATACATTTATAATTTATATTTTTATATAAACAGAAAATAATAAAAGTGATTATAATATAATATATTATATATTTTTAATTAAATATTTTTGTAGATACATAAATTATAATTATATTAAGATTGCAAGTGTCTTTTCATTCTACTTAATTAAGTACAACGTTCAAAGTATTTCAATATGTAATTTTGTTTTATTCATAAGCTTTATAACATTATTAAATTTTTTAATGACTTTGAAGCTACCAGGAATAAAATTAGTAGCTAGTAATAATAGCTAATAATCATTTCGTAGATTTCCGCAAAATTTAATCAAATATATCTAGTACGTTATGAATTACTCAATAGTAATCAATATTTCATGTATCTTTATTAACAAAATCATAAGAATATCCGATTATTGGCTTTTATAAGTTCTATTATTTTCAATAGTTTATATAAATTACGTTATAGTTTTTACTAAAAGAAATGATTCAATAGAGCTGAAACTTTTTACAGAAAAAGGACACATTGATCACTTTAATTCCCCGAAACTAGAGTACTAAATATTGAAAAATGACAAAGTTACAAAATTTTTAATTAATTAAAACATTTTTCGTTATTTTTAAAATGTCTTCGCTTTTAATTTTCCAATTAATTTATATAAAAAAGAATCTTTATAATTTCATTAGCTACAACTCATCTATTGACACTATAATATTAGCACTACGATTTTTCATTTTATAATAAAAAAAGTAAAAGAAATGCATTTTTTTCTTTCAAATTGTTAATAAAAAACCCTGAATATTTCTAGGATTAAGAAAATAAGAATCTATTGATTTTTTTACGATTTTTGATATATATGGTTAACTATTTTTCATTAGCAACCTAAAAAGTGCTCTATTGCTTGATTTGTCTCTTATTTTTAAAATAATTGTATAGGAAACAATTGAAATAAGTAAAAAATACGTTATAAAATTCAAATTAAAAATAGCATAATTTTTTTATATATAAATTATACTAATCTTATTTAATATTTACATTATTGTTCCTATTACTTGTAACTCTATTAAAAATATTGGAATAAAATAAATTGATTAAGTATGAATCCAAAATGTTTAATTAATATAAAATAAATATAAATATTGATATAATATGCATTTTATTATATTAAAATAAAATTTATTTATTTAAAATTTGTTGTTTGTTTTCGTATTTTTAGTAATCTAAGTCATTTATATACATTTTAAAAAAATAAATTTTATTTAGATAATATTAGAGAATTTTTAGTAAATAATTTATAAATATAAGCTAACGATTTGATTCAGAAAAATTATTTATTTAATTATTCCAATTTAAAATATCTCAATATTGAATATATATATAATACAATATTAAATAAATAGTGTTAGCATATTGACTTGAAAAACGAACTGACTGATATTTGCATTCCTTTTAAGTGAAGGGTCGCTTCTTGTTTTTCGATTTTATTTTTCCGCGTAAATTGCAGCCTTCAGATAGTTCTTGTTTTGCAAGATTAAATTTATGGAAATACATCTATATAATTTTTTGTATATAAAATTAAAAAAAAACTTTTAAATGAATAAAATAATAATGTGTATAATTACAGCATAGGCAATTGTAGAAGTTTTTTTTAAAGTCTAAAAATTTCAATATTATGATGAATTTAACATTAATTAATATAACTGTATTGTAAACTTTTTTGGAATATCATTTATTAAATTATCATGATATGAACAAAATATATAAGCAATAATTAGAAAAGGGAAATAAATTAGATAGGAAACAATCTCAAAGAATTTGTTTTTAATCACGGGGCACTCAATGAAGAAGACTTAATCTCTATATATGTAGAAACATCGGTCGATAAATAGTTTTCCTTTTATACCGACGGTAGTTACTTTTGTCATGCACCAATGTGTAATTGCGCCTGCATATAAATAAAAATAAGTATTTAATGTAGCCATTGTGATCATCTGTGTGGCGCTGTGCATTGTTCGTTCTCAGAAAAATGGCTGACTGCGGAACCAGCACTGCCAAAGTTCAGAGAAAAGAGCAGGGGCGTATTATGGAACTACCGATATTCTCCGTGTACAATTGCACGCGGTACTTCCGTTCTCCGTAATGCAGTGTTTTCGTGCCAACAATAAAATCATTAATTGTCGTCAATGATACGAGTGTGCTTGTGTATAGTGTATTTTCTTGTACAATCCATGAATTGACGAATCTATTGAAAAAAGTATGAACAAAATAGAGTGTGTACGTATATATTGAATAAACTGCGCACGCCGCTACCACTTTTGTTGCTATCACCAAACCTTTACGACATTCACGTATACCACATTTGGCAACCCTTGGAAGTGCGTGCACCAGGCTCGGAAAAATAAAGCTCGTGAAAAAGAGGGAGAGAGAGAGAAATATAAAAAAAAACTCGAATAGGCGCTTTAAGATTCTTGTCATTCCTGCTCGCTCGTTCTCTCTCTCTCTCTATATATATATATATATATATCATAATTCTTTCTTTCTCTCTCTTGTTTATTCATGTGTCGCTCAAGAATAAGTGACGTCATACAATTTGTATATTTTGTAGTAATTAAGGATTAAGGAGTAAACGAAAGTACGTGCACAACGACGACAAAGGAGAGAAAGAGAAGGAAGGATAAAGTGCGTGTGTAGTGTTTTTTCTGTGTTTATGTATATACAGACGTGGGCTTATACGAGCTATTGAATTTACATAATACACCAGAGGCAATATATTGCAACAACTTCTTGGCTCTATTTCTCATACTATTGTTGCTGCTGATCTTACTACTACTACTACTACTACTACTACTACTACTACTACTATTGCTGCTGCTGCTGCTCTTACTACTACTACTACTACTATTGTTGCTGCTGCTGCTTTTACTACTACTTCTACTGCTGCTGCTGTTGCTACTGCTACTACACTGCTACTGTTACTGTTACTACTTCTAGGAATAGATCGATGAAGAGGTAAACATTACTGTTTTTTTATGACTGTTACTTTAGCATTTATTTACTTTTATATTTATTATTGAAAAAATCAGGACAATAAGAGGTTGCATGTGTTAGTTAATGCCACGTCGCTTTCTCAATAAATTTCCTTTTTGTGACTTCACTCTATGCCCTTTACATTTTTATAGGTTATAATGTTCATTGTTTCTTAGTACTAATCATTTATTTATTTATGTTTTCACAATTGTAAGTTATTGTAAGCTACTTTAAAGTGATAATTTTTTTTTTGTATCGTTTGATGTCTATTTCAGTCTTTATTTTTCATAAAATGTTTTTTATTGAAAAATACCAGTGGTAATATAATAAAAAACTTTGAAAAAAAATTGAATGTTACAATATATTCATTTATATGGTCATATAAATTTGAAAATTAAGGTTCAGAAACAATGAACTAGACAATGGTAAAGTTATCAATTTGAATGTGAGCATTATTATTAAAAAACATTAATTATTAATAAATAAATAAAGATATATTAGTAAGTGTTATTGTAAATATTTTTCAGAATTTAAATTTTTATTTTTTGTTGCTGTAGTAGTTACAAAGTTTATGTCTCATTTGTGAAATGATAGATTTATTTTAAATAATATATTTTACAAAATATTTCTAATGGCAGGAAATGATTTGTTAATTTTTAATAAGTTTGAAGAGGTAGTATATTGCATCTTATTTAGCAAGAATATTAACAATTAAAAAAATTATTTACATATTACTAATATTATACTAATAAATTAATAATATTTTTTAAAATTCCATTATGGAATCTTTTCATAATTTAATTTAATTAACTGAATTTATTCATTTGTAATATATCTTTTTAGGTAAATTTTTATTTTCTACATAGTATAGTTATATACAAAAATTATTAATATTGATTAAATGGCATTTAATCTTTGAATTTATATAAAATATTATTATCTATATTACTTGAAACTTAAAAAATATCAACAATTACTTTGTAATTTTAGTTAATATAAATTGTTTATTATAATTATTTTATATAGATACTTAATATATAAAAGCCACAATTTTTACTTTTAAAATTATTAATAGGTAAAAGCAATTATAAATTAATATTATTCTAAAAAAAAAATAAAAATCTATTTATAGAATAAATAATTTAAAATGTTTTTTTAAAATATTTTATTTAAGAAAGCAACATAGTGTTTATGAAGATAATGGACTAAATAATTATTGCTATCCTTTAGAACCAATTATATCAGTGAATTTTTTTATAAACATACTAGCTAAGATAAAATTTAAAATAAAGTAAAAATATTATTGATTGTTTTAAAAATTAATTTACATAAAAAATCATGTTTTTGTAAAATATTTTTTAAAAGAAATTTGTTAAATTTTGAATGAAATTTAATTAATATAGGTAGTGCTTGTAAAATGAATGATTGAAATTTGAAAAATAAATAAAAATATATATTTTTAATTTTAATGTTTATTTCCAGTATAAAAAATACTACAACTTTGACAGTAGTTGTAACAAAATAGTGTTTTTCGGTTCTCTATCATTGGCAAACAAATAATAAATAATGTTAAATAATTAAATATAAATGAATATGTTAATGTTTATGAAAATTACAATATTTAGTTTTTAAAATAGTAATAAAAAGTTGATATAACATTGTAAATTCTACGTTTTTCAAACAGTCTTACTGTATAATTAACTATGTAATTGTAGATAAATTTATAATTTTTTATAAATTTATATATAAAATAAATATGTATACTATAATAACAAATATGAATAAAAAAACATTTACTTATTTACATAAAAAATACAAGTATTTTTTATTGAAGAAATATTTATCCAGGGCTTTTAATAATTTTTATTATACTTTTATATTTACATATATATATGTACTATGATATGAGAAATTAATTTTCTTAAACATTTTTTACCTTAGATTTTTTTACTTTATAAAATATTCTCATAATTAAATACTATTTAACAATAAATATACTTAATATATAGTTTTAAGAAATATTAAAATAAGTATTAAATTTTAAAAACTTATATTTTTAAGTTTCATGGTTTTTGTGGCAATTATATTTACTAAAAAATATTAGTAAGAAGCTGAATGTGTATATTTATATTTTTGAATTATTAAATTACTACTATTTAAAAATTATATATTATAAATTTAATACATTAGTATTAATGTTGTGGTTCAAACGTTATATGTAACAATAAATAAGTAATTAATTTACTCAATTAACATACAACATTTCAAGTGAATTCTATTTATTTATTGATTGTTAAAATTAGATAAGATTCATTTTTTATTTAAATACTATATTGTTAAAAAAATTTATATTTACAGAAACAAATAATTAAATACATAAGTTATAAATAAAACATTAAAAAAACTACAATAAATAAATAAATTAAAAAACAAATACATTAATATTATTTACTGGGAATATTTGTGTTATATTAAAAATGTTTATTTAAAAAGTTTAATGTTCAAATGTTTAAAATGACTCAATTAATACTAAATTGTAATCAAGCATGTAATATATATAAAAAAAAAGAAAGGAACATGTGGGTATTTGAGCTTTTCGACAGCGTCTGTCACTACATTAGAATGATGGCCTTGTGATCCTTTATTCCTATAGTTGTATCACAAATAGTAATTTTAATTTCATTACATAGTTAAAGTTTTAAATGTAAAATTGAATGATGTTCGGTTGAAATTGTTAAAGTAACCTTTTTTACATAACATTTTTTGTCGCTTCTGTTATGTTTTTTTATTTGTGTTGGAATAAAGTTTTGGTAGGTCACTTCTTTTCCAAGTTTTTTAAAATTTCGCTTTATCAGCACATTGTTCAAGTTTATAATTTTGTAATATGATCGATATTTATTTAAAATAGTTGGGTTAAAAATGTTGAGGCGTTACAAAATTAATTCAGCTTTTTGATAAATTTTGTACAATTTATCAACTTTGCACATTTTGTTGCAATTATTGATTAAGAATGAACTTTTCAATAAATTCTAAAGATATTATAAAATAAAAAATTAGGTACTATTTTGACAATTTATAATTTTTAGGATTATAAGGAACTTCAAAAATCTTGCTCATCATGCAAATTGTTTTATAGAAATTAAGTATTGAAAATGTTCAAACATCTCTTATTTAAAATTAGATCCTCAGCAATTTATTTATCTCACCGATTTCGTATTTGCAAATTGATTTTCACAATAAGAGCGGATATTCATCAACTTAATATTATACAATTTATTAATGTTTAGTTTGTGTAAATGTACATTAAATATCAAAACACATTTTTGCAAACTTTATCTTTTTTTGCAATTAAAAAATTATAACATTTTTTTTTTTCAGAATTACCTTATTATTTAGAAAATTTAATAATTGATCTGATATTTCTTACGTAGCATGTCAATATTCATTTTCTACGCATTGATTACAATTAATTTATTGCAAAAAAAATTTGTGCATACATTATGCCACAGTCAAAATGATTGGAATAATATTATTGAGTTATTTTTCAATTCATAGCTATGGTGATTTTTGATAGTGGAGATTTTATAAATTTTCCTACTGCTAAAGTATAATATTTTTTATCTAAAGTATGTGGGGAACAATTTATTGTTGATGATATTGGGCATAAATTATATCCTTCATTATGGTAATCCGTATAACTTTCCTAGCTAGTATTTGTTAGAATACGTAGATTATTGTGCAGTTTTTTACAAAGATATTCGTTACCATTCAATATTATTTCAATTATAGATTTTTTAGTGGATTTATTGTTACTTGTACATATATGTTATTAACAGTTTTGATGTGGAGAAATAAAACACAATTATCTTTACTTGCAAGCAGTTTATTATAGCAGTTTTACCAAGCAACTGAGTTCACAAAAGTTTACAATCGTTGCGCAACTGGGCCTCCGTTCCTCTCCTTACATTTTTTATTTTCTCTTGTTTTTTCGCGCAAAAAGATCGGTCGTGATTATCGTCATAGAAGTTCTAATTTATTGATTTTTCCACACACACATACGCATACACGTACACCACCCTAATTTGACTCCTGGCATAAAAAATTCCCGGCTTGCCTCGGGAGAAAAAGCCATTACATACTAGCTAAGTTTTTCGCGATTTTGTATAATTTTGCTTATTTATTTATCGTCGGGCTGCTTTCTTTTGAAGCTATTAAGTGAGAGAGAGAGAGAGAGAGAGAGAGAGAAAGAAAAATAGAGATTGAAGACGAAGACAGTCTGTCGCATCCGCGCATACATTCATTTCACGCAATGCATTTGCTACCCTCTTTTACACGTTTTTATCTAATGTGCATCCTTTGAGACTCTGCTCTATACTTTGTTTAAGCGCACAGCAATCAAATTGCGCATTTTGATAGCCCTCGATACCGTCGCTGCGGGTGTCCCCACTAAGCGAAATCCTGGACGCACATCTTCTGGGATGACTCCCAATCCGTCCCTAACAATATATATCAGCAAGAATAAATTGTAAAGACCTAATGGATGAAGGCGTGATTAACATAAATTCCTACTTACAGAAAAATAGAAAAAGATAAAATATCTAAAGGAAATGGAACAAATCAATCAACGTTGCAGGATTTGACAAAAAGGGTGACTTTTAGGCAAAAGAAATCTAGCATAAATTATTTGAAGGAGCTAGTGAAGAAATGGGTAAAAGGATTAACGAAAGAAAGGAAAGATGTAAAGAAAGTTGAAAAGGAAATAGTATACTGAATGCAAAGGGTAAGGAGGTAGTAACCTATAAAGCGATCTATCAGTAAAAAAATAAAGTAGCAAAGACAGGTCATAAAAATCGAAGGAAGGTTAAATGAATAATATAAAAAAATTCATAAATATATTTTTAATACGTTTTAAAATTAAAAAAAAAAAAAAAACCTCAAAGATAAGGATTAATTTGTTAAGAAAAATTTCTTTTTTTTTTGAAAATACTGTATCAAATTTTATATTTTAAAATAAAATTTACAAATCTGTAACAGTTAAAATATTTTTTAGATTATACTATGTTGAAATGTTAAGTTTTAAATGATCTATATCTAAATTCAATTTATTGTATAATTATTTGATTATATAATTTGTCTGAGAATTATAATTGATGAATTATTTAAAGTTGATTGTTTTTTTTATTAGCAACGATAATTTAAAAATTTCTAGTAAAACTAAAATTGAAAATGAAGTCTTCTTTGGTTTTATATCATAAATAAAAAAATCATTTTCTGGCTTCTATATGAGGTTTTGAAATACACAAAATACGTAAAATGTAATAAGGAAATATGTTTTTTGATTATAGTTAATATTCTTATTTTTATTAAAATTTTAATGAAGTTGTTTAGAATTGTTGGAATCTTGAGGATTGCGAACTGCCCGGATGTGAAAATTTTGTCTAGTAACAACGCTGCGAGCAATTCTAATTTGAATTTGTTTATATTTTTCATCTTAATCGTTTAACGCGATCCTCAAAATGCTCACAATTCTAAGCATAAGTAAGGTTTTTTATGCAAGTGAAACATACATAATATTAATTAAATATAGTATTGTTCTACGACTGGACATACATCGAATCTTTAAAAAATGCATGTATTATTATCAATTTTTTGCTATTCACATACATTTATAGTGATTGTCTGGTCTGAGATATTCCAAAAATCAATTTTTCTTTTCTACATATTTAAACATTATACTATTCAATTAATAAAATACCTATAATAAATATTATAGTAGAATATAATATTTATAAAATGACATGCTAATAAAAATTGAATCATATGCCAAAAATTATTGATTAATACAATAGATATATTTTTTTGAAATAATATTTAAAAAATTTCTGTCTAAAATGCTGAATATGATTTAAAATCTTTATTGTATACTAGAATTTTTCAATGTTTAAAAAATTGCGAATTGAATCTGTAACAATGAGCGCTTTTTTTGTGAAACATTATATTTTTCCAAAACTCTAACACTTTGTCAGTTTTCAAATGTTTTTAAAATATCTTGATATTGTAGTATTTATGTTGTCTTTACAATAATAAAGTTATTTAAACTTTTTTAAAAAAGTAGATATACAGGGCTGAAAATATTTTCAAAATTTAAAATCATTAAATGAGTTATGAATAATTATATATACTAAAAAAGTTACTGTTTTTAGTGTGCCCGTAAACTATGCTCCTTATTGGCTATTTTTAATTATTCATTAAATATTGATTTAATTTCATATTTCATATTATATTAATAATTTTATTATTTGTATTTTTGTATTTGATTGAGCATACAGAGTTATAAAAGTATTGAAACTGAATTTTTCATGGTTTGACTATTCGTCGCAGCATTTCTGAAAAGATCAGAAAATGTACGAGGAAGTTTTTTCTACCTTTTCTTCTTTTTTTTTGCAATCAGTAGGACCGGCAGCAATTGTCTTTATGTTAGGCGTATTTTTCAATCATATAGCATGACGTTATGAAGTATCACGTGGAATCATACCAGATGATAAAATTTTCTATGCTGTTAACAAAAAACACTTAAATATTAAGATTAGACTTGTAAATATTAAAAAATGTCTTACTGAGTAACTGTACACGAATATTGATAAAATCAAAAAATCAACGATTGTCTTGATAGTTAACCGACAATTCGAACTAAAAAATTTATACACACGCTGAACATTAGTATCGATTTAGGTTCTTTCTTTGAAGTTCAGAATAGATATCGTCGGTGATCTTATGCTACTGGGATTTTCTAAATGTGATGATGACATACATATATTCATAAAGACCTCGTACATTTAAAAGTTTCCACAATATTTTTTTTCTAAGTCGTATAAAAAATATTACTAAGTAATGATCTAATCATCACATGCTCTAAAGTGCCGTGTTACAAGTTTAAAAAACACGCTTCGTGAAAAGACAAATCCTGCCGTTCTTATTGATCGTAAAGAAAAGGAAAGATAGGAAAAACCACCCCAGAAATTTTCGTAAGCGCTGCGGTAAATATTCGAATTATAAAAATTTAACCTAAATAGATACTTTTATAGCACAGACTTTACATTGGTTTCTTTTA
This sequence comes from Eupristina koningsbergeri, assembly GCA_018907245.1. NCBI lineage: Eukaryota > Metazoa > Arthropoda > Insecta > Hymenoptera > Agaonidae > Eupristina > Eupristina koningsbergeri. The sequence continues at coordinate 212,167 of JACCHV010000093.1, forward strand.
TTTCTATTTAAATGAATTCACGTCGATAAAATTAGACTATTTACCTCAGTATTTTTGTGATATTGAGTAGTGCTTTGAACCTATTTCTACTTTATCTATAAATTATTGTATATAAGCAATTTTGAATTGATAAAAATATTAAATTCAACTATTTTTATCAAATTATTATTTTTAAATTTAAATTTTTTAAAGAATGTCATAATGAGTTTTTCAAATAACGAATTGTTGTCCTTAAATTTATATGGATAACTTAATATATTACTTGCAAAAGTATATGTATTTAATGAAATAATTAAATATACCAATGTCAATTTCATATATGTGTTGTTAATCTAAATGAGATTTAAAAAAATACTTTATTATGTCTCAGGGATAAAGGAAATATTAAATCTATATTATTATAAAAATTTTTTTTATTTTAAAATTATAAAAATTTATAATATAAATTGAACAATGTAATTATTGTTTAACTGAGATAAATAAGAATATATAATAAAATTACAGTTATTTAAAATTCAAACGCTAATTCAAACGATAACGATTATAATGGTTACTGTTTGCTTGAGCGAAGATTTTGAGTTATTTTACTGTTGAGATCACCTTTAGAGTTCTCTAATGTCCGAAAGGCTGATTTGGGTGTAGAATTTCAGTAAGTAGCGTACTGTCAACACTCCAAAGTATTCGTGTCTGGAGATCCCGGTTATGATTTGAATGGATATTTATATCGAAGAAGTAAGATTTGATATACATTCAAATTTTGAGAGTAATTAGAGTACTAATTATTTCAGCTGAATTTTCAAAAGACCAAAATCTGATCTCCTCCCTTTTGCATGGCTTTTATAGTCTTTTAATTTTAGTCTTACCATAATTCCCTTCATGTTGACTCAGGATAAGGAGATACCTTTTTTTTTATCAACAATATTTGCTATTATTGTCTACAGAATTTTATTAATTATCATGGTTCGTAGGAAGTCGAAGTTCCAAAGTTCATATAATAAGATAACCAGATTCGATTTTCTTTGACTATCTTTCAATGCATTATTTCTTATTTATTTCCATTAAAGAATGATCGGACATTTAAAAATTATCTTATGAGACATACGCTGCATGTATCTGCATTATCGATGATGACTTAACAACTTGCATATATTTGTTGTTTCTTTAATTAAATGATTTTATTATTAATGTTCGAAAATAATTTTGCTTAAATTAATCATAAATCTATATAACTAATAGAAATATACATATTATTTAATTGTTAATTGACGTAAGATTAATGTTTTATTGTGTTTTTTCTCTCCTTACAAGCTTTGTGAAATGATAATCTTGAACAGAGAAATTATACTCCTATTTTTAGTTACATTTTTTTTTGTTAATTTTGAATATTTGAAGAAGATAAGTAGTTTTGGTGGTATTGGGCTGTAAGTTCTTGACGAGGTCCTGATTCTTCTCCAAATCTGCGATGTTTTAAGAACTCGTTTAAGTTCATTCTTATTCGTGCGTTTACTTTCATCTTCGCACCACCATGTAATGAAGCAGTTTAGTATATAAAAACACAGTAACAAAAACGCGTATAAGCCACAGAAACTCAGGAAGTGTTCTTTTTGGCTTTTCCACGATTTTCACCAGTTTTCAATATGGCCGACTTGCGGCTCGGATTATTCGATATTCAGTTTGAAAATTGATGAAACGGCCAATGTGCATAGATCGATATCGATCTATCTGAGCATCGTCGACGACGCTAGGGAGAGGGTGATTGACCAATTTCGGATAGCAAGCAGTTGCTTAAACTGCAAGTTTCCAACAGTTAGTTATATGCAAAATAATTGAAATGAGTAGGTCTGAATATTTTTATTTAATTTTGTTTATGAGTTAAAAATATTTGTTATATTTAGAACATTGTTTTAATATATGCAATGAAGTGCATTCAGTAAGGTTAAGTTTTCGGTGGCATGCAAAAACTGATCACTGAATTAACTCCCCTTCACGTTGAACTTTAGGGACCACGAAATTACGCGAATTTAACGATTCACTAATTTCGAACAGGGTCCATTATTCTTCTTTGAAATTAGTGATTAATATTCAGCGTCATTCGAATACGGGTGAGTCGGCATGAGCGGTGAAAACAGATCGAATCGTTGGATCGAATCCCTCTTAACAACATGAGCTTGAATAAAACAGAAAATAGTCCCACGGTGATAAGAGGGACTGTTGCGGGAGCATTGTTGACCACGTAATTGAAAAAGTAAACCTATGGTGCTTACACGAAAAGTTTGCAATAAATTTCTGAACAGTTTTTGTTTATTATTCATGATTACACGATTAATAATTCAACCTTAGATTAACTGCAGCACGTTGCACAATAAATATTTTTCTCATAATCTATTTATTTCGTTAAATTCCCGTCATAACATGGAATTGATCTCGTAATACGGGGTCTAACGGCACGAATTTTAATTATAAATCTGTATGCGTATATACATAACTGAATGTACTATTTATCTGTAGATATTTGTCACAGAAACGGAAACTAGTCTATCTGTCACAGAGGTGACTCGTCGACTGTGACGTGCTTGCAGCCAGACTTATCAAATACTTGCTTTATAACAGCGAAAAATAAAAATAAATAAATATTTAATTGTAATTTGATTGTTGAGTAAATTAAATAATCTTATTATTACATTCTCTGAATTATTTTTTGTTTATTTTGGGGCTTTTTAAAAAAACTTCAACTGAATTCTTCTGTGTCACAACAACGAATCGTGACGTTACATATGTAAAATTATAAAATGATTATCAGATCCGAATGAAACTAAAATTGTATTAAAATTAATAATAACAACAATGATGCTGATAAATATAGAAGAATTTTTACAACATGATTATGTTGTTTGCTATCGTACTTAGTTTTATATCTATATTTGCTAGTTCTACTCTCTCCCGCATTATACTAAATTTTGATAAAATTCTGTTCGATAAATTAATCAGTACTATTGCACTATTATCTCTAGCGCTCAACATAGATCACATTTATATTTATAGTAAATATTTTCAGTTACCATGTTGATTTCTGAATTGTTATCTGGTATATTGAATATCGTATAACATTGTTTCCTCACAAAAGATTAGAAATGCTTCTTTTTGAAATAGGATCTAATAATCTTAATCCAATGAAAATAAAAATGTAATTATTTCGTGAACTTGAAAATATATTATTAGAATATATCTTCAATATATATATCTTATATTATAATAAATATATATTATATATTATAATAAATATATCTTGCTAGCATCTTCACCTTGTTTTTATTACCTTTTTTTATGAGTGAATGATAATTATATTTCTTTTCAGTACATTCTGTGAGAAATTCATTCTTTCATTTTTACATTTTTCTGTGTATGTTATCTTTCCAGTCAATCTTACAGATACTGTTCTTTTTTTAAATGTTATCTTTTCTTTCCACAAATCTTGCCTTTTTAACTTACTTTTTCTAAAGTATTTAAGACTAACTTACATTTTCCGAAAATCTAATCTGATTTTTTAGCATATCTTCATCACATTTTTACATTTTTTATATTAACTCTCAAGCATTCATTTAGTACCATTGTTTTCATTATTCGCTTTTTTTTCAAAAATTTATCATTCTGTGTGCAGCTTTTCTTTTAATCCTGTTTCGTTTAGTTTCTAATTTAAGCATATGATCATTCTCCTTCGCATTTCAATTTAGTTTTTGGACGCGTAAATTGTATTTTTTTTTAATTTGTAAATTTTAACGTCGTACATTTCTTATTATACATTTCATATAATAATTTAAGCTCATTAATTGAATAAAATAAAAAATATTATATATTTACATGATTTAGTTGAAAAACTGCTATTATCAATATTTTTAACAACATATTTTAATGTAAATATTTTGTTTTTGTTTCAGATCGTTTAATGTACAGCAAAGATTTACTCTTACATAATTTGAAAATGATTGTTAGGTAGTTTAAAATCGTGTAAAATCTATTATACTACATAATATAATAAAGTTTTTTAGTAGATACAAAAATGTAAAAATTGAATGGCAGAATGAAACCTCAAAAACAGGCAATAATTACTCGAAAGGCAACCAAAACATCATCGGTTGCCAAAAAACATCGAATATTCCTTGAAAAATCTACTATACTTGATTTAAAAAAAGATAAAAGAATTAAGAGTTTAGAAAAATTAGACGAGTCGAAAAAATTTGAATCAGATTTTAAAAAAAAGATATTAGGGTCTGAAAAAATGAAAGAAAAATTTGAAAAATCGGAGGAAAAAAAAAAGAAAATGATTAAGGAAATCATAGGAAAATTAGAAAAAAAATGTGACAGAATATTAGAGAAAAAAGTTGAAGAAAAAGAAGTTGTGAACTTAAGTGATACTTCGGAAAAAAAAAAAATTAATAAGATGGATGATAAAATTAGGAGTGATAAACAATATATACAAGATATAAAAAAAAAGGTTGATAAAGTTGAGGAGAAAGATGAAAGTACTAAGTTTCTGAATGGTATTGATCATAAAAGTATTGTTGAGAATAAATTTGAAAATAAAACTTCCGTACTACCGGTTAAAAAGAGAATAAGAGAAGATAGTATTAGAAATAAGGAAGTAAAAATGATTATATTAGAATCCAAGGATAATTCAAAAATTGCAACTGCCAAAGATAATAAAAAATCAGAATACGTAAAATGCTCAGAAAAGGATGAACTTCGAAAACCATCTCCAATTAGAACAAAGAAGGAAATTAAAATAAAACAGTCATCAAGAAAGAATTCTCATAAAAAAAATGTTTTAACACCAAAAAAAACTCATCTAAAATTGGTTAAAAAAATTTTTGATAAGAAATCGAAGCTAGTCAAATCCAAGCAAGTTGCCGAACCTTTATCGTCATCGTTTTCAATTTTAGAAAATTTAGAAATAAAAAAAGAACTAAAACAAAATAAAAAATCGATATCCATAAAAAATAAAGATATGTTAATAAAAAAGCTTAATGATGAAAAATTACAAAAATCCGGTGTGAAACTATGTCAAAAAAATGCAACAATATTTTTTAATATAAAAAAAGAAGAAAAGTTGAAAAACGGTAGTTTAGAAAAGAACTATACCAAACGACCAGATATAAAAAAATTAGGCTCGAATATTGATGAAATCGAAAAATATTCAGGAGAATCTTGTATTGTATGTAAAGATAATATTAAAAAAGAAACTTCGAATGAAGTAACAGATAATATTATAGAAGACACTAAAAAATATTTAAAAACGAAAATGATTAAAAAGATTATAAAAAAACCATCTAAATATTCGAAGTATCAAAAAAATATTGAGAATGAAAAATCTGGGATTACATATGCTGAGGATATAAAACGGCGGTCAAATACTACAGATTTATCGAAAGAAAAAAATTTAATAAAAGTAAACCTAGAAGTTGAAACTTTAAATGAAGAACGTGGTGAAAATACATCTACTTATGAATCTGAAATTAGCGATGAGGAGTATAGTAGCAAAAATAGTTCTGAAATTTTGACATCAATTGAAAAAAATAAGGAACTTACAGTTACTGAGGAACAAGCAATGACCAATCGAATGAAACTTTTTGGGTTTTGGAGCGGCCCAAAAAGGCATAGAGTTGCTTCATTAAATGCGCTAGCGAAAGTCCATTGTCTTTATGAGAATGAAAATGGTGGTGTTTTCCTTGGAGGCTTCTGTAAACCTAAAACCGAAAAAGATAAGGATACTAAATCACGAAAATTTAAAGATGAAATAGAAGATAAAGACCCGAAAAAAGAAAAAAAGTTTATTAAAACAAATCAAAATGAAATAACTGCAAAAAGAAATTTAAGAAATGTACCTGGACTAAGAGGTAAACATTATGATGTTTTTGAGGGATTAACATCTTCTTCTGATGAAGATCTAGAATTGGAAAAAGAAAAGGAGAAAGATAGAAAAAAGAAGGAAAAAGAAAAATTAGACAGAATAAAAGAAAAAAAACAAATAGAAGAAAAAGAGAAAGAAAAGAAAAAGGTTGAAGAGGCAAAGATGTTAGGAATTACAGAAAAAAAAACAAAGCTGAAAAGAAGAAAAAAGAGTTCGGAAATCATGGATTTAAAAGATATGGTAGTTTGTAAACGTATGGCTAGTTTAAACGCTTCAGCTATTCTTGCTGCTTCCTACTCTGATGAAAAAAATCGGTTAGGTACTAGTAGTGAATCTTATTCCAGTAGCGAATCAGATATGGAATTTAATAAAAAGCGTCGTCAATGTGATTCAGATATTGATAAAAAAAAACGACAAATCGATTCAGATGTTGATTTAGTTAAACCTTCTAAAAAAGTGATAATCGTTAATCAAGATACCGACGTCACAATAACAGGTAAATATTTTGTTTTACTTATTAAGGGAGTAACCTAATGAGCGTATTAGAAACAGCAAAATAAAAAAAAAATAATTAAGTAAATGCTTTAAAACTTTATAAATATGTTTATATACTATATATCTAGTTATTTACAAAATTTTAAATGAAAATATTATTCACAAGATGTATAAGAAACCTTGAAGTAAAAGAAAAAAAGGTAAAATATCTGACATCGTAAAGTTCCATCGGTTATTTGTAATAAAAAAAAATTTTTTTAAATTAAACTATATAAAATTCTACAGATCTGGAATATTTTATTTAAAATTTAAAAAATCGATTTATTCAAAATTCCCAAACATTAAAAAATGGCAGCTGTTTAAAAAAATACTTCTTTACTGTTATGTTTCAGGGTGAAAGAAAATATTATATTTATATAATTAAAAAAAATCTTTTATTCTGTGTTTATTTATAAATTATAAAAATTTACAATATAATTTGAACAATTTAATTATTGTTTAACTGAGGCGAATAAGAATATATAATAAAATTACAGTTATTTAAAATTCAAACGCTAATTCAAATGATAACGATTATAATGATTACTGTTTGCTTGAGCGAAGATTTTGAGTTATTTTACTGTTGAAATCACCTTTAGAGTTCTCTAATGTCCGAAAGGCTGACTTGGGTGTAGAATTTCAGTAAGTAGCGTACTGTCAACACTCCAAAGTATTCGTGTCTGGAGATCCCGGTTATGATTTGAATGGATATTCATATCGAAGAAGTAAAATTTGATATACGTTCAAATTTTGAGAGTAATTAGAGCACTAATTATTTCAGCTGAATTTTCAAAAGACCAAAATCTGATCTCCTCCTTTTTGCATGGCTTTTATAGTCTTTTAATTTTAGTCTCACCATAACTCCCTTCATATTGACTTAAGATAGGAAGATGCCCTTTTTTCATTAATAATATTTGCTATTGTTGTCTAGAAAATTTTATCAATTATTGGGATTTATTATTTGACGGAAGTCGAAGTTTCGTTTGTCATACTATAATGTGACTAGGTTTAATTTTCTTCGAATTAATCTCTCGATGCATTTTTCCTATTTATTTCTATTAAAGAGTGATTGGACTTCTGAAAATTATCATATGAGAGATGCGCTGAATGTATCTGTGTTATCGGCAATATTATTGAGATTTTTCTATTTTTTTTTTTATAATCAAATGTCTCAATGAATTTTGTGACATAAAATTACATACCAAATTTTTAATTTCAAAAACAATATATATAAAAAAAAGAATATATAAAAAATTTTTTTTTTAATGTTCTATCAAAATTTTAAATTAGTCGGATAATTTGTATTCGCGTTATAATGTCAGTCATTTTTAAAAAAGTGGTTTTGAGAAACACGTGTTTAAAGTTTTAAGTTATATTTATGTTTTAAAATAAAATTATGTATGTTTCTACTTAATTTGTTAATCCAGTTACATATAATGCATATTCTTTCTTAAATAATGCATCTTTCAGTTATGATTTGTTATAGAACCGTTCAAGTCTGATTGGAATGTTGTCTGTGTTTTTTTCGATATAATTCATAGTACATCGATTGATTTTTAGTTCCATATGAAAATGTGAAAATCAAAAAGCATACCACTATTACAAATATTTACATTAAAATCTTGATGATTCAATTGTTTTTAATCTACCGTTTAGGTGTTTTGAGGCAAATTACCATATCAAGTTGTAATAATTTTCTTTATTATATAGAATATTACCTTCTTTACATATGTTCAATTATTCACTTCTTGTTAAATTTTTGGAAATTAAAAAAATAGAAAGTAAAATTATCAATATACATTTATGTAATGGAAAATAATTACGATTGCTAATTTTCATGTAAAAAGCTTTGGGTTCTGTTCAACCATCAGTGGTGCATCAGTTATTGTCACCGGTCAAGCAGTTTTTACGAAGTGGATTTAATTGTTATACTTTTTTTTAATGAGCCTGAACTTTGCAGCGTTACAAATGTCATCAAAAATTGAACTTTTTTAAATATAAAAACTAGAAAGAAACATACTCATATTTAAAATTTATAAAAATACTATATGTATGTTAAACTTTGTTTAATTTGTCTATCTATAAGGTCTTCATTCATAATTTTTAATGCATAAATATTAATTTTTGGATATCTTGTAATCTAAGTTGAAATGAAACTTAATACTTGTATAACTGTACCGCCCAGTATTGAATAGAAACTATTTTAATTCAATATACAAGAAATAGGGATAACAAGGTATGGATTAAGGAATGAAGTATCTAATAGTTATCCATTCTGTTACTGATATATTGAAATTGGAGTATAGACTTATTTTCTTTCAATAATCTGATGAATCGATGCACTGTTCGTACTCTTGTGATGTAGCCATTTTTATTGTAATGACTCGGTAATGTTTATCTTTTTTTAATTTTATCACACCGCCTAAGGGCCATTTTGCTGAAAGAGAGGGCTAAATCAATAAAATAAATGATGTAGGCTAAATCCCTTTGGATTGCATTGAAGTTAGGATAATAGTTCCGTTGACTATCATTTCTAAAAGTGATCAGAAAAAGTTTGTACTAATCCCTATTGATTAACAGTGGAATGGCTCTGGTGGAAGATAGTAAGTCGGAGACACTAATTAAGAAGTTGCCGAAAAGAAAATGTCTTGAAATAAGCACTGGAGAATTATTGGCGCCAGTGGAGATTGCGCATAAGCAGTGAGAATTTAGGCAAATTTCGATGTCATTAAGTAAGGTATTGAAATTTTCTTAGATAATATACCGAATGCAACCTTGGATTTGGCGAAAATTAATTTTGACCGAGTAGTACTCTGATAAGTAATAACCAAATAAACTGCTACTGCATATGTTTTTCCGAATGCATCACAGAAATAATGAATCGTATAGGGGTTTGTTTGTGTGATCCATCGTGCTATTAATTTTCCCTCGATTAATGTAATCGAGATTTCTTTATTAAAAATTATTAAAAGGTTTGGAAAGTAGGAAACCGTTGAATGAACATCCTTGACATTGGGCCGAGACGCATTGAGTATTTTATTACTATTAGTTTTCTAAACAGAGTGATCAGTTAAAAAACTGTTTCGTTGTTAATTCTTTAACTGGTTCTAAATAACCAATATATTCATATTTTTGTAGAACTTTTTGTGTTTGCTATTTCTGCTTTCAGATTTCCTTTCAAAGGTTGTTCAAATCGTTATAAGCATGCTAAGGGTATTAGGCGTATGTTTTATAACATGAGTTGCTCAGAAAATGTCAGTCTAACGATGAATATTTTCGATGAATCTCGAGATTTTGTTTTTTGAAAGTATTTTAAACATTTCCCGTTGAAAGAAGAAAGAGGATTTGAGAGTAGAATGTTTTCTATCTACCAAAAACGAGAAATAGCCTCAGCTAAACTAAGGTGAGATGGATATGATAAACTTGTTTATGAAAGATAGGCGGAGATATACGGTTCCACCTGGGGGAATAGGTGATCGAAGCATTACCTATCAAGATCCATCTTAATGTTGACTTAAAGACTACAGGAGAATTTACTAAACTGTCGTCCTTACATAATTAGGTTACTATTTCAAAAATATTTAACTTACCACTCTAATATATTGAAAAAATATTTTTGAAATAGTACACTATGGAAATATGCAAAAACTTCCTTTTTCCAAAGTACTAAACTAGGTTACCGCGTTTAGATGGTATATTTTTAATGATGATTAAATGCGTATTTTTTAATTTAGTAAAGTATATCAGAATATGAACCTAATTAAAATAAATTATTAATTTAATTATACGGTAAATTAAAGATGTTTTTTTAAACCTTTAATCATAACAAAAAATATATAGTTATAAATAAAATTGGGAGATCTACATTTTTTTATATGCATCAATTTTTTAAGATTTGTAAGAATTTATTAAAAATTAGTTAAATATACATAAAGATTTTTTTCATTATAGGTGTTTACGTTAATCAAACAAGATCTACTCATCATGAGGGATTCTGTAGTATTGCAGGAATGAAGTACTTAATTAGTTCTACTAGCCATACACAGACTGCTGCAACAGCAGTTGCTACAGAGTTGCACGATCAGGTATAATTATTTTTACTTAAAAAATTTCTTTTTTATAAAAATATATGTATTACAGGAATTGCAAAATAAATAAACTTCTATTATTTGAAATTATAATTTTTTTATCAAAAATATTTATAACATACATGTTATATGATTTATAATATTGACTTTGTGCATCAGATTATATAAAAAACACTTGTATTATTTTAATGCTTAGAACTGAATGCCAATGTAATTTTAATTGTGCATATACATTAATGTTCTTTATGAAAAATAATTTTGTTATTTGTGACAATAATGCAATACAAAGTACAAATTATGTAAATATTTTTACCTTTTATATTTGTGTAGGAAAGTTTTTTAAAAGTTAACAATGTCTTTAATGGTTAAAATTATATGTAAATTGAAATTTAAAAAATTGAATAAGGCTTTTCAGGAGATAACAGATTCTTCTCGTTCTCAACACCCCAAATTGCCGGAATCGATTCCAATGCCGAGCACGTGTACAAAATTTTGAGTTCAAACCGTATTAAGATCAAGGTAATCAATGACACCTTGAATTTATCAATATTTGAATACCGTTATTCTTAAAAATTTTTTTTTACTTTAAACCTTTTTCAAAAATTTGTGCATTGATTTTACCAAGCTATAAACCAAAAATAACTGCATGGCGGTATTCCACTACTTGCTCTATCGCGCCGTGTTACAAAATTGAAAAACATGCTTAACGTGAATGCAGATTCTGCCGCTTTTAATAATTAAAAAGGAAAAAAAAAGGACAAATGGAACATCCCCGGACATTTTCTAATTTTTTCGAAATCACTACTAAGATACAAAGTGGCTTTAAAAAACAATCATTATATTCCAGATAAACCATGTATACGTGTAACGGGCCGGCTTTAAAATATAATAAAAAGTAAAATAAATGGTCTTAGAAATAATATAAGATTGGATATCATACTCTCTCTTAATTCCACTAGGAGTTTAACCAGGGTCCACGTTTAATAGGTAATCCTTGTTCGAGAGGACTGGACTGTCGTGGTGGTGAGTGTAGTTCAGAAAAAAGAGAACTTAGGTTGACGTCATATGATATTTTCTCCAGTCAGTACATATTCCTTGTAGTTATATTCCCCACTATATCCTCGTGGTACCCTTTTCGAAAAAGGAGAGAGAGCGAGAGAGAGATAAACGAGATAGCTTGGCTTGGCTTCACGTTCAATATGTGGTACTTTCGTGGGAGAGGAATCTTGAGGATCGGATAGATGCGGACGAAATGAGGTCCTCAGTGCTTTTTATACAAAAACTGGCTCATAAGCACCGTATATAAGCCAACAATGGTTCTGTGCATGCGCCATTTGAGTAGTTTTTACATGACATTAGTTTCCCTGTTCTCTAATATTCATGAATATGCGTGAAGTTGTGAGAATTGTCGGGAACGGCGTAACGTGGCATACAACATGTGATAAAAATATAAGCGTGGTATAGATCTAACGTACATGCGCAAGTGACAATCCTTGCAATGTATATACCTAGTATAAATAGTGTTTAATAGAGCGATGTATGTAAAGAATTTTTAGAACATAATAAGTACTGTTAAGACATACAAAAGAAACATAAACAAAAGATCCATTTGTAAATGTTATTTAAATTTTTATTTATCTTTATATTTATTATATTTCTTTAATATATAGGATTGTGTTAGACGAGTAAAGATTGTTATTTCCAATTTTTGACTTTTCCAATATACTTTTCTGTTTTGAATTTAACGTAATAATATTGAAGCTTTTAGTATTGTACCTAATATTATATAAATTAAATGTAATACAATATATTTACATGTAATAAATAATAATATAATAATAACAACAATAATAGTATTAATTCCGACCTTTCGGCTTAGGAATGGACTATCGCATTATATTTAAATTTTTTTTTACGGTATTGGTATACAATATTTATATCGCATTTATTCAGTTTTATCTTTAGTCTTGTTTATATCATAATCTGTACACATTTATCACATTTCCCTCACTAAATCTCCTCCTTCTCTGTGTTGGATCCTTTCCATTTTTTACCTGTTTTCTCTTTCAAGTACTTCACTCTCTTCTACCTTCCTTATAATATTTACTTGTTTGTAGTTGATTTTCACTCCTTTAAGTTCTTCCATCATCGTACTGTATAATTATGTTCTTTCATTTCTCAATTCTTCCACAATCTCCTTTGTTTCTACATTCAATTTTTATATGTTCCCAGTCACCTCAATCATCTCCGCATAACTAATATTTTCTCCAGTCAGTACTTATTCCTTGTAGTTATATTCCCCACTATATCCTCGAATTACTCTCATCACTTTCTTCTTTCTTACTTCTCTGAGGTATCGGCGTAATCCTGTCTTCTTCAGCTCCTTATAGCTCTTGTTATACCTTACTTCTGTCATTTCATCCTTTATGACTTCTATTTATCTTTCATCCTCTCTCCATTTTATCTCTTCGTAAATGTTTTTCATTTCCCTTTTCCACCTCACCAGCTGGTCCCTGCTTAGGCCCAGTTTGTACAGACATTTCTCCATTTAGCCTGTTTCTTTCTTGTCTTTTCAGTTTGCTTTTTTTCCTCTGGATATTTTCTCGTCCATCTATCCTCATTTAATCCCTTAACCTTTTTCTCGTATTTCAGCGCCCTGATTTTCCATTCTCCTCTCATTTCTGTCTCATACAGTATGTACCTAGGCGGTGCAAAAATCTAATCCTAGTCTCCACCTATAACAATTCAGTTTTATTTTCTGTATTCCTTGTGCATCCTCCATTCTGAATATTTCCACTCTATGTTCCGTGACTCCTCTAAGTAATTAAATAAGGTTTTCCTTCTGTTGAAGTCTCCTTCACACTTGTTTTCTTCAAGTTTCTATGCTTTCTTCATTGCCACTGTGCTTTTATTTATTTTTTTCTCTATGGGTATTATGTCTTGCTTTCCTGTCGAACATGAAGTCTAGGTACCTGAATCTAGCTACTATTCCAATCCCCTTCCATTTTTACCTCGTGTCCTTGCATCTTTTACCTTTTTTGAAGATTAATAACCTCGTTTTATCTATGTTCAATTGTAGTTTCCTGTATTTCAGCAATTCTATCAAGTTCTCCATCATCATCAGTAATACCTCCTTGTTTTCGCCTAGTAACACTAGGTCATCAGCGTATATTTTTTTGATATTTTTCTGTATATTTTTCCTCTAATATATTTTTCCCACCAAGTGGTCGAAAATGCATACATTATCCATTGTCGACATTTCTTTTTTAGAGTGTGCTTTTTTTTCGTTCTCTGTTTTGTATAGAGGGATGATTATCGCCAATCTCTAATCTCTGGGGAGTTCTTCTCCCTCCTATATCCTCTTTATAATTCTCTTTAGTTTATTTCTTACTTTTTTTCTATAGTATATCCATGCTTTGTTTGTTATCTCATTTATTACCCCAAATTTTATTTTTTTAAGCTTGTTCCAAACTATCTGTTATTTATTATTTTCTATTTCTTAATTTTCTTCTATTTCCTTCCCCCAATTTAGTCTATCTTTTAGTATTTTCCTTTTACTTTTCAATAATTTCATATAAAGTTCCATGTTTGTTTATTGGTATTCCTTCCCCTATCTTCTCCTTTTTTTCCTCCCTGTTCGGGATTATTCCGGGGTTTATGACTCAGGTAAACCCGTGAAGAGTTCCTCGCAGAATAACCCAAGTCTGAGTCAAGCCGATCTCCGTGCACAGCTGATTGGTCTTCTCAAAGGTGGCCGACGGCGCGGGCTTGGTTTATGGCTTGATTCGGGTCTGCAAAGCGGGTAGGTTTGTCACCGTTTTGTAGACGCATTATGCGTTCAAGCCACTCCGGTGTGCACTTCGTATTTGTTGTAATTGCTTAGCGTGATTTTTATAAAAGTCTGTAAACGCGAGATCAGTTGTTGCGATACCCAATTCCTCGGGCGATACAGTGGAGTGGCGACGAGGATTGTTTTCGCCACATCACTCTCGATAGACGCATAGGCGTCGTATCGAACCCAAGGCGTCTGGATCGGCGGGGTCCTCCTCTCACGCGGAATCACTTGATGCGATGGTGATCTGCTCTCACCAGGAAAGAAAGCGGCTTCCCTTCAGCGTGAGCTGTTAGATCCGAGTAGCGTTTACGAGGAATTGAGGATTGGTTTTTCCTCTCAAGTGGGGGTTTTTACGCTAGGGTAACGTGTTTCTTTTTATAAAATAAATGCATAAAAATGACTTCAACTTTTCTCCTTTTCTTGTAGTTCATCCTCTCACCATTTAATAATTATTTAATTATCTAATTTAACATAAAACCTGTCCCCGGAATTTGACAGAGTCGCCAAATGAAGGGAAAGTAGGAAACACTCCCTTTATTCAGGTACCTCCATATTTCTCGTTCATCTTTTAGTTTTCTGAGCTCTTCTTCCACCTTTTTCTTATTTTTTTTCCGCAATCATTCTCCATGTAGCACGTTTTTCAATGTATATCCATTTTTCACTTCAACCAACTTCTCAATGTCTTAACAATTTTTTTACCTTTCTTTTTTGTCTGGCACATTTTTTATCCACGATTTGTTCATTTCTGTTTTCCATTTTCTGATAGTTATTTTCTTTATCTGTGTTGATTCCCTTATTTTTCTCCTTAGACTTTCCCATCTCTCGTCATTCCCTGTTTTCATCTCGTCGTCCTCATATCTTCCTTTTGTCCTTTCCCTATACTTTTCTATACTTTCCTCATCCCAAATGTCGATATTCATTTCTCTCTCCATCCGTTTCTCTCCTTATTTCCCCATCTACCTCTATTTTTATACAAATATGGAAGTGGTCTGATTCCATTCTCTCTTCCACTTTCATTTCTATTATCGTTCTTCTTATACCTTCAACTCCGATCACCAGTGCAATTACTATGCAACCTCTTAGTCCCAAGTAACTTATTTCTATCTATTCATCCCATGGCGTAGCGTTATTCATAATATTCCAGCCATTTTCTTCAATCCTTTTCACTAATTCCTCTTCTTTTCTTTCCACATAGATACCTAACTTCTTGTTCTAGAATTCAATTTTCCCATTATTACAAGTTCTGCATCATCAGATTAATTGTCTTCTATTATTTCCCATTTCCTTTCTAATTCTCCTTTATTATATATAGCCTAAATTGTAATATCATTTTCTTTCTTCTTACTACCTATCATGGTTTTTATAATCCCATCTTTTTTCTTTTTCCCCAGTTAATTGATTACAGTGTCCCAGTTCTTGTTTATTCTTGTTATGAATCCTCTTATTTCTCTCTATGCCTTTTTTTCCACCATGGTCTCCGCTAGGTATACGTAATATACCTTCTACGTATTCCCAGAAGTCCTTGTCGTCGCCCTACTTTCTTTGCACTTGTCCTTAAAATCCATTCTATTCTAAATTCTTCTCTTCTATGTTCTACTCCTTTTTATCATCTTCTCTCATCTCTTCTCACTCTTGTTCTTTACCCATTTCTTTTTTTCATTCTGTCGGATTACCCCTTTCTTCCATTTCTTTCATCTTCTTTTCTATGTCTGGGGCTCCTTCCTACACGTTCTATCTTTCATCCAGATAACTCCTCCCTATTCTCGTCTTTGCGTAGTATCTCCTTCTCACTCTTCATACCTATTCGTTTATACACTCTGAAATCTTCCTTTCACTATGACATATTGTATCGATGTACATATTGTAACATCTCAGTTTTTTAAATAACACTTCCTCATCTAATTTCAAATATCTTGCACAATGAAAAATTATAAAAATCCATTAACATGAAATTATATACAAAAACTGCTAGGATACATGTTCGTGAATTGTAAATTAAGCAAAACAATAAAGATAAATTTTTCTATTCAATCACGAACCAAGATGGAGGACTGCAAATACACAGGCTCATAAATAAAATAAGAAAATCTATAAATCAAATGAACTCAGGTCATGCACCTATTAATCAATATTAATAATTACTAGAGGGGATAAAATACAAATATTATAAAAGACAAAGAGAATCAAGAAATGACGCTTTTTACTCTCGAAATCAGTATACTTTAATTTAAAATTGTTATCAAGTGTTAAGAATTCTTCAAGCCTAAAAGAAATCTGGAATGGTGATAGCCTGTTGCCTTTACAGAATTTGCCCACACCGTTCTTTCGGACTAAGTTCATCGAAACTATAATCGCTGCGTACCTTACAATACAAATAATACATAGTTCATCCACGAAGTATCGAGTTTTTTTTTCATTTGCGACTATCGGTCGTAGAAATTTGGGAGGGATCTTAAAATGTTGACAAACTCTTTCCTCATTTGTCCCTTTTTTGTTTTTTCGATAATTAGATATGGCAGGATTTTATTTCGCGTTTAGGGTGTTTTTAAAATTTTTGACACGGCTCGCTGAAGCGATTAGTGAAAAATCACTACGCGAGAATCTTTTGTTCAAACATTAAAAAAAAAAAAATTACCTCTTTTTTTGAAAGATAATTTATTGGTGGACTTATAAACAGTGTGCAATAAAAATTTAAAATTCTTCAAAATAATTTCTTCCTGCATCAACACATTTTTGAAGGCGTGTTTTCCAAATTTCAAATGCATATCAAACTCTTTAGCTTTGATGTTTTTCAAAAATTTCGATATTTATAAATTTTTTTGCACTATATTGTACACTGTAGATCGCGTTAAATTCAGTTTTTTCAGAATTGCTTTAACTGTTAATTGTGAGTCCAAATTTTTAAGTTCTATAAGCGCCGGGTGTTCCTAGACATTCGAAAACTTTTTGGGCACCCAGATCGAGGCTCGTCGGTGATTCTTTCTTGGCTCTCTTTAAAAGCTCTGTGCCATTTTCCACTTTGCAATTTTGACACGCAATGTGTCCATACGCTTCTTGCAACATTTTATACGTTTCCATACTGTTTTTTTTAATTTGCAAATAAAACTTTAACGCTGTTGGAGTAGTCACTATATCGCGCCGTGTTTAAAAAACTGAAAAACACCCTTCGCGCGAAGTAAAATCCTGCTGCTTCAAATTCTCGAAAAAATAAAAAAAAATGACAAATGAGAAGAGTTTGTCAACATTTTAAGACCCCTCCAAATTTTCTACGACCAATAGTCGTAAAATCAAAAAAAAATTCGATACTTCGTGGATGAACCATATATATCACATAGCTATCGATAAGTAATTGTAATACGATTTATATTTTATATTTTATTTTTACTGATTTTCGTAAATTTAACGTCTAAATTGTAACTAATATATGTATTACTTATACTAAATTAATAAACTAATAATTTTTATATAAATTTATAATGTATATTCATTTATATATGACAATCTGAAATGCCACAATACCTGTGCCATATAGTCTCATTTTTGCATTTATTGTATACTCCTTCCATTCTTCATCCTCACACTTCTTTACTCGTACCACTCCGCTCCATCATATCTCCTTTATTCCCGCTATTACGTCCAGCTTTTCTTTGAATAATCTCTGTAACCAGCATTTAGCTTCCATATCTTTCACCTCCCGCTTATTCGCCCCCTTCAATACCAGATTGCTGTTCTTTACGCTCCTCTGTCTCTCCCTCAATATCTTCCTCACCTCCCCCCACTACGTTTTCCGATAGGGTCGATTTCGCCTCTTTTTCTTTACTGCGTGTGGTTTTTATTACAGCAACAAACACGCATGACGGCAGAAATGAAAGAAATAAAGAGAGGAAGCACCACAAGAACGATTCAGTCTTCGTCAAACCATTTTAATTTTCCTTCATTGCCCACTCTTTCATTTCTTGCCTCACCTTCCTAAGCTCTAGTTTTTCTTTGTCTTTTTTCGTCTTTTCTATTTTTCTTTTTGTTTCCATTTCTTGTAATTTATTCGAAATCTCGTCTTCATCTATAAAAGTTACTGTTCTCTCACCTTTCTGCATTTCATCAATCGTTTGCTACTCTGTACTCTTTTCTTCTTCTGCCTCTCTTTGATCCACTTCCCCTGTCCACCTTTACGTTTCCTGGCGTGGTTACTATTCCTGAATCAGCAGTGGTGCCACCGTATTCACTATTTTCTTTTACTCCATTGTTTGCCGCTCACGCCCAGGACTCTAAACTCTTAACGGCATTTTCTTTTTCGCCTTTTTTCACTTCTTATTCGTTTCCCCCCACATTTTCTTTCAATTCCACTTGAGTTTTGCCGTTTTCTGTATTTGCCTCTCTACTTTATTTATGACTTCTCATCAATTTTATTTATACTGCTTAATTGACGCTAACCGCATAAAAACTTTTGTTGCGCGAGTCAAACATAGACGAAAATCCATGTAAGAAATAATATAATTAGTATTTTAATTTATAATATTTTTTATTATATATTTTTAATTATGAATTTTTTTTTTTTTTATGTATGCAAATGTTGATAGATTTAGGTTATCATCTATTGCTGTGATATTTAAATAATAGTATTAATTAAAAATTTTGTATATACCTTGGGTATTACAATTGATTCGGCATGCAAAACGGCACTTACCGGCAACTTCCATCCACCGTTTATTGAAAACCCCTTATCATCTTTCTAATAGTGATTTACATGTACACTTATGTCCTTATTTATCCTTATTAAACTCTTACTTATCCATAAATAATTTTTAACATTCATTTAAAAGTCTTCAGTACTTGTATGAATCCACAAACAAATATTATACCCTGTAAAGCTGTTTCACTGGTTGGTAGTGTTATCCATCTTGTAGCGTTACAAAATTGAAAAAACATGCTTGACACGAAGACAAATTCTGCCTCTCCTACTGATTTAAAAATAAAAAAAAAAGAATAAAAACAGAAGAAACTCCCGTATGTATTCTCCGACCTGTCCAAAATTACTGCGTCAAATAGTCGCGTCAAAAAAAGTCAATCTGGATAATTTTATAGCACATATATTTTAGAACCATGTACATAAATTAAATTAGAATTTATCAATTGAATTATTATAAAATATATTATAAAATTTTTTGAGAGTGATAAAACAGATTCTGCTATATGTAAGTTTTTTGTTATTTCTAAAAAAAAATATCCTTTTTTTAGAAGGAACAACCGTGTAAATCCTATACTCCACTTGGAGCACTTTCATCAATGCAACCACCAGGTATTCAAGGAAATAATTCGAATATGTCTCCTAGGCGCCATTCAGCATTTTCAGCACCACATCAACATGGTAACTCTGTATAAATTACTCTATTAATAAATTATTAATTTTGTAGAATAAACATTTGATAAGTTATTAACTCATAAATAAAATATAGTAAAAGTACTTTTTTAATTATATAAATTCATTATTTATTATAAAAAATATATAATTAAGGTGTTGCAATAAATTACTAAATAATTGAGCCGTATAAATATTTAAGATTAATAAGGCTCTGCGAATTACGGCATAAAAACCCCACTCGAGCGAGAGGAAAAGCCACAGCATACAAATATAAAATATTATACAAACAATACGCTGCCGTTGCGGAAGAGGCGCTCGCTGTCGTCGCCTCACTCGGCTGGCATCTTCCGTTCTGGCATACCAGTCGCCTTTAGATGCCTCAGTCGGCTGCGTCCCCCACGTCAATTGGTGTCGCTCGTTGGTCACCTGCTGACCGAGCCGCTGATGCCGATGATTCTCCCAGGGCGTAGGCCCGCTGTAGAAACGAGCCTTCTGCTCGTGAGATGACGGCCGCTATCTCACTACTAGTACAAACACACTCATAGGTCTACACAGGAGTGATTCACGTATAAATCGCGTGGAACGATGATTCGAAGATGCGCTGCAAGATGTGAAAAAATCAGATTTTGAAAACGAGGAAATACTGAAGAGCGTACAGCAAAATCTCAAAGCAGAACGCGCGTCACGTCCTCGGAAGCAAAATGATTCCTCTCGAAATTCTACCGTAATAAGATCTAAGACTGCCCTTCCAATTGTCTTTCCTTTCGCGCGGTCACTTTCATACCCTCGAGACGTCGAAGAAAACAGAAAACGTCGAACAAATATAATTAAATATAATTAGTTACATGTCATGAGATAAAAAAGAATGGAGAACAATAAGATTTTCTATAAAAGTTACTCTTTCAGAGTTTGTAGATTGCGTTCAAGTTTTAAGTTTGTCGAAAGTTGCAAGTATTTGACTCGTTCTGTTAAAATTTGCATTTCAGGTTTACCTAAAAATTACAATAGAATTAAGGGAGGAAACGACCATCGTTATAAAATTTCCAATTTTTCATAATACCTACAAGTTTTGACTGGAAAATTTTGAAATAAACCATTAACGATCTATAAAACATTTATATATTTACTATGAATCTGATAATTACTTTATTTTACAAAACGTATTTATTGAACCAAGCAATAGAGCACTTTTTAAATTAGGATTAAAAAGTAGTTAGCCAACTATATAAAAAATCGTAAAAAAATCAGTAGATTCTTATTTTCTTAAATGCAATTAAAAATATTCAGAGTTTTTTTATTAATAATTTTAACAATAAAATGCATTTTTTAAACTATTTTTATTATAAAAGAAAAAGTTGTATACTATAATGTCAATGAAAGAATTGTAGTTAATAAAATTGTGAAAAAAATTTATTTTTATTTAAACCAATCAGAAAATTTGAAATGGAGAAATTATCAAAAAACCAGAAAATTTTTTAGTTAATTAAAACAATTGTAATTTTATCATTTTTTTATATTTAAAACTAGTTTTGATAAATTAATGTGACTAATATGTACTTTATTTTAAATAATTTCAAATTAATCGGATTTTTAGTTTTAATATAATATTATTTGTAATTAAATTATGCTAAAATTTACAAAGTTATTTTCAACCAACGATTTTAGTATTTTTGAAGGTTTTTAAAAATATATTGATAGGATAAGAAGTCCTGTATCATAGATTTTGTAAATATAGATTGTATTGTCTAAAATATGAGGATAAAATTGGTCAAAAATGGCTAAACTCGTGAACAGTGGAAGAAAGCATAAACCAGGGGGTACATGTATTAAAAAATATATATTTTTTAATTTGTTGATAATACTTAAAATTTTATGCAAGAATCAGCATCACTATATTCACCTATCCCATACAATTATATGAGTGTGTTGGCATCGATACATGCTGAGGTTTTGAATTAAGTGTTAGCAGTAGAATTTCAATAAGTTTTTGTGAGAAAAGTGGAAAGAAAGTGCAAGGAGTTTACCAGGTATATTAGAGAGTGATACTAGAGAAGAGGGAGATAGTGTTGGGTAAAAACTTTATAGTGTTTCAGATAGAGAAGTTAGGGAAAAATGAGTGGTAGCGCAACAGCTCGTAGTGAGTGTATTCTTTAATTAAAAAACTTTAAAATAAATCGTTCTGTAACTATATACTGATAACTTAATTACATCTGTAAATTGTATTAAAACAATAACATTGAATATTAAATAAAGAAATTTATTACACATTAATCCTGGTGCTTTATTCTCTTGAAATTAAAATTATTTGAATAAATAATCGAAGTGATTGAACAATAATAATACGACCCGGACACCAAGACTCGAGAACTATCGGAAATTCGAGTAATTTACAAATCTCTATACATCCGATGACATTTCGGGTAGTGAGCTGCTTTCAGGTTTTCTTACAAACAAATAAGTAATAATACATGGCGGGAAAAAATAAAAGCAAGCCGGATACGTACTGACGTGGTAGCAAAGAAAACCAGAGGACGGTATTACTAACGATGGACGTACCGAATCGGCGGGGAACGGAAGGAACAGGGAGAGTCGATTTGCGGTGATGGTACCCTAGGGTTGGTCAATGAAAAACAAAACACCTAGTGCAAAAAGGGAGACTCATCACGAGCCAAGGTTGCGAACGGCGGATGCGAATGGTAAATTTGCTGTTCACACAAATTTACACATTCGCCGCAGAACATTACTGGGTACAGAACAAGGATGGTTTGACGGCAAACAGTCAAGCTCTTAATGATTTAGCCGCCACGTAAACGTGAATGGTCTGGGTTGTTGCTGACGCGTAATTGTGAACAGCGGAGGTGGGTAAGGGTTTGCTGACACGGAATCATTTGCAGTGGGGTAGGCGGAAACGACGGTGCGGTCAAGATCGAGGCCAGAGGAATTCTGCTCCCGAGACTAGCATGTCGGGGTGCTAAGTAACCTCGGGTTCTCGGTGCTCGACGTGCGCGAATGCTGGTGCATTCACGCACGTCGATGCGGGAGGGGATTTGCGGAATTTGGGGAATGATGATTGGTCACAAGTTATTAGTCCGTGCAAACGGCTGGAAAAGGCTACGTGACAAAAAGATTCGAGCGGCACATTCCCCTTACACCAGCTCCGTCGCACGGATCGGTAATTGACAACATGGCGACCTACATGCGTAGGAAGTTCCGAGCGACACACGTGGTTGTACTAAAACTTCCATCAACAAGGATATCTCATTGCAGTACTAAAACAAGTAGAAATGTGATGAAAATTACGTCATTCATTAAAATTATCAAATTCTAACGATCTCACTCCTAAAACTTTTTATTGAGTCCTCATTTATAGCACTGCCAGCTGATGAGCTCAGAGATTCAAAATTTTTTACATTTAATGGTTTTCAGCACCTTGATTGAAGAAATTTTGGCCAAGACAGCTGGAATACTTGTATCAATTACAAAGAAAATATAAATAGACAGAGAATAATGCTGAATCCTTAAAATCTGATATATTAGTACTAATTAAAAATAACACGTTCTATGCGTTAACCTTCTGGACTTCATTCAAGCTGTTCATCCTAAAAAGGATGGTATAATTTATGTTATTTCAATTACAATTTCGAAGAGACTAATAAAAAAATTATTTTGCAGTACTTGTTTCCTACCGTTGAAAAGTGACAACGGTAATTCAGAATGTAAATAAAATTACACTTAATGCAATGAATTGATCACTTAGTAGTAATCAAGTGTTAATTGAATTACATTTGATTATATTAATTTTTTATGTAAATATATAATTTACACATATAAACCTTAATATAAAACACAAGAATAAACATACGTATTAAAATAATAAAATATAATAATAAATAAATACCGACATTGTAATTTGTAACCGTTAATTGAAAGAAATCATTTTAAAGCAGACGAGTTATTAAGGTAATTTTATGGTAGGCTTACAAGATAAAAATTTTGTATATAATTAACGAATTATTGTTTAAGCAGGCAACGCTATATTTATTACTAAAGTGATTTTCTATCTAACTACTAGACTCATAGGTTTAAGTTTTCTTGTGCTAATCTGTCTATTTCCTCTACTTGGACATTTTGTTATAAAAAAAGTAAACAAAATTGTAACCTTTTAGAATTTTTGTCAAATATGTCGTGACAAATTGAATATCGAAGGATTAAACAAACTAGAATATCGAGCGATCACAATACCTATTAACCTTCGAACTTTAATTGTACTTTTAATTTTTAACACAGGTTATTATCAGCCAGCTGGTCCATTAATACAACATCCATCAATAATACCAACAGTGAAAGGGCCACCACCAGAATCAACACCGACTCCACCACAAAACTCAGAAGGCTCGGATGAACTTGTAGTGACATCAACATTATCAAGTGAAACAAATAACATAGGTAAATTTCATCTCAAATTATGTAGTATTTATTGTATAATTGAAGTAATTAATTTTAATTTAAAAAAATATTAACATTAAAGTAATAAAATTAAGATTAAATTGTATTGTAAAAATACAATAAAAAACTACTTCTGTTAGATATATTATACTTAATCAATTTATCATGTATATTACTTTATAAAAACTAAAATATTAACATTACAATTTTTTAGTAGATTATTCAAAAATTTTTAAATATAAATATTTAAATTCTTGAATAAAAATTATTCGCAGGATCATAGTTTATCGAAGAACAAGTAATTTTATGCAGTGACTATACGCAGTTGTCGAAGTTTTTTCTAATTTGAGTATTTCAGCATAGTATTTAATCAATAAATTTTTACTCTATTTATATTTTAATTAGTATGAGAATTACTATAATTGATTGTAATTATTTTTTGAGGTACTGTATATGTAGTAAGTATGGGAACTTGTAAGAAAATAAGTTGTTTTTTGTTGATATTGCCTGTGGTTTCTTTGTAATATTACATCAGTCATGAATCATATTTTCTCATGAAAAATCATTTTGGAAACTCAAAAACAATACATTATTCATTTAAAATCAAATAAAAATATGTTTATTTATTTATTTAATAATTAAAAGAAAATATCAAAGAATAATTTGATAATGTAGTATGTAAAATGTTACAGTGAAAAACAAATAAGAGATATCCTAGTATACTGTACAAAATAATAAGTTTGAAAAGTAAAATCAAATTAAATATTAGTTGTGAAAAAAATAAAGAAATAAATAATACTGAAAATGCACTGGTTTAGTTAAAAAAGAAAAATTGTTTCTTGTCTTAAAATATTAAATGTACAGAAAATACATGTGTTGTATACATTAAATATAATAAATATAAGATATAAAGTAAGCTTAATTTAAAATGAAAAATATTAATTTTTTTAGGGATAAAAATAATAAAATTACATGACGTGAGATATTTTAAAGAATGTTCGTGTGGTATACGTAATGAAAAAAAAAGAAAAAAAATGTGATTGCCATTAATATCGCTTTAAACATTAATGAAAACATAATTGTAATATTTATAAGAAATATTTTAGAAGAAAATAGAAGAACAAATATTAATAATAAAAAACAATTGTTGCGAACCGAAACGTTTATTGTATGTTGATGTTTAATAATCCTGTTTTTTATGTATGTATGTGTATGTATTTTGTTAAGTTATGTAAAATATGAGTTTCACTGTATCCGTTTGAATTATTTAAAATAAAAAATTATAAGCGAAAATAAGAAGGGTGTCATCATGTACGTAATTTACTAAATAATCTGCACGACAAATTTTTTCACACATGTGATTTTACAATTCTACCTGGAGAAAAATAGGAAATGGAGGTGTTTTTTCCGTCAAAAAAACCGATCTACATGATATTAATAAACATCAGATATAAAATGAAAACTTATAAAATTAATAAAATAAATGATAAAATAAATAAATATATTTTATCATTTCATTTAATATACGCTACCTTGAGAAAAGTAACTATTGAGAATAAGAATAATAATTTAAATTAATAATAATAATTAATAATAATAATAAAAATAATAATTTAATTTAATAATAATAATAAAAGAAGTAATAATTTTTTATTAAATTAGAAAAATTAAAAACAGAAAAAGATATTTAAATCAAACTATAAAGCCACAATCAGAAGATAATTGATATAAAAATAAAATATATTAGTATGGAAAAAATATAAAATATATAGATAGAAATTAAGTTATTATCAAAAAATATAAAAAGTTTAAAGTAATTAAAAACTAGGTAGGAATGAGTAATAAATATAGTTTTAGTTAAATGAGAAGAATTAATAATATAATTAAGAATTTATCTTGCGACTTGCATAATGCAATTTTTACTACATTTATGAATAATAAAAATATGTATAAAAGTAATACCTATGAATAATAATACGATAGTCAGATTTAATTGAAAATTTTATTTTTTATTTAGGTGGTGGTTTTTATCATGGATACTGCCCACAATATTATGCAACACCATCTCAATACCAGGATCTTTGTTACTCGCCTTCATATTCAAATTCGCATCCACATCCGCCACCATACTACCACAAATATGCACCTCCTTATCGAAGGTATAAGCTCATTATTCCTATTTTATAAACTGTATTATAACCATAACGATCTGAAATAAGTCAAGGAATTTACCTCGTCTGTACGCTCAAGACTTGATTATTTTTTCAAACCTTATAAAAAAAATTAAGTACCTAAATTTTTTTAACATTTTTACAATATATTTAAACATTCTAAATTTATTTTTTTTTCAAATTTTATAAAAAATATTGTTTTAAAGTTAAGATATATGATAAGTCATAGACTTAAAAGTTGCAAACAACTACTATCGTAAAGATAAGTAGGTTACCTGTAATAGAAATTTTTTTTATAATTAAACTAAAAAACATTTTATATACTGCTCACTTCCAATGTTTCAAAATTTCATAAACTAATACTGTAAAATATCAATTTGACGCTATGCTTTTCCCTGTGATTAATATAATTATTAAATAAAATAATTGTTAGGTTTAAATAAAATATAAGTAAATTAATTATACTTCCCAGACTTTTATTTATTTATAAAATCAAATATAAATATGTATGTGAATATTCTTTCAAATAAAGAGTAGCGGAAACTTTCTTTAGCGCGTGCTCAAAGATGAATGTCCTCAAAAAATTTTAACTTCGATCTCGGCCGAAATTTTCCCCTACTCCTTGTACGTTTGTTTTATTATTCTTCTAAAATTTTAAAATGCTCGCTTACATATTGATACGATAACTTAATGCTACATGGCATAAAAAACCTCTCGTCTGGGTTTCGAGAGGAAAAAGCCTTAATATCTAACATTACAAAACAATTTAACAAATTTTATATTTATGATTTATTCAGTCACAATTACAATTGCAGTGTTTGAAAAAACTTTTTATTATTTACTTTTCACATGACAAATTTGTAACTTTTTAAATATCATGAAAAAAGAGGTTCGATGAAAAAAAGTGTTTTATACTTTCTCTCAAAATTTCAAATTAATCATATAATTTAAATTTGAATTAGAATGGCAGCCACTTTTTAAAATGTAATTTTGAGACAAACGCATTTAATGTTTCGGTAATGACTTTTATACTATAAAATAAAAATTTATATAATTAAAATTAATCGTTCTCCCAGATTTATATAATACACCTTCTTGTAACTTAAATATATAAGTTCCGAAAAAAGTGACCGAATTTTGAGTGCACTAAATAAAATATGCTGCTTAATTTGAATGTGTATTATTTTAGATATCATTTATTTCTTATAAATTACTTCTTTTTCTAAAATGATTTAACACTGTTATATATTACTTATATATAAATTAACTCTTCTATTTTTTATTTTATATTACAAATGCTATCTTGCCGTTTTATAATTATAAAGTATGTAAATTTATAAATTACTTAAATTATTACTATATTAAAAAGACTGACTTAATATAGATCATTCCTTGACTACAAATCATAATAATTTACTCTTCAATAGCTACTGTCCACGTTGGACCGGGTTGACGATATTCTCACCCACTATACACCATACATCTATTCTTAAAAAAAAAAAATTAAACATAAATAGCTTTGAAAATGAAAATACGATTAACACACCAAGTTTTTCCGTACCCTCAGGCACTTAAAACACGCCAGGCTACGGATACTAATTTCTAATAACCTATGTGAACAGTGTCGGGGAACAACATAATGAGAATGACTAAAAGGCCTTCCGTGCGAAGGGCTTCCAACAGTAAGGCGGTTGCCACTGACTTCAAGATGACAATCATTCCTTATGTTTACCCAAAGGCTAAATTTACGGATGAATAGTTTATAAAAGCAGAAAGAAATTCAACTTACTCATTGACAGTTTACCCTCTGATGAACCAATACCCAGGTTCTTGATAAACTGGCACCAACACAGTGCTTTCATAGTCCATTGCTGTCGATAGTTGGACAAGGGCTGAATAATTTCTAGGGTATAGAACTTCGATCAGATTGTGACTTTGAATCTGAGAAACCTTACCATGGAGAATCTTATCAAGTTCAGAAGAGTTTTGGTATATTTTTCGGGTGCAGTCAATATTGATATGGCAATCATCAGAATCTCTAGAAATGGTCAGTTTCTCCATGTCAAAGGCTGAGAAGTCACCACTAGAATGGTGATAGAAAAAAATAATGGTGTTAGGAGATTCTCCTGACTGTTCTATAAGGCTGAGATTTATGCTCCACAAAACATGAAATCAGACCTTACTTAGGTATGCGCAGAGCCTATTATGTACTGCTTACGAAAAAGGATACAGATGGGCCTCTCGAAGAGAACTTGTGGGTAGATGTTGAACCAACTGTCTTAATTGCCAAGGATGATAAAACTGACTAAGAACTCTACCAAGCGCACTGGTACCATACCTTTGACCAGAATAGAGTTCTTGTAGATTAACTTGTATAACAGCAAGAGTGCAACTGGCTGCTTGCCAGGGGCATTGGCATAATGCAGATAGATATAGCCATTATTTAGAAACCCTGTATATACACGGACAGTAAAGAAAAAGAAAAGTTTTAATTATAAATTAATATTTTTATATAAATATTTATAAAACAATCACAGTTTTCATAGTGGCTAAAAATGTACGATCACTTCGATGGTTTTTGACTGTAAAGAAACAAATCATAACGTATTAAAAAAAAAAATAGTTTTTTGTGTCACGGACGCTACTCACGTACGCGAATCTCGCATACACTTAGCACAGCATCGAATGATTATCTAATCTAATGACGTAAGAGGGTCATTAGAGGTAACAGGATTTCTGATACGACAGAAATCTGCTTTATCCATCAATTCTTCCATGTAGCAACCGAATTATATCACCCTTTATCAAAGAAACATCACTAAGTATATTTCTCCGAACAGATAATATATTGCGAAGCACGAAAATTCGTGGAATGATTTTTTCTATTCAAGGAGTGTAGTATTTTTAAGTAGAAAGTTTGATTTTTCCTTTTTTATGAAAGGGAATTTTTCTGTTAACGGATTTAAAAAAATAAAGAAAAAATTATAAAATTTAAGTAGTGTAGAGTTAAATAAAATTCCTTTTAATCCTTTCCCTACATCTTGAGACTGAAAAATTCAAATAATTTTAAATTTATTACTTGAAAAATGCTATAACTAAAACTATCTACAATATTATAAATTATTTAAGATAATATTTAAAATATGAAATTTAAATGTTAAAATAGACAGTACTATGGATATCAGGAGACAGGAAATAGTGGAAGTCCTGGAGGCTCTAATGTAAGCCTTGGAATCGTTGAATATCAACCGTCCCCTGGCGACTACTTATCCTATTATGGCGGTTATCCTCCGCCTCCTCAACCATCACTACCACCGCCAAATCCAGCGTATCTACACTCTCAATCACGACCCTTCACTGACCGTAAGTTAAAAATTTTTATAAATATTATTTATTTATTCATTTATAGTACGTCCCGGCTCCAGGCCTGGAGAAGGGTTCCTTTTCTTTACATTGATAATATTCCATATTTTACATATTTATTTTTTTTTTGAACATTATGAACAGTTTATCACAGTCTTTATTCTCTTGTAACTGCCCATCTTCCGATTTGTAATCCTTCACTTGTTACATTTTCTTATACTGCATTTCTTTCTATTCTTTTTTCTATTTCTATAATTTCTCTTATTATGTCTCTGTCCTCTGTTCTCCCTCTGCACTTGTTCATTATCTCCCTGTTTATCTGTCCGTGGCCCAATTCCTCCCTGAATTTCCTGAACAGATCTGTTGTTTCAGTAAAATCTCTTACCCAATGCATCCCCTTTTCCTCTCTTTCACAATTGACATCTTCATTCCTCTGCGGTTATGTTTCCACGCCTTGCCCTAGCCATAGCTCTCATTTCCTTTGTTTTTCCTTCCTTCCTGAGATATTCTGGCTGACCGTTCTCCTTGATGTCAATGTATGTTCGATTATATTTTGCACCTTTCATTTTACTTCTTCATTCCTGTATTTCTATGTCTCTGTCCCTTCTCCTCTTCAATTTATGCAATGTATATATTGAACAAAAGAGGGCTGAGGTAGCTTCCTTGTATCAGCCCTTTTTTTGTCCAAAAATACTTCAGTTAGTCCTTTCAAAGTTCTCGCCCTACATTTGGTCTCCTGATATATCTTACTTATTTTTGCTATTAATTTTCTGTTGATTCCTTTTTTCTCCATAATCTGCCATAACTTTCCTCTGTTGACAGTATCGAAGGCGGCCTTTATTTCCACAAACATCATGTACAGTCTCCTCCTTTCCTTTAAAGCTTTCTTTATCAGGTGGTCCAGTGTGTACATGTCCGTGGTCCCCCTTCCTCCCCTGAAATCAGATTGTACCTCTGGCAATATATTTCCTCCTTCTGTTTCCATCTCCAGCCTATTCTTTATTACTCCCGTATATGTTTTGTATCCTGATGCTAACATTGATAGCCCCTTGAAGTTCTCCGGGGTTTTCTCCTCTCGTTTCTTATATATCGGGATTATCACTGCTGTAATCCAATCCTCTGGTATTGTTCCCTTTCTCCATATTTTCTTTATAATTTCTACCATTCTCTGTCTTATCTTTCTGTCTGCGTACATCCATTCCTCGTTCGGTATCTCGTCAATCCTTGTTGCTTTCTTTTTCTTAAGGTTTTTCCATACTTTCCAAATTTCCCAGTTCTTTATATCTTTCTTCTCTTCTTCCTGTACCTCTGTGTTTCATTCACATGTGCTTTTCTACTAGCTTCCACCCAGTAGTTTCATGAAGTGTTTTCTCCATTCCACCCTGCCTATGTAGCTCTCTTTCTGCCTTTGTTAAAATATCTCCACACCTGCCCCTCATTCTTCAGTTTTCTTAGCTCTTCTAGATCTTTTTCCCTCTGCTCCCGTCTTTTCCATAGTATTTTCCATTACTTTCTTCTGACCATATATCCCTCTCTTGTGGCCTTCCCCCTTTTCTAATCTTTGAGAGCTTTCTTCGCCCTATTCTTTTCTTTTTTGAATTCCCTGTCGTATCACTTGTGCTCTCCTATCTTCCATGCTTTCTGCTTTATCACTTTCTTCTGCATGCTCCAATGGATTTTGTCTTTCAACTTCTTCCAATCTTCCTCAATATCCCTATCTCCATCTTGCACTGCGTAGTTTCCATCTGTTTTCTGTTTATAATCCTTTATGCTGTCTTCATTCCATATGGCTATGGCTCTGCTTTCCTCTCTCTTCGGTGTTTCCCTTTTCTTTTCCCTTATTCCTGTTATTATCGTTACCACCAAAGCTAGGTAGTCCGATTCGATTCTTCTCTCAATCCTGAAGTCTTCTACTCTGTCTCTCACACCCCTGTCCACTACCGCTAGAGCTATCACTGGATTACCTCTGGTGCCTATGAATGTATATTCTTCCTCGTCTCCTTTGGTTGTTCCATTTAAAACGCATCAGCCGCTTCTTGTTATTCTGTTCACCAGTTTTTTCTCTTCATTATCTACTTTCTTATCCTTGCCCTTGTGTTGTCTCATTTCTCCGTCTTCTGTATCCTACATAACTTCTCGCCTTTCCCCTGTCCTTACATTGAAATCTTCCATGACAAGTTTTTC
The DNA here is from genome assembly GCA_018907245.1 of Eupristina koningsbergeri. Classification (NCBI taxonomy): domain Eukaryota; kingdom Metazoa; phylum Arthropoda; class Insecta; order Hymenoptera; family Agaonidae; genus Eupristina; species Eupristina koningsbergeri. The sequence goes on from JACCHV010000093.1 coordinate 244,052, forward strand.
TATCTCACCGCTGTAACTTTCCTCTTCTATTATGTTTTATTATTTCCTGCTCTTATTGTCTGTTTTTGCTCTAGTTCTAACCAACCCTTCTCCTTTGGCTTTTCCCAGCTCGCATCCTCGTGTCATCCATTCTCTGTCAATTCTAATTAAGATTCCTGCTTTCGCTCTACCTTTTTTCTTATCCCTTTTAGCTCCAATGACAATCCATTCCATGTGTTTGAGTAGTCTAGCCCTAAGGTTTTCTGCGCTTTTGTCTTGCATTCTTGTTTCCACTATAGAGACATAATCCATTTTACCTATGTACTCTCAAAATTCCCTGTCTTTTCCCCATATCCCTGCCACGTTCCAAAAAAGTATCTTCCTCGTTCCCTGTCCTCTACCTTCTTTCTCCCTGCTCGTCTTCCTCCTATCTTTCTCCTCCTCTTTCCCTTGATCCTCATCTTTATTCCTAATTCTTCTCTTTTGTCACCTATCTTTCTTACTGTCAACTGTTCCCTGAGTATTCTCCTCCCCTGTTTTATACTGTACTGTGTAACTTCTTATTATCCCTTCATCTCCTCCCTTTTCCACCTGCCTATTCCTGTCCCTTTTTTCAACCTCTCCACTTAACTTATTCTGTGTCATCTCTTTCCGTTCCCTACTTATGCAAAATTCTTCATCTCTGCGCCTTTGTCCTTTCCTATATCTTGCCCACTTTTTCTCCTTTTGCCTTATCCATCTCTGCCTCCCCCTTGTTTTGTTTTTTTCTCTTTTGTTCTCTCCTGTGTCTTGTCTCCCACTTTTTTTGTGTCCAATTTACTCTCTATCTCCTGCAGCATTTTGTTTATCCTATCTAAACGTAGCCATCTTTCCCATCTTCCATTTATAAATTCTTCAACCCAACTTTTGCCCATAATCCTTTCCTCTTCACCTCCCTGGTCCATTCTCTTATTTCCTCCTGCGTGCGTCTCTCTTCAAAAGTAAGGTGAAAATCCATGTAAATGTTCGTCTCTATGAGCTTTTTCCTGTTCTCCCACACCCTGTCCTTTTCTTGCTTGCTGGTCGTTTTTATTACTATCATCTCAACATTCCACCATGTATTCCTTATATCCACTTTCACGCCCAGCCTTTCTTATATAAACGTTTTTGCCCATTCTTTAACACCCATTTTCTTTGCCTCTGTTCTATCCATTCCTTTGACCACCACATTTTCCTCTCTATCTTTCCTTTCTCGTTCCCATATTATTTTCCTTATCCCCTCTATTTCCTTTTTCGACATTTCTTCTCTCCCTGCATTTCTACTGCTGCTGCCGCTCCTTCTGGAATTTCCAGACTTGCGGCTTGTTCTGCTACCTAGTCTGAATCCCTTCTTCCCCGTCCCTGCGTACCATTTTCACTGGTTTCCCTTCCATCCCCTTGTACTCCATCCTTCGCCTCCTCCGCCCACTTTTCAATCTCTGCTCTTCTCTCACTGCTATCCGTTTTTCCTTCTAATATTTCGCTTATTCTTTCTTCCATTTGTTTCATTTTCTGCTCCACTTTCTTGGCCCATGTTCTTACATTTTCCTCGTTTTCCTTTACTTTATCCATGATCTTCCTTTGCGTTTCCTTCACTCTTTCCCATGCCTCCTACATCGCTTTTCTGTCGTTTTTCTGCTCTTTTTCCATTTTTTTCATTCTCTCTGCCATTTCTCTCATGTATTTTTCTCCCTCTTCTTTTTCTTCCACCGTACTCTTTTTCTCCTCTTCAGTGACCTTCTGTACTTCCTACCAAAGACTTTCGTATCCGAAGTAAACTTTCTTTTTTCCCAGGTCAAGCGTTGTCTGTACTCCCTCTCCTTTGCCATTTTTTTTTGCCTCTGCTACTGACTCTTTTTTCCTGTTTTCCCCTCATCTTCCTTGCTATTCCTTCTCTTTTTATTTTTATTTTTATTTACTTGTATGTTCTGTTTTTGTAGATTACTTTTTGTTTCTGTTTTATTTTATTTAATTTTATTTTTGTTTTATTTTATAATTCTATTTTTATTTTATTTTGTTCTGATTTACTTTTTAATTTGTGTCTATTTTAATTTTAAAGTAAACCATATTACCTATATTTTGTTCTGCCTGTATATGTGCTCCGACTATACTTCCCCTCAATCGCTGTCGGTTCACTTTTATTCTCTATCCGACTCTTGGCGCGGTCCGCGCTCTAACTGTCACAACGCTTATCGGGCGTCCGATAACTCGTCACTTTACCCTGTTTTTTTTGCCGAGTCCCGCCTTTGTTCTAACCTCAACCACTGCACTGCTTTTTTCCTTCACTTTTATCACTGTTATTTCCACCTCACTTTTATCACTGTTATTCCACCTCCCTTTTATTGTTCTCTCTCTTTTCTGTACTTCCCAGCTCCTGTTTTATCACTCACACTCTTTACTCTGCAAATTTCTTCTTTGAATTTTCTACAAAAACTGCACACCTTTGTATTCGCGTGTTTACACAACCGCGGCCATAAACAGAAATCCGTTAAAAGATTTTATATATACACTAATAATAACTAATTTATTTTGTTGATTTTATTTTTTTTAAATAGTTGTACAATTTTAATTAAAGTATAATTTTTTAACTTTTTAAAAAAACTTATGTAGCGCACATTTATATAATATATTAATTAATTAAAACCTAATGATATGATATAGATTATAAAATTGAAAACATTTTTATTTAAAAAAAAATTACATAAAAATTGTACATACTGTTACGTACGAATATAGCAATTTAATTCATCGCATTTATAATCTGTTCCTAATTGAAGCGACAGATTTCTGTTGGAATATTTCTAAAAATCAAAATAATTAAAATGCAATATTTAATATATTCGTCTGTTCTATCTAAAAAAACAATAATTTGATAAAACCTTAATAACGTGGTAGATCCGTAGACATTGAAGGACATAAGTTAACCCTCCTAGGAGTCTCATTTACATACTTCATTGAATTGATTTTCCACCGTATCTCCTCCATTAGTTATACTCACGCAGGTGTCACATGATATTTACTCGCATTTAACCCTTATTTAATTACCTCATCGATCCATCATTTTCAAATTTACTTAAATTCATAATTACTCCCTTTAAAGTGTCAAATGCCAGCTAGGAATTGACGTACATTGGTAAAATACACGATGATAATGCATTAAAAGAATCAATTGCACAATCAAGAATCAATGTATTAATATTTCTTCAATATTTTTTTTTTGCATACCCAACATTTTATTGCTTATATATATATATATATATATTTATATATATATATATATATTTGACATATAAGACAAGGTACAATTGTATATAATTTTTTAGATTTTATGATATATTCTAAGTCAAGTGTTCCATAATAGCTTATCAGAAAATAAATAATTTGCACAAAAATTTGTAGTAATAATAATAAGTTTTTGAAAATATTTATTACCAAAAAAAAATGTATATTGTTTAAAAGAAATACTGTTGTTTTGATCATATCATTATACGAAATTTTATATAAGTAATCAATAAAAAAATCTTTTGATATATATTCTATATTTTATATATACATAGTCTGTCGACGAAGTATCGAATTTTTTTTTCATTTTGTGACTATCGGAGGTAGCGATTTAAGAGGAATCATAAAATGTTGAGGGAAGCTTTTCCATTTGTCCCTTTTGTTTTGTTTTTTTTCGATAATTTGAAGCGGCAGGATTTTACTTCTCACGAAGAATGTTTTTCAGTTTTTGGATACGGCGCGATGGAGCGACTAGTAGAACAGCATTGCGCGATAAAATTTTGTTTGCAATTTAAAAAAAACAGTGCGAAAACATTTGAAATGTTAAAAGAGTCTTATAAAGATAATTGTATGGCAAAATCTTAGTGTGAAAAATGACATAGAGCTTTTAAAGATGACCGGGAAAAAATCACCAACTAGTTCCGATCTAGGCGGACAAAAAGCTTTTGAATCGCTGCGAACACCCATCGCTGCGAACACCCATCGCTGCTTAAAAATTTTAAATTCTGACCGTCGATTAACAGTTAAAGCAATCCAGGAAAAACTGAATTTAAGTTATTTATAGTGATTAATACAGTGCAAAAAGACTTAAAAATGCGACGAGCTGTGCGAAAATATCAAAGCTGAGGATTTTCAGCTTGCTATTGAGACCTGGAAAACTTGCTTTCGTAAATGCATTAATGCAGGAGGAAATTATTTTAAAAAGTTTTAAATTTTTGATTGAAACTGTTTATAAGTTTACCAATAAATCATAATAGAAAAAGATGTTTTCTTTTTTTTTATAATCTTTAAATGAAACACTCTCGCGTAGTATTTTTCCACTAATCGCTTCAGCTCGTCATATCGAAAAATAGAAAAACATCCATTGCGCGAAGTAAAATCTTGCTGCATCTAATTAACGAAAATACAAAAAAAAAAGAACAATTGGTAAAAACTTCCCTCTACATTTTAAGACCTCTTTCAAATTGCTGCGACCAATATTCGCCAAATGAAAAAAAAAACTCGATACTTAGTGGAGAGACTATGTATATATATATATATATATGATATACAGAATCTTAAATACTAAAAACACATAAATATTAAATATACTTAAGAAACGTCGAAAGATAAATCTGCATGTGAATAATATTATGTTATTTAGTTTTAAGTATGATTTCACCTACGATACATAGTGGTCATTTGTCAAATATTTATAACATTTGACTTAATGATTACGTACTTTAAAATTACAGCGAACAAGTGACTATAATTTCAAATCTGTATCAATATATGATATTAATATTATTATTAGTATTAAAAACATTCTTAAAAATATAAAGAAACCGTCATTATTTTTATATACTGTCTTCATTAAAACATTGAGATATTTATCCCATAAAAATATAGCTTCTTTATCTAGATTTTTAAAACGTGTGAGTTTGTAAAAATGATTTTTTCTAGTTCTGGTTGGATTCTTCATCTAATTTACAGATTGTTGTGTGCAATATGTTAGTAAGAAACAACTTAAATTTCATGTTCTAACTTGTAAGAATATAACGCATAACTCAGGAAGAAATTTCCGTCTTAATTGTTTTTCACCCCGCCTTAAATTGTATGATTGGGTTTATTATAGTAAATAGTGGGGACGGCAGGTAGATGAAATATGCATCCAACATAAAACTAGTGACAAAATGGCAAGTTAGTCGCCATTGAGTAGCTACATCACACACAACATTCTCCCGTGAAATTTTTCCGCAATAAATAAACATCTTTCATCACATTCAATTTTCGTGTGTTTTATTGAAAAGGTTACCCTCAAGTAATTTTAAGCGTAACAAATATTACACAGATTACGTCATAAAAAATAAATATCTTGTTACGTCTATTACGAGTACTTATATTAATTACTTATATTTATATATATTTATTTATACTTTATTTATTTATCGCGTTTATTTGTCGCATATTTCTTTTACTCCTTTATTTTATTTCTTCGTAACAATTTCCCAGTTCTTTTCTGCCGTAGCTGAATCGGTCAAAGCAATTCAACCTTTATGAGGTATAAGGATTAAAATAAATACAATTATATTATCTCACGTTTAAATACCGATTTATTGATAATAAATCGGAAGAGAGAATGTAAGTATTTAATTGGCTCGTGTTACAAATCTAGCGTCCTACGTATGTGTCCGAATTTATAATAATACTCGCGTTATCGTTCGTACGTGTGAGTGTCGCGTTGGTTTTCGACGAGAGTCACCAACCGGGATTATATTACTCCGAGTTACTTCGCGCCTCCCGAAACGCGTCTCAAGTTAATGATCACACAATAATAATTGTCCCCTTACATCACTCATGTTCCTTATTTTATAGAGACAACTGTGAACTCCTTTAAGTCCTCCCACCATGGAGGTGTTCTCATTTTTAGGCTTATTACCTTGATTTTGTTTAGATTTCTCCATATATTATTTAATGAAGGAGTATTATCGATATCATTTCTCAATTTACGCTCACCCGTATTTCTTTTTATGCTGCGTCTTGCTCCCATTTTCACTTACTTTATACAACATTTATTATTTATTTAATTAATTATGTGAATTTCGTTACATACGTAACAATCTTTAGAAATAGTAGTTTTTATCAACTATTTAAACATTCTTTTGACTTTTAAAAGTATTATTTCAAATTTTTATATGTAACATCTCTAATTTTTTTTTATAATTAGTCTCTTTAGCAAGAATCGAAACATTGTTCCAATGTATCTTATGTTGACACTCATATAAATATGTAACAACCATTGAATTATTTATTTTAACTTTTTTATGTTTTTAATTTGTTTTTTTTAACCTGCGGTTTATTTGGTCAATAAATACAGTTGGGCAATCATTGCATTTTTTTGTAGATACCACTATTCGATTTTTTTATTTGATCTTGGCCTTTTTTAATATCTAAGTGAGATTTTTATTATATCGTAAAAATCAAACATATTTCGAACATTTAGTTCTTTGCTCGTATCCCAAACAAAATTTTTGCTGAATAGATGAAACATTAAAATTCATCTTTGTTATTTTTATTGTTAATGTTATTATGTTTTGTTTTTTTTATTTTATTTAGTTAATTGTTACAATATCTTTCAATAAAATAGTATAATAATTTTCTTTTAAAATATATTTAATTATTATTGTTTTATGGGAAAATTTGTTTAGAGTATGATGGATCGGCCCTATAAACTATAATAATAATTTACGGCAGAGTGCAATAAAAGTTAAATTATTATATATGATTGTTTTGGTTTCTAATATTAATTTGTAATTAGTTTATTTAACGTTTCAACATTCTTAATCTAATTACTTTAAATAAATTCCAATTGTATTACAAAATGATAAACTTAAACAATATACTGATAATGCGAAAATATAAAAGAAGTAAAACAGAATTGGGAATAAGCTGTCGAAAATTTTGTATTATTTTTCATTCTAATGAAATGATTTTTGCCTCTAATTATTTTAATAATGGTGTCATTTTTTAAGAAATTTTTACGAATCTTTTTAGAAAAATCTTGTGTAAAATAAATGACAAGTATAGTGGGTGGTATTGAAAATAATAAGAGGTAGGCAATCCAAACAATTGCTAAAAGCATGGCTCAAAACTCAAAATTACTCAATCTTGTTGAAATTAATAAATCAGCGGTATAGTCCAATACATAGAAAATGCAAATTCTTATTAATTTCAGCTAGAGAAACTTGAAAAGTATTATACAAGCAAAAAGAAAACTAAATATATCATATATTATATAATATATCATATATTATATAATATATAGAAGTATACACTTATGTAATGAGTATAACAAAGCAAGAGAGCTAAGAAAAAAGATGAGAGGAGTCGTTAGGGACTTGTACACATCATCTTGCTTATCTTTTTGCACGAAAAAAGTTAAAGCTCAGTATTTAACTACTTAGTAGTCGAGCAGGGTACTATTACAGTCCTATTATTGAATTTAAATTGCGCAACTGAATAATTTCTCATTAGAGTTGAATTAACCCTTACTTTTCAAACACCCTGTATTACCTAAAAATGAAACAGTTCCATCTTTGCAAACGACAATAAGAATCGAATATATCTTTTTTAAATTAATGGCCTGAATGAACGGCAGTCGGTCCGAAAAGGATTTTTGACAATTGTAAGGCGGGTACACAAGATTTAATTATAAAGAAAATGTCTGTTTTTTTTGTCATGTGAATATCATTAGAAAAAATAAATGCAGATGTATTGACAAATTTATATGTGATTTAAATAAATTTAGCGCGCGTTACAATTAAAAAAATTTCTAAGAAAGAAATTTAATAATTCGGAAAATAATTGATTTATTGCTAATTAAATTATAATTCAATTACTGTACAAAGGTAACATAGTATTGCGATTTATAACTGATTTACATTTATCTTTTTGTTGTTACTATAACATCTGGTAGCCCGGGTGACCTCCGCGTTAATCACGTAAATAATCGGTTGTGCTATAATTTTAATTATTTCCTAGATTCGGATGACGGGTGAAGGAAAAATAGATGAATTGAAAGAAATAATTTTCTACGAGAAGATGTTAAAGAAACGCTTTTTGTACCAAGGAAGACGACGCGAGTTGTAAAATTAGGCGGTGGTCGTAAGTGCAATTATAACGGATCCAATTTATATTTACGGGTGGACTGTTTTGACTAAAAGGATAACAGCTGAAGAGCAATTATTCTTCGGGATTGGATTGGCGGTCAATCACGCTCAGCGAAATTAAAGGAACAAACGGTGTAAATAGGAATGAAATTAGAAACAATCTTTTCAAGTGCAAGCGCTGTGAAGCCTTTTATCAGCTTTGCGGCCCGCATTTTCAATACGCGGATCACGGTTCGTATCGAAGAAAGCGTGGGATTAGTGAGAGAACGGATAATGAATTGGGGCATGTTTTTTCAAAATACATAAATATTGCATTTGGAAATATTCCGCGGATTCTGTGTAGTTATCTCGAGACGAGCGAATTGACTCGAGATCTCAAGCCCTGTAACGGTGAAATTGATTATCAACCATGACATTGGTCGGGAAATATGCGAAACAGGGGGGGTCAACTGTAAATGGGAGAGCGGCGACAAACGAAGCAGACGGGCCACAGACAGGTTGTGACGTAAAAGAAAGTACATATGTTTACATTCTAGTATTCATTTATTCAGGTGCAATTGATATAAATGAATTTCAAAGTAAATATAAATATAAATGAATATATAATTAATTAGTGTTTGTTATAAAGTTAGTGTAAGTGAATTTACGTTTCATTTTTATTTTATGTAATAAAAATAAACTGATGCGAATCAACAATCATCTTATTAAAAATTAGTGTGAGTGAATTTTGAATAGATTTTTATATTATCACATAAACATAAGGAGTGATGCGGATGAGATTCAATGAGGTATTTCATAAATCAATATTAATGACACAAATTTTATTGGTAAGTAAATAAGTTTAATAGTAAATGTTTTTTTTAAAATAATATTATTTTAAATTTTTCATATATATACAAATAAATAATATTTCATATAAATAACAAATATTGTAAAATATTATGTATAATTTCTGTTTTTAAAATAGTTAAAACAATAATTTCTATTACTTTTGATTAAAATATAATTTAAATATCAAATATTTTAAAAGTTTATGCATATTGTTTGTTCGAGCACTAGTTAATTTAATATATTTATATATTTTTTAATTAAATTGAATGTTAGTAACTAATATTTTAAAAGTTTAAGCATATTTTACAATATTTCATATTTAAATTATATTTTAATCAAAAGTAAATAGTGGTATTTTCATGGTGGGAGAAATATGTTCTTTCTCTTTCGCACTTATGACTTCTCTGCCGCCGACCTTTCAAGAGTCTGTGGCCCGAGTAAAATTTTCTTATAAGTGCTTTAAAATCTATTAGAAAAAGTGTTCTTCTGTACATATGCGAAGCACGAGGGAATACACTTGTGCTTCGCATATGTATATGTAAAATTAAAATATAATATATGTATATGTAAAATTATTTAGATTTTTTTGTTTCATATAAACGTGTCATTAAAGATGGATTTAATTTTATATCCTCCTTGCAGCCAAAGATAGTTTAATTATATGATAAGATACAAAATAATAAATAAAAACATAAATAACTTTTTTAGTTGGTTACTAGATTTCAATAACTTAAGGTTGTTCTTATCAAGTGGATAAAGAATTAATTAATCTCATGAGAAAATAATTTCATTATAAATGTTCTTATATGTTTTAAGGACTATGTCTGTAATGTTTACTGAAACGAGTTTCTTGATATCTCACTTTTATTAATTATATCTCTTAACTTCAAATACTTATTTTCAGCGTCTATGGTACCTCTCATATGTCCTAACAGATATCTAAATAAATAAATAATAAATAAGTATATCTAAATCTATCAGTCGAGAACTACATACGTAACGTATTCTATGACATTTATTCTTATTTTAATTTAACCTATCCTAATGTAATCTCCTTGGTCAATATCAACTAAATTATTATCCTTATTATAATTATTAATATGTGCTATTGAATCAATTTTCTTTTCTTTTATGGTTGAAATATTTACCCAAGAATAAGCATAAAAAGAAGCTATTTCTCCTATTATATTATCGCTTTTTAATAACATAGTTGGAAAGTTTTTCATATTTTTTAGATAACGTACATTTCTTTCAAACGGTTTTATGATGTAGGCAAATAATGCACCGAATTGATGTTTGATATTGAACGTCTTTTCAATTTAAGAATGTTAAATTTCTAGTTATAATGTCAATTTAAAATTTATAACTTATTATTATTATAAAATACTTTTATTTTTTCAGATACCTTTCAGAGTTGTCCGTGTCCTATGCAATCGTGTCCAAAAAACGCGGATACTGGGCCCCTTATTGGTAATGGTAAGGGAGCGCCAGTGGTATCGGGGCCCGGTCTGTCATTGCCACCCAGCGCCTTGGTAGGGCCACCATCCCCCGCTAGGGGTTTGGCTGGACTAGCACCCCCACATGGCGCCAACGCCTGGGACACGGATCGCGTCCAGTTGAATATAGTTCACCATAGTCGTAATCAAAATCAGAAGCATCAGCAGCTACATTCGGCATCTTCACAGCGAGTTGGACAAAGTATTCAACCCAACGCTGATTGCATCGCCAAAGTAAATATAATTACTATAAAATATTTTCAAATTATCCGTAATAGAAACATTACTTCATATAGAAGTGTACATTCTAATCCTTTACATTTTCAATTTTTCATTATACAGCTCAATTTATGTATACTATTAATAGTAAAACCAAATTAATTCATACTTTATTACTGTTATTGTTTATGAATCAGAAATAAATTTAGTTATAATCAAATGATTTCCATACAATTAAAATTTTTAAGTTTATCAACAATAAGAAAAACAGTTGATTTAAACCATTAAAAAAATAATCAATGGATAAAAAAACGATGATGTTTTATGAAACAAAAAAATTACTTGATAATATGAATAATTATTTAAAATCATACATTATCACAACAAAAAGACTTATCATAAAGAAAAAATGTGTATCTCCATTAAGGTATATATAATTATGTACTTCTTTCATAATTTAAATGTTATTGACTTCATAGAAATATACGTACAAGACTTTTTTAGTGGGTATTTAAGTAGTTTGTATCAACTCTAAAATTAAACTTTTGAGTATATGTATACAAATTTATTTCAATATAGTCATATAATAATTCATATATAATATAATGAGTCAACATACACCGAATCGTGTTACAATTTTAAAAATCATTATTATTTTTATAAATTTATTTATGGAAGAAATTTATTTTTTAAAAATTCCTCTATGATCGAAGAAAATTATTAACATCATTTTGGTTTGATTTTTATTTTTTAAATACTGTAATATTTAATAAAAAAAAGAATTAATTTCATAAAAATGTAATAAAATAAATGAATTTTCTATGTTTTTAAAAAAAATCTCAATATTTTAAAATCTTAATTTTATTAATATTTTTATGAAAGCAACTTAAATAAAATTATTAATATTTATTTTAGATTAAAACCTACTTTTTCATGTCTAAAAACTTGTAACAATAAAATGATTTATGCACAAAAAAAGAATTAAAATTAACAATTATTAAAATAATGATTATTTTAATTTCAGAAATTTATCTTTTAATATTTCAAATTATATAAAATATATATTTTTGTATGCACATAACATTTAAATGAGCATGTACTCATTTTACATCTTTAAAATGAATTATTCACATAAATTTTTAATACGTATTTTATTTTTTATCTTATTATATAACAAAATAACCATGATAGTATATTTATAACTATTTTATTAATAAAATGATTTATATTTAACAGGAAGATAAAAGTAAAATGTGTAGCAGTACATGTCCCTGTAGTCAGAAAAGAATCTGCGAGATCAAACTTGAGCAAAATACATCACCGGATAATAACACAACTGGCGACTTGAAAATTACCCATGATTCCAATCTGCACAATCAACAGTGCTATCAACATCATCAACAAAATCAATCCCTAAAAATTGAAAATAACAATGACAATTATGAATCATGTAGTGTTGAACTTCAACAAAGGCGAATTGCTTTCAGCAAACCGCTAAACGTGAGAGCTTTAAAAAAAAGTGATCACAGTCAGCAGCAGTTTAAAGAAATCACTTGCTTGCCCAATTACAGAGTTAAATGCGAAACGGATAATAACTGTGAAATTGCCAAATGCGAACAATGCAAAAAAGAAGCTGGTCAATTAACTATAATGGAGGTAGACAAGGTCTCGGGTATTTTAGATGATGACCATAAAAACGACAAACTAAAAACTGATATCGAGATAAAGGACGAGTACAATATTCTGGTAATTTTTTTAATTTATTGTATATAAGGTATATCAAAATGTAATGAGTTTTTATTTATTTTTGAAGCCACTATTTATCTTAGCGATTTCGGGGAGGTCAGAAAACATGCGGGGAAGTTTTTCTTATTTATCCCTTTTTTTTTATTTTTCGGTCATTAGAAGTCGCAGGATTTTACTTCATGCGAAACCTGTTTTTGAATTTTGTAACACGGCACGATGGAAAAACTGTTGATATAGATTTATATGATAAACATTTGTTTACGGATTAATAAAATATATAAAGACTTATAAAAAAAATTATAAAAAAATCTTTAAGAATAAAATTACATGTAAATTGCAATTAAAAAAATCATATAAGTATATCAAGGTCACCGATTTTCCGTTCTGTAAATATCATTCAAAAACAACCCGAATTAATTATAACGTCTAATGTATGCACAAAATTTTGAACTCTAGCCGTCATTTTAGGATCAGAGTAATCGATGGCATCCTGAATTTATCAACATATGTATATGGTTACCATTAAAAACCTTTTTTAATATTAAAAAATCTTTACAGTTGTGATGGTTATGCTGTCACGAAGATTTCTCGGCGCCCTGATGATCTGCCGCAGAAGGGCCCGTCTTCGCTAGCCCCGCCACAACTGGCCTTACTCCCTCCCTCATCATATCCACCACCGTACAGCCACTAGGAATTAAAGAAGGGATATGCACTGCCCAGCAGTACCCCTCTATCGCTCTATAGCGTTCGACACTCGACGGAGCCACCGCTTTGTCGAGAGTCGAGCGCGATAAATAAGAGCGCCCGGCCTTTGAAAACAGAGTCGGTGCTCGTCATTGGTACGATCTAAACAAATCACGCCGGTGGAACCTTGAAAACCTGGTGAATACCCGAAATGACTCCTTCCCTAGTCCTCGCCAGAAGGGCTGGACTCTCCCCGAGGGTGTGTGCGTGAATACTGAATTCTGTATCCCACACGCCCTAATGTCCCACATTGAACATCACGTTGACGATCGACGCCGCCGAGTCGAAAACAGGACGCTTGACTGTGTCATAATACGATGTCAAGTTTACCATCCGCAGGGAACGCAGAAAATCAAAGGACCCCTTCAGTTCTGCCATCATGTTAGCGAATGCAAAATATGACCAGTCACGTGGAGCCGGGAGGGACGTCTGTTCCCTCGCGATGAACACCAGAATCTAGACTACAGTACCGGATTGCGACTGCGTGGAAATTGCGTACTAAATTTCCACGTAGATTTTTTTTTTTAATATTTAAATATATTTTGTTTATATTTTTGATATATATTTTTGTTTGTATTTTGATAAATGTTTATAGTATTGTATGTATTTACCAAACCATTTGTTATCGCACCACATTTATATTATTTTTCCCACACGAATTTCTTTTAAGAATCATCACGCCGGGTTTATATTTATGTATTAATAATTATAACCATTTTATTTTCCGAATTCTCCAAAATCGCTACAATAAATAGTGGCTTCAAAAAAAACAAACTCATTACTTTTTTGACAGTCTATGTATTTCTACTTTCAGCGAGAAACCATTCGTCAAAATTTAAATGTAATCCCTTTTATCTAGAGTAATTATTTATAGATATTTTGTTTCAAGCAATCATTCTAATCATTTATAGTTCACTGTATGTTTTTAGCAGTATTAGTAATGTATTTATAAAGAGTTGTGAACTTTTTATTACTCTTCAAAATATTTATATAATTCATATTAAGAACATCGTTAATAAATAAATAATAAATTTTAGAATATTCTATAACATTTTTAATATTTGAATCATAATCATTTATGCATTGTGTACTGCGTATTCAATTTTTTTGTATAATTTAAATTAAATTCTATGGGATCAAAAATTTTTTATTATATTAATAAAAGTATATTTTAATAAAACAATTTTATTAAAAAATTTAAAATTTATTCATTTTATAACTTAACTTTAAACGAAATATATTGTAAGAAATAATGGATAAATTTATTATTATTAATAAAAATTAAACTTTCTTTTGTTTCTAATAAATAAGATTAATACGGTGCAAGCGAAAAAGCAAGATTATGAACCCATAGTGACTGAACCTATAATTGAAAAAATTGACAAATTACATAATGTCGAGCAGCAGGAAGATGAAAATTACGTTTTTAAGAGGTTCAAAAATTACGATATTAGAAATCAACAGCATCTAAAGCAGAAATGTCAGAAACTTAATAACAGGAAATTCTCCCTAGATAGTCTTTCTGATTTTTCAAAAAAAAAAAAGATGAGCAAAAGAACACTCTCGGTAGGCTCACCTAAGGATCTAGGATTTTATCAAATGGCAAATTCAACAATGTATTCGGTGAAAGAATATACTGATGCTATGAATATGGTGAGATTATTTTATGAACTTTTTTTATTTTAATAGATTCAAAGTTGGTTTAATTTTAGAATAGAAATTTTAATGGTGGTATTCTTTATAGTGAATCGATATTAAAGAATAATTTTTTTTTATGTACGTATTTTTATACGTTTATCCGGATTTTTAAGCTCAGTTTGGTTTCCCCAGTATACACAGATGTACAGTTTTCATATTTAATCTTATAAACAACTCCACTACCGTCTTATTATTTGACTATGTCCTTACCTACATTAAGAATCAAATTTATTTTATTATTAATATTCAGAATTAGATGTATTATAATGTAATGTTTAATAAGTTCGGAGAAAAATTGTTTAGAATATGATAAACTTATTATAGTTTAGGTCTTGAAGTACAGATTTAACCATTTCTAAATTATTTTTATAAAAAAATTGGTTGGAAAGTGAAGTGCCTGCATCAATTAAATTGTAAATAATATTTCTTTTTGACTGCGTTTAATTAAATTTGAAACTCAATGTTCTCTATTTGAGTTTGTATCTTTCTTTTATCAATTTCCAATGGTTTTATTATTATTATTTTTATAATTCAAGTTTTTAAAAAATTAGAAAATTTTTTTTTATTTTTAAGAGAGTTTCAGGTATTTGCTATAATTGTTGAAAGTATTTAAGATTGAATCTGAGTGTTCTTTATGGATGCATATTATATTATCTTTTACGTAGCTAAAACAAAAAAATAATACTTAATCTTTTGTTTTTAATAAATTAAGGCAATCAAAATCTATGTCAACCATCACCACGTCGTAATTTGAGCGATACGAGGGACATTGGGGGATCCAAATTAATATTTTTAATTAAATATTGTTTTTAATAACATTGTTATAGAGAAATCTAAAATCATTAAAGAATAAATAATAAATAAAACGATAAATAATAATACATTTCGTTTTAAAAAAATAAATGTCATGTAAAAAAATTGAATTAAGCAAATTTATAAATACTTAGATAAGTAAAGTAATTATTTTTTTGAATTTTCATTATAATCAATTATTTAACTTTTAGTAAATATTAATTTGTAAAATAATTCTGTATTAAAACAAATTAAAAATTACTTTTTATAAAAAAAATGCCTAAATTACTTGTGGGGTTTAAAAATATTTTTTTATATAATAGTGTATAAAAACTAATCTGCATTAGTGTAAAAAACAAGACCCTAAAATTATTTAGTAGATGTTTGAAAATGATAATGAAAAATGTAATATAAGAAATGTAAGTAATAAATTAGTGTAAATTAATACAAACATTGATAAGAAAAATTTGTTTAGTATAAAATAAATAAATCAATTATTATAAATGTAAATTTAATATATGTACATTTTACAATGTTGTACAATGAAAATAAAAAAATTATACGATACTTTATTTCTAGAATGGATGCACAAACGAATTACCAAAATCACTTAAAAAAAAAATATTAAATAAAGAAATTGAAAATAATATGCATAAATCTGACACTTATAACATATGTGAGATATCTCCAAAGAAGATGAAGAGTGACTTAACAAAAAATATGGCTAGTGATATATCTATAATGGAGACAATAAATCATGTGATTCAACAGAGTCTGCAAATGTCTCAAAAGTTGGTAAAATCAAAGAAATTTATAAATGCAAACAATAGGAAAATCGTAAAAAACAACAAAAAAGTTAATGTTAATTTATTGTCACCAACGAAAAGCATTTCTAAAAAATTTGATCTCGTCAAGGCTAGTATTTCTGGAAAACTTGAAGTCGATAAAAATGAAATGAAAATCAGTCAACAAAAAACTAAAGGCAAAATAGATATAAAATTAAAATCAAAATTTCAGAGCATCAATACGAAGAATATTAAATGCAAATCAAAAGTTAAGAATAAGAATATGTATAATAACAATATTTTAAAAATAAAGAACAATAATAATAATAATAATTTGAATCTAAAGAGTGATAATATTGAAGAATCCAAGAATGACAATAAAATAATTGAATCTAAGGTTAATAATAGAATTATAGAAACTAAAAAAAAAAATAAGATATTTCAAATAAAAAATACTAATAAGCTATTGGAAATAAAAAATTATAAAAATAAGAATCTAAATACAAAATATAGCAAAAAATCTAAGAACACAAATGAATCTAAAGAAACAGAGATGACAAAATCTAGTGTTTTTATTACTTCTGCTCTTACACATGGTTCAGTTTCTGCAACTGAACATAAATCTTTAGAATCTATAATCTGTAATTCCAAGATTTCAAAGGCAACTAAATTAAAAAAAATACAACTGAACACGACAAAAACAGTTAAAAAAAAGGGAAAAACTATAAAGAAGCCAATTAGAAGGCGAGAAACTCTGTGTAAAATTGAACAGACTAAAGAACTATTTGGTAAGTGCCTGTTGATTCCTAGAAGATCCTTTTTAAAACCCAAATGGAGTAATGGCTGGACTTGGGATGGTGATGCATTTGAAGCCAAAGTTTATTTAACGGTAAGTTGATATAATTTTTACAAGTTATTTTTTATTTTATTGTTCAAAATTATTTTTATTCCTAAATTCATTATTTTGTGGAATCCTAGTTTTAAATTTTGACAATATAAAAATTTTAAATCTACTATTTTATAAGATTTTCTAGAAAAATATCGCTGTAGAATTAAGAATGTACTGAAGTACGGAATTTCTAAAAAAGAAATGACAAACGACTTCACCTATACATGAAAAAAACTATATGTTAAACTAGTATTAAGTATAACTAGGACCAGGTATCTACTAGTGAAAAAAATTGCTAAGGGTTGCGTACTTTATTATGATCCATTTTCAAGGCAGAAGTGATGAAAAAATGAATGTCGGATTAATATTTTTTATTTACGATCGTGTGACACCAAGCTTTATAATTTGTGTATCAGCCTTTATGTTTCATCTTTTATTATCTTTTGACTCAAATTATGAATTTTGAATGAATAAGAAGAATATTAAAAATTGACAAAATTTCAAAAGGACAATATTCTAAAAATAATTGAATATTTTTTTTACTGTCAATTCAAATTTTTTTTTAAAATTCAAAGAAATCATAGTTCTTAATATGCAAAAAAATTTTTGAATATGTTCTCAAAATTTTAAATCAATCAAATAATTTATTTTCAAGCAATAATAGCAACCATTTTTCTAAGTTTATTATTTTTTTATTTAGTCTCGAGAAAAACGAATCTATTGATTTAACTAATAATATTTACGCTATATTTTTTTTTATTATGCTATTTTTTATATATTTTATAATGAGATTATTGTTAGAAAATATGTTATCTAAATATATAAAACCAAAATGTTTTTTGAATGTACTAGACTAGGTCAACCTCTTAATATATATATTAAAAGAAAATTTATATCTTCCATTAGATTATTATTAAATATTGATTTATAAAATATTGACTGATTTTTGTTAATTCAGAAAACATAAATCTTTCCATTAAATCTTCTAAAATGTAAGATAATTAAATATTTTCTATGAACATCAAATTTGAGTTAACTGAATCAGAAGAATTCTGCTATTAATGTTATCAAAAATCATATAGTACACCAGTAAAAATAGCTGTAGCAAATATTAAATTTTTTGTGAAAAATTCATTAATATTTAAAATGTAATTAACAAGATTTTTAATACAATATTTTCCATTTTTCAAACTTGATCGATATTCTTTTTGAATATCTATTGGGTATTGCTTCATAATAGAAACCCATTTTAAAATAACATTTCAAACAATTTAGAAAGACATCAAATAAATGATATTAACCATACTGACTTATAACTTGTTTATAAATAAAATAACTTTATCAATTGTTTGATTAATCAATATTTAACAGCACCACAAAAAAAAACACGTGGAACTAATAGATAATATTTCAAAAAAAAATTTTTAATGCTTGATAGTTAATACAGTTAATACCAAAAGATAAATTACTATTTATTTTATTTAATTCTACCAAAATAAAGGGTAAATTAAATTAATGGTTCATAAAAATTAAAAGGTAAAATTCAATGTTTAAAGCAGAAATTAGGCAAAAAAAATTTGGTTAGATAGGCTTATTTTAATAAATACTGTATAATTTTAGTATAAATGTTCTGAACTATGAATAAAGTATATTGTAATACATTTATTTTATACTTGACTCATATATATTTTTAATCATAATTCAAGTTATACTTTCATGAATATACCTAATGTATTCATTTTTTCTTTGCTAAAAGTTTTTGTGACTATTGCATACTATCTTCTATGTTCAAAAAGATTTGATAGTTTGACTATCTACTCATTTTTAGTAGATGTCTTTGATTTTGTAAAATTAGATTATATAATAATGGCGTTAGATAATAAGCTTATACTACAGATAGCGTCCACAACAGGGCAAACGCTTTATTTTGCGATAGACAAAGAACAATTCTACGTAATGATTAATATATCAGCGTATAAATAATCATTACCTTATCAGATAATACGAATTAAAATTTGGTCATGATGACTAACGTATGAAGTCGAAGTGCTTATTGGAGATTAAGTTACGATTGAATTTAGATTAAATTGCGATTAATAACTTTGTGTTTGAGTTTAAAGCATTACTGGAGACAATTAAATTTACTCAATGTTGGGTACAACGTTACAGGTAATGTTGAACTCTACAAATATACTTAAACGGAACCAATAATACCTGGATCCTACATAATTTATAAAATCATAAAGCTGAAATATTTATTTATTGAATTAGTTATTTATTGTTTGAAATATTTTTTTTTCTTATTATTTCCTAAAATGACATTAATATTTATTAAAACTCAAGTTAAATAATAAATTTAAAAGAATTTATATTTAATAGATTAGAATTTATTAAAATCATGTTCAAAATATTAATTCTATATAATAATGTTTAATAACCACAAACAAGAAACTAACAGACTACATTTAGTATTGCCAAAATCAAAACATTTAAAATCAACATTGCCATTTCTGTTATTTTTACTTGTTGAAAGATTATTTCTTAAAAAATTTATTAAATCAATAAAACAAATGACTTTTCAATGTTTATAATAACTATGTTTAAAATATAATAATCTTCAATGCCTTAAATTAAAAAAATGTTTTTTGAAGTTTGATGTGATGCACCTTCCATGTTTATTAAATATGAATTGTGTGATCCAATGAGGTACCAGGTGAATAAAAACAAGTCTATTCAATGTATTTGTCGACGTTTCGGCAAGTATCACTTGCCCTTATCATTTGATACTTGATGCCGAAACGTCGACAAATACATTGAATAGACTTGTTTTTATTCACCTGGCACCTCATTGGATCACACAATTCATATTTAAAAAAATGTTTTATTAAAAATTAATGGTTTAGAACAATAAAATTATACTGTGTAAATAATTATATGAATAAAATAAATTTTTAAAGTCAAAATAATTAAAAAAAAATTTTTATTTAATATTATCCATTTATCTTTTAAAGTTTAAAATTGCATTAAAAATATACATTTATATTTCCATTCCTTTTGAGAGAGAATTTATACATGTTGCACACTTTACAAAAGATAAACCTTTGGCATTATAATATTTTGGCATTATATATATATAAGAACTTCTAGTCAGGGTTATTACTTCTGCTTCTAATCATGACATATAATTAATAAGAATTTTGAAATTGAACCTTGGCTAATTTTAAATATGTATTTATTTTTAGTTTTTTTTAGCCCTCATACTTTTTTTATCTATTGATGATACTAAATAATATTTAATATTCAAATAATAAAATTATTAAATTAATATTAGGTTAATAATTCTTTAATAAATAAATTTTGAATTTGAAGTGAATAAGGTTTTTAAGTTAGAAATATTAGTTATAGTTAATTTTATTTTGATTTATTACTATACCTGTGTTTTTTATTAGATTTTTTATAATTTTTGGGCATTCATTTTGAAATTTATATTCTATAAATTCATTTTTAAATTTAATACGAATTATCAAATACGTATACTGTTGTCTCAAAAAATTTTCAAATTCAATTACCAAAGAAAATTATAACAAGATTGCGAATGACAAAGAATTTTGTGTGCTTCACATAAGATCAATTTTTAACAACTTTAAAGATCCGATAACTCCAATCAATACAATAAAATTTAACAAGAATAATATATCGATTAACCCAACTTTAGATAGTTACAATTTTGAACTACATTATGATTTGAAATTCGAAACTATGGTTTCCGTCGAGCCATGATAATAGATGTAAATTCTTGAAACAATAATAAGGAAGATTATCAATTTAAAGGAAACCACCTCCTTACCCTAATTCATTACGAATATTATGGTGAGAGTAAACTAAAAGATTATAAAAGACGTGCAAAAGGGATGAGCATTTGTTTTTACCATTTTGAAAGTTATTTGAAATAATTTTAACTAGTGCATTAAATACGATGGAAAACTTGTACTTGCATCAACTTTTATTTTTTGAATACAAACATTCATTAAAATCACAGCTGGGAGCTCCAGATCCGAATATTTTGGAGTAGTAACAGCACACTGCTAACAGAAACTGTACACCTATATCTGCGTTTTCGGACATTCGATAAATCCTCAAGGTCATCTTATCGATAAAACAATAGAAACAATAGATAAAACATATAGAATTAACGATCAAGTAAAATCATAATTATTATAATCGACATTTTTATGTTAACGTCCGACCCCAACTTTGGCGATAAAATCATTTTGTTATTTATTTTTACTACTCTCAGTAAAATAATAATTGAATTGTTAAATTTAACCAGTAAACTTTTATAATTATAAAGAATTTATAAATAAAAGTAATTTTTACATTAATATTTAGTTGATTTATAGTTTATATCTCCTTTAATATACTGAGACCTAACAGTATAATAAACATTTTAATTTAGGTAGTAAAAGAAATCTCAAAAATCGATAATAGCATTTTAGATAAAATACCAAATAAAATATTAACTCAAATATATTTATTGTTGTAATGATAAAAGATTATAATGCAAGCTACAAAAGTGAAACAAAACGAATTTTTAAGAAACGTATTTACGAGAATAAAAAACAAAATAACATAAATTTGATCATTCAAATACACTCGTAAAATAATAAACATATGATCGACCGAGACAATGCCAAAACTCTAAATAGAGAGTATAATCACAGAAAACGCCAAATTTCAGAAATGTTACACATTTAAATGGACATATGGTAAATAGACAGAACACACGTATGTTAAATATAAATTATAAGTATCTGACCATACTGATGACGAAATATATAATTGACTGTAAATAAACAAAAGCAAACTTTCCGTCGATACATTTAAACTTGACCCCGTGTAAGCTGCATAAGAGAAACTTCAAAAACACTGTACCGAGGTAAATATGTAAAATTTGTACTGTATTCTATGTACTTATATTATAATTGTTTAATGTAATGTATATTTATTCTATTTTAATAAAGGCCTAAAGAACATAAGAGTTTTTTGTTGACACGTCACCCACGAACGCATAAGTGTTTTATTTCATATACACGTCAGGAATTTGATTGTCACTTACTAATTCTAATAATAAAATTTAAACATGAGAAAATTATCTTCAAAAAATATAAATGCTTAAAAATAAATTTTCAAAATAGTTTTTATCAGGCATAATGATTATTATAAATGATACCCTTTATATCATTGCAATAAACCAAAAATTTTAATGTATTCAATAGATTAAAATAAATAAACATTTAAAATGAAAAAAAATAGTAAAGTAAAAATAATAATAGAAAATTATATTTTAAAAGTCTATAAAATCAATTATATAAATTTTTAAAAACGTTTTATAAACATATTGATATATATAATTGTAATACAATAAAATGCGATACAAATAAAAAATACACTAAGAAATAACCCATTAATTTTATTAAAAGATAAAAATATGTCCCATTCAAATACAAAGTTAGTATTGAACACACTTAAAAATAAATTACAATATGTAATATCAAACGTTGTAAAAGATTATAAAATGGGTCTGTTAAAAAAAAATATTTATATAAATTGCTTTTGTATTGCCATAACTATAATTACATTACCAAAAAATATACGACAATGTACATCATGCTTATTTATTATCTATGAAATATTTATTTTTTATGGTGACATGTGAAATGTAAATAAGTAATAAATTAAAATGAAAAATTCCATATAAATATATATACAATATAAATAACAGTAAAAATGTAAAATGAGGAATCTCGTTCCTAGGCTAAAAGGCTCAAAAATTGTAAATTAATAAATAATAAATAAATATTTATTTTTCATGATTATTTAAATAAAAAATTAGTTTTAAATTTATTATGTAATTATTAAATTTCAAGTTTAAATACATTTAAGTTTAAATTAATTCTTGAAATAAATTTATTTTCAGCTATTTAAACATTAATTAACAAAAATTTGTTTTCTTAAATCAATTATAAAAAATAATGTTCTATGGTTCGTCTCAATATCTTAGGGAAATATTAAATAATTAATATATTTTTACTATTATGTTGGATTTAAATAATTCTACATGAAATCAATAAAATGATATATAAAAATAATAGAATGGTAAAATGATTTATAAATATAATAATATATCGTGTTACATACACGTTATTTGATATTTGCGCTTTATTATAATCGCGTTGTAAATCAGAAGTTTATAAGAATCCTATATTATCCGAAAGGATAATGTGGGTGGTTAAGTTAATTCTGTCACCACTCAAGGTTGGGGATATAGAAATCCTTGATTTCGATAATTGTACCACAAATTTTAATTTTAATTTGGTTATACAGTTAATGTTTTAAGTGTACAATTTAACCAATACTCGGTCGTAAAGACTAAAACAAATTTTTCATCTGCTGAGTCGCTCATATAATATTTATTTATCCCTTCTGTTATAATTTTTAATTTATATTGAAATAAAATATTGATACCTCACCTACTTCCGTAATTCTGTTTTACTTCTTTCATAATTATACTTTATCGGAATATTATTCAAGTTCATCATTTTTCAATACAATCAGAATTTATTGAAAATAAATAGATTAAAAATTATAAGACGTTATATCTACAAATTTTTATTTATTAACACTAAAAGTAATAAGTTATAATGATTAATATTTTTTTTTTAGAATGAAGAATCAGCTATTCGTCGTTGTTATGTCAGTATGAAACATGAAAGCGGTGATGTTCTCCGGCCTCTAGATTGTGTTCTGCTTAAAAGTGGTCCAAGAAAAGCTGATTTACCTTTTGTAGCAAAAATTGCAGCACTTTGGGAAAATCCAGATGATGGTAATAATCAAATAAGAGTAATTAAATTATTGTTTTATGTGAACAATAATGATATTGTTAATTTTATAATGTAAAAACATGTTATTCACGTAATCCAATTTTTTTATTTTTTTTTGTCTTAATATATATTCATTAGCATTGTATTTATATCATATTATATTATATTTTATTATAGTCATTATTGTATTTATTCATATTTCCTTTAATACAATAATTATTAACTTATAATGAAAAATCTAATGCAAATAAAATACATTTCGTTTTTTTTAATTAACTAGGAGAAATGATGTTTTCATTATTGTGGTACTATAGACCAGAGCATACTGATCAAGGTCGTATCAATAACGATACCGATGACGAAGTATTTGCTTCTCGACACAGAGATGCCAACAGCGTGGCCTGCATCGAGGATAAATGCTACATTCTTACCTTTAATGAATATTGCCGGTAAGTTCAATTTGGGATACAACGTTTAGATTTTGATGTAATTTTTTATAGTAATTATATGCTATAAAAATGAAATATATATGATTTATTGAATATGTGAATTAGTTTTTATTATTTTTTTAACGCAGTCGATTATTTAATTATACATTTATATATAAACGAGTTTCATGCAAAGTATTTTAATTTTTTATTTTCGTGGTAGTAATAAAATACCTTGTCCTCTTGGCTCTATTCAATCCCAAAACTAGTTCTTAAGGATATATTGGAATAAATTAAAATCGATGTTTTTTTCTTGAATATTTGTAATTGGGTACAATTAATTAAAAAAATTTTCAAAATTTATAAGCGATTGTCTAATTAATAAAAACTTATGGCAACTTTTAATAAATATATATTACTATGAAAATACATGCTTTTAAAGGGTTTTAGACTAATGTTGAAGGTAAAATATATATATAAATCGATAATGAATACGTGATTTTTTTATAACAGTCAAAAAATATTTAAGAAATGTACGTTTAAAATTCGGGATTTTCATACTAACTATTATAAAATTTATTAATGGAAAACTGACCTTTTCGGTATATAAATAATTTGAAAAATTTAATTATGTTTTTTAACAGATTATTATTTTTAATTCTTGTTATCGTGTATTTAAATTACTTAAGATTTATATGCTTCATCTTTTTATGTTTTTAAGATATCGAAAAAATCTCCGTAGAATCGAGGAAGGTCTCGACTGTCCAGGTCTTATTGTACCTCCAGGAGACTACTTATATCCTCGAGACGTTCGTCAACCACCCGTTCCTGTGCCTCAGGACATGGTTTTATTTTGTCGACGAGTTTACGATTATCGTAGTAAAAAACTTGTCAAAAATCCAGGATGACTTGATTAGTGCTAAAAACAATTATTAGTAATAAAAGCAGTAATAAAAGCTGTTGAGTGGTGATACAAAGATTGGAAAGAAAAATTATTTCATATGTTTATGTCTTTTTCTGTCTGTCAACAAAAGATTAATTGAAATAGAAAATTGTGAATATCAGTACTATTTTTTGTCGAGTGTGCCGATGAAATAAATTTGAAGACAGATGACAAAACGTCTTCGATGAAATTAAAAATTTTATAGATAGATAAAGTCGAAATAAAAGAATAAAAATATTTTTTGCAAATAGCCTTTACATGCAATAACAAAGGAAAACTGAAGGCGTTTTAATGAGATTATGGAGGAATATTTTTAAACCAAGAATTTATCAAAAAATATTAAATGTGTCGCAATAGATATTAAAAACAAAAATAAAACAAAACTAGGGGCATTGACCATTGTTTTACAAAAAGAAATATATTATTTTAAACACCTGTATGAATATTATGAACTAATTAATGTCAATAATGTTAAAAAAATTCTGTGGATTAAGTAATTTTATGATTATGATTTTACGATTTTTTTTTTTTTTTTTTTTTTTTTTTTTTTTTACATATTTATTCTTAAAACATTTTTATACCTGATACATAAGTTTGTCAAAGAAGAGAGAACCAAAGCATTAATATTAATGTTTCAATATACATGTTCAACTTATGTTAAATTTTATATAAATAATTTTTTTGCAGTTTACTGTAATATTTTTTTTTTATTCTACATAAATATAATCATTATAAAGCTTAAAGTTTTTAAATAAATTATATATTTTTCTTTGTTTATAAATTATGTTGATTTCTCAATGAATTTTTTCTAATAATTATGTTGAATTGTTTTTGTAATTTATATTTCAATATTTTGAAATATATAAATTAAATTAAATTATGTAACACATTTTGCATATTATTATATAAATTCAAATAAAAAATATATTTTTTTTATGATTTATTAAATAATATTTTTTAGTTTGAAAGCAAACAATAAATGAAAATAAAATTGAATGAAATTTTTTAAAACTTTTGATATGTATAAGAATTTTATGTATATATATATATTATATATATATATATATATATAATATATATAGCTGTTTAAAATTTATCTTAATTTTTATTTTTAATACATAACCATTATATTAATTTTTTTATTTTATATATTATTATTTTAAAGTAATAATATATTAGTTTTAATTTTACATATTTTTTGACTGATAAAAGCAATTTTATTGTGAAATTGATTCTCTCTTCAGAAAAATTCTAAAATTTTAAATTATTAAAGCGATATCAAGTATAAATCTTTATATATGTGGTTGCAAATTTTTTTTTAATGTTTATGTTTAAGGAATGCTTAACAACAGTAAATTAATTAATACATAGTATTGGAGCAGCAATCATAGAATATATTACTATTCTATAATAAGGAAATTTTATTTGTTTCATACAGTATGCTAATAATGTTATAATTTTATATACATTAAATAGAAAACATACTTGAAACATTAAAAAAGATTTTGAATGTAAAATAAAATTATTATAAATTAATTTTATTGTATAATTGGTATAATAATTTATACTATTTATATTCTATTAAATTTCAAACACACGCTTTTGAATATTTAAAATAAATGAAATAAATCATAAGTATTTTGTTAGAAATTATATTATTTAAAATGAATATATTGAATGTATTTGAATGTGTTTATTTTTTAAAGTGTGAAAGAATGTAAAAAATTGAAATTAAGAAGTGACTGAATAAGTAATGTAATTAAAGTAAAGTAGATAATACTAAAAAGAAATTAAAATATTATTCTATAAAAATCTATATGTACATATTTAACTTTTTAAATATTCCTCATAATCAAGGTTTGTTTCATAATTAAATTCTTATAATTTTTTTTCTTCAATGAAAAATAAATGTTGTACAATGTCTTAAAGATTCTGTAAATCTTCATATTATTCTTTATTTTGTTTGGTTCATTATTGTTACTAATATAATTAAAAGTTATTTTTTTCACTTTTTAAAAAGAATACTTGTCAAGTTTTATAGTTGTAATAATAATATTTGAATATGAAATAAAAAATTCGTATATCATTCACACAAATATTTACATAGTTTCAAAATTAAAATCATGAAGATTTGAAAGAAAAATTTTTTATTGATTATTATGCTATGGTTCATTAGATTATTAAAATAATGTATTGTACTTTATGTCAAAATGTGTTTTGTCCTTAAAATAGTGATGTAAAAATGAAAAAAGATATAATATTTTATAGAAAAATTATTATAAAATGATTTAATTTTTAAATTTTATTTTATTTATTCTTTTTATTTGCAAATAAAAAAATTAAAAATCTGATGATTAATAAGAAATAAATAAGATAAAAATAAATATCTTTCTATAAAATAGTTAAAAGACATTAACACGTGATTTATAAACACTTTTGAATAATTTATAATAGTGATTATTTCCTGCCGCTTTCATATCTTTGACAAAAAATACAAATTAATCAGTTTTGATTAAACAATAGCAATTTAATTTATTATTAAATTTGTGTTAAAGTGAATTTGGATAACAAATAATTAAACATATGATTAGAAGGATTTAAATTTTTTTTTTATAACTGTTGTTAAACTTTTTTTTATATTGGTCTATTAAATATATTTTTTTTTTTTATTTGATGATATATAATTGATTGTGCATGTAACATTTTTGAAATCATTTTTTTATTATAAATTATTTTTAACCTAAAATTTTTGCTTATGTTTTAATTTAATTCATAATTATAATTTTTTAAGTGAAATAATATTAAATAATTAAAATTTTGAACCTTTTTTCTGTATTTATTATGGCTTTTATGTTTAGCTTTCTTTAATAATACATGATGTAATGCAATTTAAATATCTCATACACAATATTATAATGAAATCAGTTATCTACATTATTTTGTAATATGAATTAGTAATAATAATGAATTAGAAAAGGATGTATAATTTTCAAAATTATACATATGCACTCAAATAATATGATCAATAAGCAAGGAAAAAGGCAGTAATTAAATATATATTTTTGTCCACCTAATTCAAAAAAAGATTCCATGTATTTATTATTACATATAATAAATCAATTTTTAAAAAAATTGGAATCCAAATTCTACGTTTCTCCCTAAAACTTGTTCGTGTTTTTTTCTATGTTTAAGAAATATTCATTAATATTGTATTATGAAAAGTTTATAAAATTATAATAATTAATTATC
This sequence comes from Eupristina koningsbergeri, assembly GCA_018907245.1. NCBI lineage: Eukaryota > Metazoa > Arthropoda > Insecta > Hymenoptera > Agaonidae > Eupristina > Eupristina koningsbergeri. Next base: position 272,900 of record JACCHV010000093.1, read on the forward strand.
ATACTTTATAATACAATTGAAAATTTATTTTTGTGTGTTGAATATCCTGAAAATAATATAAAGATTAATCAAAAGAAATTATCCATATGAGATCATTGAATAAAAGTTGCAAGTCTATATACATATAAATTACTACACATATACATATAAATTGCTTGTTTTATAGCATGATCTAAAATTCAAGTATTTTTTTTGATTAATCTGTATATGTGTAATTGTATGTATGTGTTAAAATATTAATTATTACTTAATATTATAATTATAAGAGGACAAGAAATATTTTAAAAGATTAATTTATTGAACATTATAATTACTTATTATAATTAAAATTATATTAAATAATTGTATATACAATAACCGAGCAATTTAATTTAATAAAATTTTTAATTATTACTATAAATGATGTATTGGTATATTAAAATCAAATATTTTAGTTTAGTATATATCAATGTTATATACATTATTGATTCTACTCTTTACATGATTGTTCAACAATAATTATGTACATAATAATATAAAATTTTTCAATAAACAGAAATATTATGTTACTAAAAAGAAATATTTAAATTGATAATTATTTGCTGCTATTTAAAAAATTGTTGAAGGAATAACTCAAGCTTTGCTCCAAGTACCTTTTAATTTTACATAATTTCTGATAAGTTTAAACTAAAAACTATAAACTGTTTTAGATATTTTACTCAATACCCTCAATATACTTATCAAATAAATCTAAGATATTTTCTTTTTATAGACAAATTGATCAACTTTCTAAAAAGTTGATTTTCTGAGAAATTGATTATTAATATATAAAAAAAAGGATATGTACTTACATTAAATATACAATAAAGTTAATACCAATAAAAAATTCAAAATTATTTACCATGAAAATTTATAAAATAAGAATACGTAAAAAAATAAAAAAAACAAAAATTCTTATACATGTTTTCAAACATAAAGAATAAAAAATTTTAAAATAGAATAACAATTTATATTAATATTATATTTTATAATTATTCAAGAAATATTAAAAATAAGTATTATTTTTTATGAATTTCCAAATTAATTATGTTACCCCCTAATTTTATGATTTTTAAATATAATAATAAATACTAATGGCAAAAAAAATACTAAAAGCTGAATGTTGAAATATATAATGATAATTTTTTATTCATTTTATTTTAAAAAATGAAAAAATTAAATAGGTATTTTGTTATAATAAATTAAATATTTTTTAGAACAATAATCATAGAAGATAGAAATTAAATTTTTTTTTTATAAATGCCTTTTTACAAGTATTCTGTTGGAGGATGATGATATTTTGATCTCTACAGATGAATTTTTTTCTACAACCTACAGTTAATTATTAGAAATGAACTATTGAAACATTTTTATATATAATTTTTTTTTTAATTAGCATTTAGCTGACTTTGAATTTAGCTTAACTTAATTATTGAAAAATAAAAATAATATTTTAAAAATTAAATTTCAAAATATGAATTTATACGTGCATAAAGTTTTAAGTTAGTTCAATAGACAGTAGTAATGAATTTAGTATACTTTTTTTTAATACTTTAAATCTAAAAAACTTTAATTTGTATTTTAGAGATAATTGGCAAAATATATAATAAAAAATTTTAAGAATATCAAATTTCATTTGAAAACTGGTAGAATATTTTGTATAATGATTAAAAAAATTATATAATAATTGTAATTCAAACTATTTATATCACTCTTGATAATATTTGAAATATTTAATTCTTAAAAATAAGTTTTAAATAGTAAAATAATTATAAAAAAATTTAGTGGTAGTCTACTAATTGAATATAATTTGTAACTTTAATAATTTTATAAAAAAATTAAATAAGTTATAAAAATAGGTGTAAATTGGTTAAATATTGTAATATATACTTAAAATATATTAAAGTACAATCAATATTTTAAGAACAGAAATATTGTATTTTAAATACAAAATATAATTTAATCAAATTAAAATTTTGTAAAATCGAAACTTGTGTGAGGATTCAATTGACAATTTTTTTTTTTTTTTTAATGAAAAATGAGCATATTTACTACAAACTAAAGAGTTATATAAATGTTGAATTTATTTATTTTTTGTTTCGTAAAAAAAGCTGAAAACTGTTACTGCATTCATAAAAAATTGTCTTTAGTAGTACTTATAATTTTAAACTCTGATTAAAAAGCTAAGTAAAAAAAAAACATTCAAACCGGAATATTTAATGTTAATGTATAATAAACTGAAAAAGAATCTCATTTAATAAAAATGCTCGTATTTAATTTTTGTTTTTACATTTACTATTTTATTAAAAATCTTGAATACTTCCGATTATTTTGCGTAATACTCTTCATTTCTTAAATATATTATTTTCTTTTAATTATTATTCAAAATCACTCAGCTGGTATATATAATATGCATTTGAACTAATCAGCTATGCAAGAGTAACATTTAAAATTATAAAATTAATTTATAAAATATCTTAGCATATTATTTTCATTGTTTTAATATATATTATTTAGTATAAATTTTACGATTTTTTTTCTTGTAATATCTATTACTTAAATTAAGTTTAAAACTATTTTTATTTGTATTACTGTTTTGATAATTGTTATAGTTAATTATTAAGTAATAATATATTTTTTGATAATTTAATGTAAAAAAAGTTTTTATTTATTTAATACTTATTTTAGAATATGTAACACGTACAATAGTTGATATGTTAAACTTTTAACCTTGTATACACGTGTTTTTTTACGAAGTTTGTCAAATTTCAATTATAATAGATCAATTAAATAATCAAGAGATCATTAGAATAAGATATTATAGACATTATAGAGATATGAGATTATACAAAATCAATAAATTTTCATGTAAAAAATTCTATTTACATGCCAGGAGCTTACATGTAAGGAGCTTATTTAGTCTGTACCTTAAATGGTCATATTTTTACGACTTATAAAAAATACTAACAAATTAATCTTTTGAAATATTGTCAATAAAAAAAAGAATATAAATATTATTTTAAAGTCAAAATATATGATAGGATAAAAAAAAAAAAAAATTATAAAACGGCTGCCATCGTAAAGTCTCAAAGTTACTTGTAAAAGAATTTTTTGTTTTTAAAATTAAACTATATTATATTTTACACACCATCAAATACTAAGTTTTCAAATTAAAAAAAATTGACAATTGCATTTAAAAAAAATTTTTTATTGCACAGTTTTAAAATATTAAAAAAAGCAAATGTATGGTATGTAAAAAAGTGTTTTATACGTTATCTCAAAATTTTAAATTAATAGGATGGTTTATTTTCAAACTAGAATTACTGCCATTTTTGAAAATGTTGTTTTGAAAAAAACCGAATTTAAAGTTTGGAATAATGATATTTATATTATAAAATAAAATTTTTCAGATATTTTACTATTGTACGTTTATATAATGCTCTTGTTTAAAGAACTACATTTTTTGATTATGACTTTTTTGTGTTTTTGTCTTGCTATAACCGCACTATATCACATCTCTCAATATAATCCATAAAGCATTGACTGATTTTTGGTCCCATTATTTTTTTTTTTTTTTAATATGAACAAATTACTTTATATCAGCAATAAAAATTAGAAGCAAAACTTTTATTACAAATTTATGTAGTGAAAAATAATCACGATGGTAAATTTTCATTTTGCTTTTATTTTTGTTTGATAATAGTAATTGTCATAGTGTGAATTTAATTTAAGACTTTTATATTATCATTTACAATTTTTTCATTCAATTTAAAACTATTAAAAATATGATACCTTTTCGTAAACTGTTCAACTGAAATAAAGTAACAACGTCATGTGTAACTAGTTAAACTTTGCTTAATTTGTCTATCTGTAGTCTCTTAATTAATAATTTTGATGCATCTGTACTTAATTGTACTCATTTATTTAATATTCAAAATTTATAGTTGACTTATAATAATACTGAAAGTATGTAATGAAGCTGTTCGATACTAAATCCTTGCCGTGGATCAGAAGACTACCATTTTATAAATATTTGCGCTACCTCTACAATATTTTGGGAAAACGTTTTTGAAATAATAAATTATAAAAATATGCAAAAAAAATTGATTTTTTTTAAAGTGCGAAACTATATTTAAGTTCGACACGTTTTTATTTGACTATTAATTATTTTGGTGGTTAATTGTTCATAAAAATTAGAAGACCCTTATTTAGACTTTTATTTATACTCATTTCACTCTTCATAGTAGTGACAAAATGATTTTTTGGTCATGTGCATTATATTATAAAATCGAAAAAATTCAGTGTCAATTAATTTTGTATAACATTCAATTTTTTTTAAACAAGTTTAAAGACGTATTAAATTAATGACAAGATAGTCAAAAGCCATATTCTTTCGATGGTTGAAAGGAAGAAGAATAAATTTATAAGAATAAGAAGTGAATAAATGTCCATAATTTAAGTGAATATAAGAATATCAAAAGTCTGAAGCAATTATTGCGGTTGATGATTTTTTTTAGAGATCTTGGTGCTGATACATGCAAATGTTATAATTATATCTCGTCATCCTGATCTTTTTCTTCGTCATCGTCGCTGGTCAGGATTTGTAGTTAATAGATCTTGACTTAAAATAGAAATTTCCCTCCTCTATTACAAGACTAAATATTGCCACAGTATAGAAAATTCGTAAAAATATTCTGTACCTTTCTAATATATATTTTTTTAATATCTTGATTATAAAAAAAAGACGAGTTTTCTAATCAGTGTCAACATTACAATTATTATGTTTTATTTTTATTTTTTAATTTTTAAAATGTATTGTTATTAATTTGATTCTTTTTCAATAAAATTATGTGATTAAAATTTCTTTTATTGATTTCAATATAATATACATAATTAATTTCAACTTGTGAATCAGTTTTTTACAATAATTTTTATATATATGAAAATCTGAAATTAATAATTTAACTATTTTTTTGGTTATGTTTTTTAAATTAATATAATACTGATTTCTATAAAATACACGTGTTGATTTAATGAGCAACATAATAAAGAGAAAGAGTTTAATTTATCATAATTAATATAATAAATTAATAAGAAAAATATATAATCATTCAATTACATTAAAATTTATATTAATTAAAAAAAATTCAATCAAAAAATTATATTATAATTATTTTAGACATATGTATTAGGTAACATTATTAATAATTTATTAATTCAAGCCTTGCGGCCCAGGAATGTACTTGGTTTGCAATTATTTTACATATTTTGACATTTTGACACACGTATACATATCCTTGTACACTATTATAAATTAACTTTTATACATTAACTTATATATTATATTTACCACTTTAATCTTTGCTATTTTAGTTTTATATTTGCTTTGCTTATGTATTAGGTTTTATAATTATATAATTTGTGGGACCGATTGGAGGGAAAGAAATTTGAAGAAGTGACCTATTCAGTTCATCTAATTCGAACAGGAATAAATTGATCTTTCTTCTTCCGACAGGGAATCGATATTGATTATGTAAGTACTAAAAGATATGACAAAGGAATGTATACACTTTTTAATTAAGTATCTAATTAAATATACTTATTTTTTATCTCTAAGGAAGACGTTGATCGTAAATATGTTTATTCATGAATTACAAAAGAAGTTGTAATTCAGAATTTAAAGCGAAATATTGATTTTCATTTTATTGATAAAAAAATTTTATTTAATAACTCATTTTACACTAAAAATATTAAAATTAAACAATAAATTTTTTTAGATAATATTATATACATATTCTTATCAATAATTGGAAAAATATTTAATTTCAAAAAATTAAATTCCATAATTAATTTAAAAATAATAATCATAAAATCTGTGATACAATTATTATATTGCCTTATTTAGAAAAGAATCCTTTTATTTATATAAATAAAATAAAATATTATAATTTATTTTTATTAAATTTATATATAAATAAATTAAATAAATTAAATACAATAAAATATTAATGATAATATTTGTAATAATAATGAACGTTATCACTGTTATCGATTCACAAACTACCGTTCTAATATTAAGGTTTTTTTTATAAATTATCTACATATTTGTATTCTGCAAAACCAAAATACATAAAGCATGAAGAAAATGAAATCATTAATTATGGAAAACTAACGTAAAATTAAATTTTAATTTGATTACAATGTAACTATCACAACATTATTCAAGTAACATGAATAAACAATATTTATATCTACAATTTTTTATATAGTAAATATATAAAACTGTTTTCATAATTATTAATACTTTAAATTTTCTAATTTTAAAATGAAAAAATGTTATTTTACTACGATACTATGTAACAGGCAATTGACTTATTTATAAATTAATTGTAAATAAATAAAATATAATAGGTATTAAAAAAAAAAAATCAGACTAACAAAGAGTATAATTATTAAAAATAAACCAAAAATATTATCAATTGCATCTTATTATTTATGCAGTCAAGAGTTACTTCAAAATTAAAACAAATATTTGATGTTCCTACTCAATTTAATGTGTACAGTTTATTATAGATAATAAATATTAATTTAAGTGTTTTTAAAAAAATTATATAATTATAATTCTGAAATTATTTATGCATATTTTCATAGATTTAATAAGCAAATTTTTAGATAAAATGTGAATTGATCGAAATATTTAAAACATATTAAAATAACAAATATAATAGATTTTTATTAATTTGATATACGAATGATTAGTCTAACGTGTATAAGTTTTTACAACAATTTATTCAATAAACTTAACATAAATTTAAGAATTAATAAATTTAATAAGATGGACAAATTTATACAAAAAACAAAACCAATTACATGATTATAATATCTGTTCCTTGTTTTTGTTATATTATCGATAAATATAAGTTAAATTTATTAAATAATAAAATATTACAAAATATAGCACAGGTAGCGAATTATTTACAAATTTTCAATCGTGGAATGAGAATAAAGAATTAGTATTTTACAATAAGAAATATAATACATTTATGTGTAGTTGTATATTTTATTAATTTTAAGATGTTGTAATTGTGTTAATAAACATAATATTTGATAATTCTAACCAATAAGCATCTTTTTGTAATCAGTAAAGTAAAATTAACGGAATTGATGTGATCTTTTAGTCAATGAAAATGAGAAAGTTTGACCATTACAGTTTTCAAACATAAAAAAAAAGAATTTCCGAAAAATAAAATCTTAATTATTTAGGAAAATTTCATTTGTTCTGTAAAACTTTCTTTTACTCAATCACCCTCTATTATAAATTCAATTTAAGTAAACTGCAACATGTAATACTTAATTCAGAAAAAGAAAATTAGATATAATACAAGGATAATGTAAAATGATACTAAAGTTATTTAAGGCTTTTTTTAAAAAATTATAGAATTATAAAAAATTATAAAAATAAAAAATTGCATTTAAATTTTTTTTAAAAAAACAGAATGTCAACAAAACTTTCATCTAGAAAGGACAATTTAATGTAAATCTATGTATTCAAATAAAAAACCAAACACATTTTTGGGAGCGTCAAATATTTCATAAAAATATAAAAATATATATGTCTTCTAATCTGAAACTAAGAACAATATAAAATATTTCTATAATAAAATGTATATAATATGTAAAGATCTTGTACATATTAATTCGATATATTAATTGTTTAAATTCATTGATGTTAATAGTTTTAAATTAATTCAATAAATTGTTATATATTCATTATTGTTTACATTATACGGCGTAATAACAATTGAGAAAGTACAACATAAGACTACATATTCTAAATGTAATGCTTAATATAATTTTTTTCCCAACTAATAAGAAATATTAAAAATGTTTTTGTAAATGCAATACAATTTTATATTATTTTTTAAAATTACATTATAAATTATTTTAATTTTTAAATAAAAATTCTATGCACTCATAAATATTAAAATTAATTTAATTTTTTGCTTATTTAAAATTTACTTATTTGCATAATATAAATAGATTTCATTTTTATAATTTTTTGGGAGTTAACCTAAAAAATGAGTGTATCTTTATACCTTTGGATAAAACGGCAAATTTCACAAAATATTTTAATAAACATACAATTTACAACAATGAAAAATATTGATCTAATTCAAAAATAAAAAATTTGCTCTTTCAATAATATATACAATATAAGTATATGTATATTATTTATTATTATTAAATTATAATTATTAATTATTTATTAAATTATATTATAATTTAAAATTACGTAGACTTTTAATGGTTAGTTTAGAAAACATTATAATTGAATATAAATAAGAGTAAAATTAATGCTAAGAAGATTTAATCCAAAAATTAGAAACAACATCACGTGAATCGACGTGCTTATATTTATGTTGTGCAGATTAAATTAATTTGATTCATAGATGTTTGCGTGTTAGCATGATGACTTACTTAAGTATGAATGGAAATTTCCATTCTTACTTATTAATTCTTTTTATTGCTACTATTCTTCTTTGCTTCACATTAAAACCTTCTAATAACCTTTTCTTACAATACACGATGATTTATAGCCTCGAGATTAAAATTATGTTTTCTAAATTTTTAAAGACTTTTTTTCATGTTAAATATTTTATAAAATATGTATTCGATTATTTTTCTGCATTTGTAATTTGATATTCATCCATAAATAAAGTTTTTTTTTATTCTATGTAACAGTCAATTTTTTAATTATTTAAAAACAGTAAAAAATTGGAAATTTAGTTAAACATAAGAATGACATCAGAATTTAAATTTTTTTATCAAGTTTCAAATTCAAATGAAATTTTATTATATTTATATTTCAATGAATTATAAAAAATAATATATTAAACATTATAAACAATTTTTTCTTCAATAGAATTATATTCAATAGAATTCTATTTTGAATTAACCATTATTTTGAAATTATAATTTTTTAAACATTTATACAATTTTGAAATATTCAAGATACAATTTACATATTCAGTATGTTTTTATTATATTATTATAGGTATTTCTTAGCATTACAAACACTTTTTTTTAAACATATATGTATTTATTAATATACGAAACAATTTTGAAAATTAACCATTATGTATGAATAAATAAACATTTTAAATGCATTCATCGCCTACGTTTTAATTTATTTCTTTTACATAAACTTGAAGATTTATTAAAAAAAGGAAGCCATAACAACACTTATTAAAAAATATACTCTTCATTATTTTAGTAATATAAGAAAAATTATAAATTTTAAAAATTAATATAGGTTTAACAAATTTTTAGTTAAATCTATACATTTTAATTTAAATTTATTCATCCTGATGAATATTTTGGTTTTTTTTTTATATTTTATACATATTTTCTTTTTACTTTCTCTTTTATTTTTAAAAACAATTAGAGAGAAATACATAAAATGTAAAAATCTGTTTTATAGTTAATAAAAATCAATACTTATTGGAACATAATATTTCATTGATAGAACGAGATAAAAAGAAAAAACAAAAAATAAAAGGAAAACTACACTCATACGTACGGATTAATAACATTTGGATTTTTCATAATATGTTGCATTATATTCGAATAGAAAATGCTGAAATATGTGATCGTAGATACATAAAAAAAAAAAAAAATAAGCGAATGCATTGTAAACAAAAAAATATAATCCTTAGTTTTAGAAACGCTGAACACACTGTTGCAGTGTATAAATCAATTTATATTGATTGAGATAGATATTCTTTGTAAAAATTATATAAGATCCTAGAATGGAAATTAAAGAAAAAAAAACTTCGAAATGATTACATAAAGGAATAATAATTTTTTATTTCAAAAAAAGTAAAAAAAAAAGTATGTACGTTATATTTATTCTTTATATACATAACTTTAAAAATTACTTCGAATTATTAATTTTATATAATTTACATTACTAATTTATATTCAATAAAGTATATTCATTTAATATTACATGCTTTAAATTCTTTTTTTTTTAAGCTATAACTAAATATTACAAATAATATAACAATTGTAAAACTATATTCGTAATATGATATTTGGATTAAGAAAAAATTAAGAAATCCAAGATGGATAAGCATCAAAACAATTATTTTCAATGAAACTGTTTAAACATTGATAATTTTATTATACTATTATTACCTACAATTCGTATTGACGGAATTGCATTAATTTTATTACTTTTTATTTTGTAAGAAACAAACGTAAAAAATACGTTCTATTTAAAATTACTTGTAAAAAAATTAATTGATACGTTTCAAAATTTTATTTTATACATTCGCGAGCTACATTTTTAAAAATAAGAAACTAGAGATTTTTTTTACAATTTTTCATTATTTACTTTTATGTATTTCATTAATGACTAAAAAAATTATATTATTTAAACTAAATGTAAAAAAAATGAAATAATGTAATTCAATTTTTTAAAAAGTTTTTAATAATTATATTTATGTTAAATTACATTATGTTAAATTAGAAATAGTTATAGAAATTATTTTTTCCTTTTAGTTTTATATATCTAATGTCATAAATCAATTTGTTTTTCCAGTAAGCCCTTAATAAAAATTGTGTCTATATTTGATTATACAGAGTAAACATACGATGTTTAACTCATATTTGGGAATACTTACAATAAATGATTAATGTATAATTTGAATAAAAATTGTATAACACGACGTGCATAAAATGTAAAAAAGAATTTATTTATGAACATTTTTAAGATTTATTAAAATATTTTGGTAAGTAATATTGTTAATAAAACAAAAATAAAATTTCCCTAATTGATGTATAAAATTTATTAAAGTAAAAATAATAAATGAATTTAAGCATTACATTAATACTTTTTTTTATATAACTGCAAATTGACATTTTTAATTGTGTTTAATAATTATAACTATAAATATGAGTAATTAATAAATATTGTTTCCATGCATTAACGATCAATAGCACATTATTAAATATATTATTTAATATTAAATTATTGATGAATTTGAAGAAGTATTTTAATTTAAATACATGTTAATTATGTTGATATTATCGTGATTACAATATGAATTTTTTGTTTGTTTTTTTGTAAAAATCGAAATTTAAATTCAGATGTAACTATAAAAAATATCAATTAATATTATCAGATTTTTTCTGTTTTTGCAAAAAATATTAATTTTTTTTTAACATAATTTAATTAAGTTAAATAACCACTATATCGAAAGAATTTTTTTTTTTATTGAATAAAATAGTAATAACATTAAAATTACTAAATTTATATTAATATAAAGTTTATACACATCCAAACTGAAACAAAAAATTGAAAATTATAACTTTCAAATGATTTAACAACGAAGTAAAAATATTAAAAAAGAACGGATTGATTATGATGCAAAAAGAAAATAGTGATGCTTTTGCGTATGCATCTGTATATATATACATATAGAGAGAGAGAGGGGGGGGGGAAAGAGAGAGTGAAAGATGAAGAATTACAGATAAATTATTATATTAAAGATATTATATTAAATATATCAAAGATATTTAAAATTGATGCACTACTGATTTCTCAAAGATACTTTTAAACGGATTTTTATTAAAATTTGAAACTGGTTTTGCTTCCAACACAATGGAGATGTAAAGATTGAAATAAACAATGACAATGTTGACAAAACTTTGTGCGGCACGAAATCCAAAAGGTAAAGCAACTAAATGTTACCGAGAGGGTGAACTACAGCCTCGGAACAACAAGATGCACTGTGTGTGCGTGCGTATTCACTCAAACACGTTCACGCAATTCTATTGAATGCTATTAGCTGGGATGCGCGCTCGCATGTCCACCGCTGTCGCACCACCGCCACCACTGTTGATGAGGATGAACTACTGGGATACAAGAGTGCAGATGCCAAGTTTAGTTAGCGGCTAGCCGTCAGAGCATATGGAGTGTTTTCTATGGCTCTCTCCCCTTGACCAATTCACTGATGAGAATTAAATCGCCGAACATCAGATTCGGATCTCAAAATTCCCCGTGCTCTTCTAAATCATCGCCATCGCGAATTTTCATAGTGTTGTGAGCGGTACAATGAATATTTAACCATCAGCGAAGGGTATGTGAGTGTAGTGTGTTTTAGTGTGCGTGTGTCGCAAGAGCGCGCGCGCCTGCTTTGCGTAAAGAAATCACCATGACTGCAACGACGCGCCATTGAATTTCACCAAATAAGATAAAAAAAGTCCACAAGCATGCACTAATGTAAGCCAAATCCCGTAAAAGAAAATAAAATATAAATAAGGCAAAGTTGTAGCACAAATTAAATATCCGGATCATGAACGAAGGATTTACAAAAAAAACTGACTATTGACACACAAATTAGATCTATAAATTGGAATTTTTTATCAAAAAAAAACTCTTATGCAAAAAATTTAATCTCAATTTTTTGTACACAATATTTTGATTCACTTTTTATACTATGAGAACGAGTTGTAAAAATTGCAAAAAAATGCCAAAGAATAGTCTAAGTCTGCTCGTAGCGTTATGGTGCATTTTCGGGGAGTGGTTACTTTTATCTTACGCCAGTTCCGAGAATGCTAAAATGTTCTCCAACTCCTTGAATCTACCTGACCCATGTTACGACGAGGACCGGCCTCGACGCTGCATCCCCGATTTTGTAAATGCAGCTTTCGAACGTGGTGTGGCGGCATCCTCGACCTGCGGGAGCAGCGGAGCTACTCGCTATTGCGAGGTCTCGAGTTCTGATTCAGTCGCGGTTGATCCTGGTCAATGTCACGTGTGCGATGATGCTGTACCACGAAAACGTTTTCCATCTTCCTACCTTACTGACCTGAACAATCCGAACAATATTACCTGCTGGAGAAGTGAACCCATAATTTCCCCACAGAGCTTTTCCGCTCCTCCCGACAACGTAAGTCTCTCCCTCTCGCTCGGTAAAAAATATGAGTTGACCTATGTTAGTCTACAATTTTGTCCAAAAGCCGCCAAACCGGACTCTATCGCTATTTATAAATCCATGGACTACGGGCAAACTTGGCAACCCTTCCAGTTTTACTCGTCTCTTTGCAGAAAAGTTTACGGTCGACCCAATCGCGCCATCATTACAAAGTCCAATGAGCAGGAGGCCAGATGTACCGATAGTCATCGATACACCGGGGGAGAGGCATTAGGACCTACAGGTCGCATTGCTTTTAGTACTTTGGAAGGTCGTCCTTCGGCTGCAGACTTTGATAATTCACCAGTGCTCCAGGATTGGGTCACTGCCACTGATATTCGCGTTATCTTCAATCGACTTCATATGCCTCAACTCGAGCAGGATATCGAATCCCAGGAGCTGTTGTCAAATTCCGAAAAGCTCACAAAGCAGCAGTGGGAAGAGACTCGTTTGAAGGCTCAACAAGGAGGTAGCTTTTTCGACAATATCTTGGACACCACAGCACTACCTCAGCAGATATTTCAATCTCAAGAACTCCAAAATATCGATGCCCTTCATCTGCATGAGAACAATTTTGTACCAATACCATCGGCTACGAGTTTTAGCAACAGTCTTGGCTTAGCCCATCACTACGCGGTTTCAGATTTCGCGGTTGGGGGTCGATGTAAGTGCAATGGTCACGCAGCCAAATGCAGCAAGGATAAGGATGGTCAACTGGTTTGCGAATGCAAGCACAACACAGAGGGCAGGGATTGTGAAAAATGCAAAATGTTTTACTTTGACAGACCTTGGGCTAGAGCTACAGCCAGGGATGCAAATGAGTGCAAAGGTTAGTTGAAATTACATGACTTGTAATTAATTAATTGATAGCTCTTCTATATGGAAATATCCCAATCTCAATTACACCACGATTCATACTTTTGGATAAAATAGTTATTACTTTTTTGATTTATTTTAAAATTATCTTATTTTGCCAAAAAGCTATACTGAATATATTATAGACAGTTTTAAAATTTAAAAACTTATTTTAAGATATATTTGTTTTAAAAAATGTTAAAAAACAATCTTTTTTTCTACGAATAAAATTTTTTTTTAAAAACGTTCTTTTAATTTGTAATTTGAAATATTGCATTAGTTGTAATTAATTGATAGTAATACGTGTAAGTATCCGAATTACACCAACGCTTCGTGTTTTTGGATAAAACAGTTATTTTTTGAAATTATCTTATTTTGCAAAAAATTTTAAGAGATTTTTAAAAATTATACTGTATGTCTGTATTATTATAAATTTACCCTTTAAATTTTATTTCTGGCGCCCTTAACTCTTCGGAATATATACTATTTTTCCACAATAAAATATTGTATTCACTATATGCTTAACTAATTATTTATGTACAGTTCACTCTAATTCCTAAATGTATATAAATATATATTACATATATATTATTTGTAACAAATTTAAAAATAAGATTAGATAATATACTATGATTCCTGTTTATAATTTAATAAAAATAAGTCTGGCACTAAATACATGAACGGGATATTCTTATGAACAATAATGCACTGCTAATATTAAAAAATATTAACATTTATCATGCTGTTTGTAAAAACTAATATTCATATAATCCTTCATAAAATATTAATTATCCAAATAGAATATTTATTGGTTCTTGTTTACAAAAAGCTATAAACTTTATTAAAAATACGATAACAAATATATATTAAACACAGGTAGCCGTAACATTGCAAGGCCTAGCCTCATCACGATTTTGACACGATAAGCGCCAATGTGGCAATAATATTATATCGTTGCATCCAACACGGTTACCCATTGTTGATTAGCTTATTTACTGTAACATTATTTTTGCCTTCATACAGATGTATTCAATTTTAAAACAAATTTATTGAAAAATATTACAATTATTGATTCAACCGGCTTTTCGGGCCAAGAATGGACTTGTTTAACATTTTTGACATATTTTATTATATTTTAACATATTTTACACGTACATACACATCTTTATACACTATTATGCATTAACGTTTTTATCTTAAACTATCATTTATCACATTTACATTTTTACTTTTACTTTTATCAAATTACTTATACTGTATGTATTTTAGACAGTTTTTAAATTTAAATACTTCTATTTATAGATATATTTTTTGAAAAAAATTTTTGCAACCCTTTTTTCTATTGATAAAAAACGTTATTTTTATTTCATTATTTAAAATATCATTGTTAATTAAAACAAAATTAAATATTTTCAAATTTTATTAAAAATTTTATTTCGTAATATGAAAAAGGGTAAAGATTACCAAAATATTAAAAAAAAAAAACAATTGCGTTGAAGTCAAATTTCATTTTAGTTAAAGCTAAAATTACCTCCTTCCAAAAGTAACTTGCGACTGTTTTAATTTAATTTTAATTTCTTGTTATTATGTCACCACAAGTCGGAACAAAAATATTACGACACCTATATTTATAGTATAAGTAGGTTCATAACATTCAATTTTTATTTAATTAATACAACATGATTTATATTTTATAGATTTTTGTAATATAATAAAAAATTATAGCAAAATTGCAGAGAGAGAGAAAGAGAGAGAGAGAGAGAGAGAGAGAGAGAGAGAGAGAGACAGACAGAAATGAAGAAAGAACGTTTTATTACCTCTACATTCATTTCAAAATTTTTATTTATTAAAGCTTTTCTGAATTTATTTGATTTTATATATTTTAGTATTTTAATTTAAAATGGAATTTGATAATATAATTTCATGCATTATGAATTTTTTTAATTAATCATGTAGAAATTTTTTATTTAATTCACAATTTTGAAATTTATTTAATAAAATTAAATTTAGATAGATTAACTATTTAATATATTATCTAGTAGTAGATTACGTATTAAAGTTTACAGAGTTCTTGGTTTATAAATAAAAACATATAAAATTTATCTTTGTATATGCAAGGATTTTATTAAGAAAATATACATGACTAAATGATTTAAAATAAATGATTCTTGTACATGTATAATCTCTCACATAGTTATACCAAAAATGTTTTAAAGTTTCTATTAATTTTATTTTTTAAATGTTTAATATGAAAAGAATCTTTAAATTTTTAAATACAATTGAAAAAATACTTTGGGTTTGTTTGTTTAATCAAATAAAAATTTTTAAATATTTCCTGATCAGATATTGGCTATATATTGGATATGCAACTCCTAATTATACTCATTATTTATATAATAAATGAATTAATACTCATCTTTTTTTTATTAAATTATTGTATAACTGTTTAATGATGTATGTAATATAATATTTGTAATTATCTGTATATCAAGGTATATAAAAAAATTCATGATAATATTGTATCTTAAATCAAAAATACTTTCTTTATATGTATAACATATCTTCGTCTAATACTTTAATTTTAATTGAACTATTAGATTTCTCTTTCTCTTAATATATCTGAAATTGTTTACTATTTCTTCAAACAAACAAAATAAATAGTAAAAATCATATAATTGGTATTTTAAAAAAATAATTACAATGTGTTTTTAAATATAACTTAAAAAGTTGAACATGACTTAAAAAAAAATTAATTATATAAAAATATAATCTGCAATATTTTATTGTGTTTTACATATTAGAAAAGTTAATCAAATGTAAAAATAATCAGAATTCCTTCAATTGTACATAATATAAAAATTTCAAATCTTACAAAATTGTAAATTAAGCAATACTTATATATTTAACATTAATACTTTGAACTTTTATTTTTAGGTTTATAACTTTATATTTAATACGCGTTCATTATTGTTCTCATCGTGTTTGAGAGAAAGAGAAAGAGAGAGAGAGAGTGAGTGTGTGTGTGTGTGTGTGTGTATGTAATCTGTTTACTAGTCACTCGTACATAGCATATGATTATAATGTATAATATATCTTTTTATCTATTTGTAATTTTTGTATTCACTCTACGTTATTTTAATCAAATATTTTCTTTTTAAATAAAATTGCACAAATCTTCATTGAAATGACATTGTTTAAATTGCTTAAATAGATTTATTGATGAAATTATCACATATGCCAAATATGAAGTTTTGACATTTTCATGCATGGTTTTTTTTCTGAAACAATTTTTTTTCTTCGATTTGCACGTAATTGACAAAAATATGTAATCCAACAACGTCAATTAACTAATATTTAAGATTAAAATAATGAATATGAATAAGTCAATAAATAATAAGTACTTACTTTATTATATTGTTTAGAAAATATTTTTTTAAAATTCATTTGATATTTTAATAAAAAATTATACTTATTCAAAATATTTTAATCCATGTATTAAATAAATTGATTTGCTGATTTACAAATATAATAATTATTTATAATATATATTTTAATTGTTACATGCATTATTAAACGTATAAAATATTAATAATTACTTATATATATATGGTTAAAAATTAAATTTATTAGTATAGTATTTATTAGTTTATTTACTTTACTTTATATTTTATTTGAGCTTTTCATTTGATACGATTTATACAAGATTGATTTGATACAATATATTATATTTTTGATTTTTTTGATGAAGTATACACACAAATTTAAAAATATTATATTGATAATTTTTAATTTTATATAAATTTTAATTTACATTTTTATTTATAATATCATCGTTTTTGTATAAATAATGCATTATACACGTAGTAATAACTCGTAACTTTTATTAATCTATTTTGATTATTTCTAATCATAAATGATAAAATTTTAATATAACTATTATTAATACTTTTTATCACATAATTTGATATTTTAACGTATTATTTATTAGTTCTAATTATTTCATCATATTTTTTTATTGTATTTATTTAAAATTTATATTAATGATAGAGTATTAAGATAACATTTTACAAATTGACGAATATTTGATCAAATGGTTAATTTTTGTACTAATAGAATTTAATAAATTATTAAAAAAAATAAATAATAAAAAACTATAAAAACAGTATTGTTATTTTATTTAATTACAAATTTAATTACCTCAAATAATTTGTCAAATACAATGTTTTGTATTGTTTAATTTCATTTCTTCTTATATATAAATAATTCATTAAATTCTATTACATTATGTTTCGAGTATGATATAATTAAAAAATTTATTATTTATTTATAATACATATATTTGATGTTTCAAATCTACTTATTTTCTTTTTCAACACAGCCAAATAAACAAAGATAATAAAAAAATACAATTCAATTACGCGAGAATAATGTAACACATATCTGATAACGATATTTAATAAAATAATATAAACAAAACAGATAAATATATTCATTATTAAAATATAAAGTTAGTTTTATTTTTTTATAATATGTATAAAAAACATTTTGTACAATAAAAGTAATAGAGTTATATTGATTTTAGTTAGCAACCTAATAACACTATCTTTTCTATTCAAGTTTTTTCCATGTTATTTAAAATATAAGGATTTTTATTGCAAAAAAAAATAAAACCTTAATAAGATAGTGATTTTTTTCATAGTAGAAGTAAAGTAAAACGGTAGAATTTTATTACATTTTGATAGAAAAAACTTCCGATGAAAAAAAAACTTGCATTATTGCGACAATTTCTGTGTGTTTGTGAGAATATTGTGGGTATTGTATATGTAAGAATAGATTTTATCCATGTAATTACACTAAATGTGTAAAGGACACGAAAACTATATTCGTATGACTAATGTATGATATGGTATAAGATAAACCGAAATATCAATCTAAAACAACAAATCTAAGGATTTTTTTACTTTATAATTAGGATTTACCAAATTATTACCAAACATATTACTTATGAATTGTACATTGGTAATTAGTGTATTTTATTTAAATAATCTGATATGCATCAAGTAGTTACTCGTTATATTTACATTAATATCAAAAACTATAATTTTATATTATTTGCAATTAACATAGTTGTTATCGTTAGTGTTATATTTATATTTATAAATAATAATTAGAATTCCAATAGAATTAACAATTAAAATAATTTTAAGAATGTTTCCATGTTGAATGATGTTTATTAAAAAAATTGTTGGAATTACTGTGAACTTTATTATTTATAAAATTTGTTCAAATCATATGATTTATCTTAGACAGATATACACTTAAGCTATACATTTGTTATTTATATTTAAAATAAGTGGAATTATCTGGAAATCTATTATTTATAACGTATGTTGTCTTACCATATATGCATATGTATGTATACCTAAATAAAATCAATTATTACCAGTTTTTTAAAAAAATAAATTAATGATAAACATTTGTTTTATAAATTTGCAAGATGGTTGCTATTATGCAAATAATTATTAACTATTGAAAAAAATAGGTTGAAACCACAAGAATTTATTGTTTAGAGCAGTTATTTGTTTCTATTGGGTAAATATATGTTGCACTTATATTACAATTGATATAAAATTTTCTTAATATTTTATGGTTTGAATTTTATAAAAATATTTTGAATATATATTCGCTATATGTTATAACAATATATTTTTCATATTAAACTGATATATTTATGAATAAACAACTTGGAATACTATTTATAAATGAATTATTTATTGGACAACAAAGATACTTTTTATGAAATATATGGTAATATGTAAATATATATATATATAAATATTTATGTGTTAGTTTTCAGTTTAAAATTTTTCTTAGATTATAGTTTTGTAGAGAATTTATATTTTTTAAAAATAATTTTATCATTTATGCATCAACTCATCTATTTTAATAAATTTCTGTAAATATACTTTAATTAGATTATTTTAATTAAAAATATTAGAATCTAAATATAAATTAGAATATAATAGTATAGGCTACAACGTGAATATTAATTTGTGGAGTAATTTATTATTTATAATAAATTTTCTGATAATATATTATTGATCAATAAAGAATAATTTACTTTTACTTTACTTTAATATGTTTAAATTAAAGTAAAATATATACAGTATAAATTATAAACGATTAAACGTAATTAAAGTCTTCCATATCATTGATTCTTATGAACGTTATTTTGGTTTTTATTAAATTAAACTACACTAATTAAATACCTGTGTTGAGATCATAATACCTTATTTATGAATTATTTTGATTCTTATAAAAATTTCAACCAGTGTTTTACCTTTCAGCAAAAAAGAATTTAATGACAGTGTATTTTTGTTTTTAACAAAATTTCTTATCAACATCTTTTTTACAATTGGATACAATGCGAGTTTTTATTCAAGATGTCATCTGTATTCATTCTAGTCAGAAGAACATTTACACTTTTCGCGACCGTTAAGTGTTGTTTAATTAAAAGAAAATCTAAGAATATAAATTTTTGTGATTTTTTAAAATTTGGTATAACTGGATAGCGACTCGATGGTTTTTAACGCATGTCGAATACAACGACGTAGTTTTTTATATTTAATTTGTACACGAAAACAAAAAAATTATTATTTCGAACTTTTAATCTGTTCGATATATTTCTAAGTTAAATATTTTTTATTCATATACTAATTTACAAAACTGAATCACTAAGATGTACGGCGTTTTATATTTTGTATTTGTGAAAAATCTTAACGTTGGTTTACACAGTCAATGCAATGTGTATCAATATGTGTGCAATGTGTGTGATATATGCTGGAATATTCAGCTGATCTCATCTGGCTTACATAGGTATTGTAAACATTGTTTACTATATACATATTATATATACTACATATACATTATACACCTGTGTATCTGAATTTACTTACTTTGTTCACTTTTATACTCTCTTTCTCTCTATTTCTTTCTATCTCTATCTTTATCTCATCTCTTTATCTAACGATTTAGTTGTATTATTAATAATAGGTTCTTAATCTTTTTTTTTATCAAACTTTTTTGTCTTTTCTATGTTTCTTTCTCGCGCGCATTTTCGTGTTGTGGTCTTTCTTTTTCTCGTTCTTCTCATTAAATTTTCTAAAGTTTTAAAACTTGTATAGTCATGCAAAACACAAACTTTAGTCCCTTGAGTTCACACGATTATAATATAATTCAAATTAAGAATTCAAGTTGGAGAAATCACGGCATATATTATTTTGTATTTTGATTCTGATTTTAGAAAATTGTTTGCTTTTTGGTATCTTTGTAAGAATGTAAAATTAAATAAAGAAAACCTTGCGACATTTTTTTAAAGTAAAAAATGTAATGTTACATAAAACGTTTTAAAAATACCAAGGTTAATTGTATTTAATGTCAACAAGTTAAATAAATATTGCATTGCAATTTATAAATGCATATATATGGGGGTTTACATGTGCACAAACATGTTAAATAATGTGAATAGTTTTCAAACTTATAATTTTAATATTGAAAACTAATTATTTCAATGAACTTATGCTTATTTATTTATTAATGTTTTTTTATATGGTATTAAGACATTAAATTTAAATCTGTAATATTTTACATTTATTAATAAGGGAAGTTTACCAATTATTCAAATGTCTTTTTTATATATTATTTACTTTATTAATTATAATTTTCACTAAATTATTTTGTTGCTAGATATATATAATGTATACATGAATACTATCAAGAATATTTAAATAGTTAAAAAAGATTAATTTATTGTAATTTTACAATTTAATAAAAATTCTTTTCTGATATATTTAAGTTCATATTATTATAAGAAAATAATTGTAGTTTGCTATAAATGATAATATACTTTTATAATAAAATATTTGTTCACCTTTGAAGATTTATTGATTTGAAAGCACCAAAATCATTTATTAAAATATGTAGATGCTTATTAAGATTATCATTTTATTTCTATAGGTTATATACAGTTCAACATTGTTTAGATATACATGTTTAAATTGTACTCTTTTTACAATTATATTGTAGAATAAGATCATTAAAAATTATGTAACCTCAAATTAAGATGTTTATTATTGTATCCTAAAATTGCAAATTTATTCATTTGATATACAGCTTAAGAGCATTTTTAACAAATGAAATATAAAAATGAAGATAACAATTCAAATATTGAACGAGAATTCTGTATAAAGAGTTAATGATGATATAATCTTGAGTTGACTCAATTTTTTGGTTTGAATGCACAATACAAGTAATTTCCTACATACTGCTTGCACTTTTGCAAGTATGAAAATATAAATTTTAAAATATATTCTGTAAAAATTAAATTTATTAATTATACAATAAAATTTGCATGTCTTTATTAATGTTAGATTTATTTCTGGATTATTATATTTAAACCTTTTCTTGTATAATTTTAATACTAAAAGATAAAAATATATTTTTATAGAATATTTTGATTATTTTTTTTGATAATAAATTTGGTATAATTATAATTTAATGAATAATTTAAAGAAATAATGGATAGGTACACATGTAACAAACCAGTTTCCTGAATCAATACAATTATGACATGGTTAGTTTTAATTTATGAAATTTTCATTTTTCTATATATGTTTATGATGCACTATAATTAATAATTTTGAAATATTAATTAAGATTTTTTAAAACATTCTATAAATAACACTTGTATTAAAAAAAATAAACTTCAGGGCTCAAGTACATATTGCATTCATTTATATACATTCTTTTCATTGTGTACAAATTTTTTGCTAATATAACAATAATTATAACATTAAAATGATTTATTGTCTAATAATATCTATTTTTCTGCAAATTAATATGATTTTGCTGTTTTTATATCATAACTTATGTTTAGGTACAAAGTATTTTTTAATTTAATAAAATGTTAAATTAAATGTTTTTATATGACATTTGTTTAGTTACAAATTATGGATAGTTTTAATATAATTTGACAATATATTTTTAATTAAGTAAAATTTTAAATACAAAAATGGAATAAAGAAGTATTAATTGTCATTGAATTCGAATATATTAAAACTTGAGAAAAGATAATTGAATCAAATTAGATTCTAATTAAAAGATGAAATATTCATTTATTATAATTAGATTGTATTGTATTTTCAAGCTTGTGCATTAATAAAACTGATGAAATTATTACGTCTCGCAATGTAATAGGTAAATAAATGAATATTTAATGTATTTCCTTATTTAATTATTATTTATTCATTTAGTATAATTTATGTTAGTTAGTTTTCAATTTGAATATTTTATGTTTAAGATATTCAGTAAGAATAATTGTATAAAATAGAACCGTTACAAATAAATCGCAATTGTTTATTGATAAATTTGCTTAATATTACTTACGTGATATTACTATATTACGATATATTATATTATTATATTATATATTACGCGCTGTCACCACTCCAGATTTTCAAGATTGGAGAATCCTTAATACTTGAGTTTAAAATACACTGGTTCCAAGAGTAAAAAGCATCGTTTCCTAATTTTCTCGGTTTTTTATATCGTTTATAATTTTATCCCTTCCATATTACTTTTTAATTATTAACATCGGTTCATAGGTGTATGAGCTGACTGGATGATACGATTTTAGTTGTGGTCGTGCTCTTTCGTAGTCTTCCGCGTTAATTCGTGACTAATTAGAATATTTATTTTTTATCATTTTATTTAAAGTATAGTTCGTACTTACGTACTTTTAGAGTTTTAGATTTACAATATTATCAGAACTAGATGAGGAAATGTCATTTAAAATACTGGAACGTTACATAATTAAATAAAATTAAATCTTTTATGTGAAATTTAAATAGATATAAAGAATTTAAATTAAATTAAAACATTTTATTAATTAAGAAAACTATAAATAATTGTTTAAAGTATTATTAAGTGGTTGTTTACATAGAGTAATGATTGGATGTAAATATATTATAAGCTTCTGAAATAAATAAAGAAATTTTAATATAAAAACGAATATGGTATTAATTTATATTATTGAAAACCAAGAATTATGTAAATTATAATTTAAAAAAAATTTAATACAATTTCAAATTTATAATAGAAGATTAATTGGATTAATTTTAGAAAATTAATTAAGAATAATAATTTTTTAAAGGCTTATTATCATTACAATGAATTGAAAATGGATTTTAAAAAATTAATAGTCTCTACAGGATACAATGAGAATAGTTAAACTGATGGAAGGTAGAAAATTTATATTTGTACGGAAAAGAGATTATTATAGATAAAATAAATAGTTGATTTAATTAAATTTCTGTAAAATATTTAAAATTTACTCGATGATATCGCATATATTAATAAATTCAATACAAAATTGAAATTGAAAATAAATTATATAGATAGAATAAATCTCTCTCACTTTCTCTCTTGCTTATTTTTGCATAAAAATTTATATCGAAAATTTTCAGCTAATGCATGTAATAACGTAAAGTCAACTTTATTCTTGATTCATTCTGCATATTTTTGTCGTGGAAATTCAATCGGCTCAAAAGTACGAAAAGAAGAAGTGCGAGAAATGACCGATAGGTTAGTCGGTTGAGCTGGATAAGGTGTCATAAGATCAAGTTTTGAGAAAGAACCATAATCTCTGCAAGAGATCTACTTGGCTGGATCGATGTATGAGACTAATTAGATAAGGTAGTGCTCGATTTATAATACAGATCTAAGAATTGAGAATTGTTTAAATACGGAAAGAATTTACAGTTCACTTGTGAAAGTTAAATCAAGAAGTCCATCAATTTTTTTTGATATGACAATTTGTTGAAACAAAAAAAATTTCTACAAATTAATTAAAAAAAGAAATATCCTCAAACAGAATTCTCAATATTGAATCAGTCCACATCATACATTAAAAGTGAAATATTTTTAGAAACCTTGTAGATAGAGTGATAGGGTTATTGAATAAATATTTCCATAAATAAAACATAAAAAAATCATGGATCTAATTACCAATAATAATTATCCTATACATTTTATTTAAAAAAATATACAACAGAGGTTAAGAAAAATAAAATTTAGAAAGGTAAATAACATACAAAAAAAATAAACTTATGCAACAACCATTTCACGACCATTTGTAGAAAAATTCTTTTACGAACGTAGAGAACAATTGACAAGATTTGGTGTTCGCACTTTGTTGATTATAAATAAAAAATTAAACACTATTATTGTATTAGATAAAGATAAAAATGAAAAATGGAATTAAAATAATATTGATTACAATTTTGCGTACGTTGGTGTAACTAAACACTTATTATTAACACGAATAAAAGAGGATTAAAAAATACAAATAACAAATAAATAGTCTCACTACCTGCAAATGAATGTAATCATAAAATAAATTGGGGAAATGTTAAAATATTGAACTTTAAAGTGAGCTACAAAAAAAGAATATGATTTACATTAAAATCAATAATAATACACACACGCACGCGCGCATGCACACACAACTATGTAGAAGCCTAAAGCGAAATGATAAGACGATGGTAACAACATTTTACCTGTTCAGTTTTGATATTGTAACTATGACGCGTTGTTATTAGATTTTGTAAACAAATTTTGAGTCCAACGTATCGTGTTTATATAATAGCTTTTAATGGTCTGCACTCTGATAAAAAAAAAAAGAAGAAAACAAAAGACATTTTACAACTTAATATTTACAGTTTAAATATCGGAGAAATTATTTCAAAGTATAATTTTACAGGAGTATTTATTAATTATATGATACGTGACCTCCGGGCAGGTCACTGACAATAACACTTACTCAACGGACAATTAACTAACGGTGGTTAGCTCTTCGACCGAGATTTGAGTAATTATAATAAATAATTACTTTTACAGAATAATCTTGAGTCTCGTTTATTTTAAGCTTTTAAGGAAAGATTTAAAGTCACACGAATGACTCTCAATAATTCTTACGCGGAAGGGAAGTTTAGAAAACAAAGAAAATAGATGTATATATAAATTTCGCAGCACGGAGAAACGGCTAGGTTTGCAATATTGTGACGGGCATAATATTGCACTAAAAGCGCTGAAAACTATTTCACCCAGGGTAGAAAGGGCTGTCGCAAACAAATAACCCTTTTTCTCGCCAAGATATCGTGATGACGGAGAATAGCGAGGGGTGGCTGACAAATAATTGTGAATAGCGGGAGAAACCGAGGAAAGGAGTAATCGGAAAGAAATCATAACAGCTTCTGCTCCTGAGTTGAGCGCTCCAGGGTGCGACATCACCTCGGTTGCTCGGTGCTCGAGGTGCACATATGTTGATGTATAACCGACCAAGGGCGCTGATTCGTCGCGATGTGATGATCCGCACTGAATACTGCGGGAGACTTGTGAAGAACTTATCCAAATGGCCGCCGTCCCCTTTCCCTGGGTCCCAATTGTGGCTTATCGTGTACCGTTATACTAGCCAGCACTAGGGACTAATCGCGGTTAAAGCCTCGAGAGCGTCAAGGGGCTATTTCAAAGCTTCTACCAACGAACGAGTCTCGTTGCAAGTGCATAAAGAAAATACTCCCTTACGATTTATAGTCTCGATGAGTCCTAATATATTTTCTATCCAAATTATTGAATGATGAATTAAAAAAATGTATCCATTTGCCAAAATTGAAAATCGATAATATTTAAAATTTAAAAAGTATGATTTCTAATACAAATATACTCATAAGTTATATATTTATATCGCTAAATGTAACTTCATTATTGATAATGTACCAATCCCGCAACCTTTAATTTAATTTCGTTTTATTCTTGTAATTGCCAGTAAATCAAACAAAACCAGCTTTCAGGAAGTTATCAACCTTAATGTATGTCTCAATTCTCTTGTCATCTATGATAATCTTATAGTCCTTGTCAAAGATGTAAAATAGCGAAATGCTGTCACATGTTCTGTCATTATTTATTTTCAGACGTACAGGTTTAGTAATTAGAGTTTTATTTCTTGAACATAGTTTATAATTCATTTCATAAGTTTCTATTATTACCGAAATTAGAGCCTTTATCCTATGTTCTAAGATAAATTTGAAATCAATCGTAATACCATACTAGACATTAAAAGAAAAATATTGTTACTAATCTTATAAATAAGTCTGTAAAACTTTCAAGAAAATGTTTTTAGAGAAAATATAAAAAAACTAAAAAAAATAAAAATTATTAATAAATAACATATTATAAATAGTTTGCAAAAAATAAAATTTAACTCTGTCAACAAAACACAAATTAAAAAAAATATGTCACGAGCATTTCACTACCGTGAGTGGAATAAATTTACAATAAAAGCTTTAAATATCTTATAAGATTTGGTATTTACAGTTATAGTTATTTATAAAAAACTAAATAAAATCATGAAAATAGGTGAAGTTAGAACAAATAAATAAAATTTAATTAACATCGTTTATACAATTTACTGCAGTGATAGCGATGTAACGTAAATAGGTGGTACAAACCTTCATTTATAATTTAATTTAAACAATATAAAAAATACAGAACAACAAATTTATAGGTTATTACATTCCAATGATTCCAGTCACAAAATAGTTTGGGATAATATAAAAATAAAAACAATGAAAGGATATTGGGAAATAGTTCCTTATGGGTGTGAATAAAATAACGATGGTTTTATTTTGCGTCAGCAACGTTTATACAAATTACTTTGTCTTCATCTGACCTTTAATTATTAATAAAATTAATTAAAAATATAAATTTATACACAAATACATATACAACTACAAAAATACATATTACTTTGGTAACATTTAATAAATGTTTATCTCGTACAACCCATGTTGTTATGCCGTCAAAATTTAAATGTACCAAAGTACACTTACTTCGGAATTTATATATCAGCTATATATCGCGTCATCAATGTCGTCAGATGTTTATATTTACCACTCAACACATTGGTGTCTTCCTGTCTATTTACAGTATGGCTATTTAATTGTATATGTAACATTTTCGATATTTGTCTCTTTTTATAATTTTGCTCTTTATCTAAAATTTTGACATTGTCCCAATCTATCACGTGTTTGTTCGTTTGAAAATGAATTTGAATAATTGAATTGGTGTTATATTGATTTTTATACTCGCAAATTGTTTTTTTTAATTTCGCTTAGTTTCGCCTATGTAACTCACATTGCAATCCTTATAGTTTATTTTGTATACGATGCCGGTAGTTTCCCATTTATCATTTCTGTCGTTACCCACTTTTATGATATTATTTAACTTATTGTTGATATTGGGGACAGTATTGATGTTATACGCTTTTAATTTATTGCACATTTTTTCATAAAAATTCTTTATATATGATAATAAAATTATGTTGTAAGATTTTTGAAGGTTGCTGACAAGAGAATCATTATATTTAATTTTTCTCAGTCTATGTTTCAAATGTTTGTTGTAAAAGCAGACCGGGTAGTTATTATTATGTAGGATGTTACATTGTTTAAATTGCCATTGTGATAATAGCTGTCAGATAATAAAATCGCCCTGTAAAATCTACAAGGTTATATACGATATTTTTCTTTTGGCTCATGGGATGATGGAAATGAAAATTAATAATTCTGTTAGAGTACATCCCTTTTTGGTACCAATTCGTTACTATATAATTGTTTTTGTTGTAAATGGTAATGTCAAGGAAGTTCAATAATTTTAACGTTTCTAGCTCATAGATTAATTGTAGATGAGTATTACAGTTGTTAAATATATTTAAAATAAGATCGACTTTAATGTTTTTTAAATTCAACATTAAGATTTTAATTAACTTTAAGTATCATACAAATCTTTTCATTGTGTTTTACCTCTTTTGTTTATATGTTCTTTCTTTATTCAATTTTTTATATTTTTTATATTTTGATTGTTTACATTGGAATATTCCTCGGTAGAATACTGATAAAACGAAAGTGCACCTCCAGTGCATTGATAAAGCTTCGATCTGAGATAAATGAATTGTTATGCTCGACAAATGAGAAAACGATTTTTAAAATATATTTCGGCCATTACCGTCTTACATCTAGTGCGCAAACCATTTTATCACCTCTCGGCTGGCGTGCTCTTATCGGACTTTAGAATCTTTGTAATTTACCAATAACAGCGCGCAGAATTGGTCAGCTGTACTGGAGCGGAACAGAATTGAGTTAGAGAGCAGAATTTGTCAGATGTATTAGAGTAACTAGAGCGCAATACTATTGTTCGTTTTTCTCTTACTCCACCACAGTTTGTGGCGTATCTTGAAATGTATATGCATGAATCCAGACCATTGTACGTCAATATCTTTCAATGCTTTATTTTATTTCCTTTTTTTAATTATTTTTTCCTAGATATATATAATGATATTAACTACATAGTTCAGGAATTAAATCATAAACTTAATAAGTACATATATTAAATTTTTTTTTAACAGACCATAATATTAGGTGTTACAAAAAATATATGATGGTAATCTAAGATATCAATTTTACTTTTATATTTAAATTCTCGAGAAAAAAAATGTTGTCATAATATACTTGTAAAATTTAATTAATTCATCAACACAAAATTAAAATTAATTCATATAGTTTGTATATATTTAAATAATATTTATAGTAATCTTTAAGTTTTGATGTATAAATTAATATAAAAAGTATCAGTAAATTAATTTTTCTGTTTTAGTATGCAACTGCAATCAGCATGCCACAAAGTGCAGGTTTAATATGGAATTATACAAATTGTCGGGTCGTGTGAGTGGAGGAGTCTGTTTGCAATGTAAGCACTTCACAGCAGGAAGGCATTGTCATTATTGCAAAGAAGGCTACTATCGAGATGTTACCCGTCCGATTACTCACCGAAAAGCATGCAAACGTGAGAATTGAATCATTATTTCAAAATAAATAATTTTTAATAAATATATTTTATCTCAACAACTCCTCATATTCTAATACTACCTAAAGTTTTTTAAATATTTTCTACATTTACACAATATTTATACAGTACTAGTAGATATAGAAATACTACATGTTTCAACTTATTTATTATATTAAAAAAATTAAAAATATTTTTATCCTTTACAACTTATTTTTATGAATTACTTAGTATTTAAAAAAGATTTAATGTATTGTTACGTCTCAGTATGTATTAGAAGTATAAATGAATATTTAGTAAATTTTGTATATATAAATTATCATTTATTTATTAAATATAAATCATATAGTTATAAAGTTACAAATTAGATGTTTATTTAAAAACAACTAGTAAGAATAAATGTAAATATATAATTATTGCAAAATGAAAATACAGTTTATTCATCGATAAATATAATTTATGTCACTTTATTTATGATTTTTATAGTGATTGTCGTTTCGTGAGATTTCTTGTTATCCGAAAAAACGATGTGAATAAATTCTATTTTGACAAAGAGCTGCCGCCACTCAAAATTTCTGAGAGTTGTCAATACTTGATATAATAAATTGTTTTAAAATATACTTGTTGAAAGATGTTCATGGCCAAGGCAAAAGTCAAATGCAGAAAAGCCAAAGCAACCTTCTGTATTTTACTCCTGTATTTTATACTTGTATTTTACTTACTTTTTTATCACTTTTACACTATTCCCTCTATGCTATTTTATAATTTATTTTATTTATTTATTTTATTATTACATCCCGACTAATTTTTCCGGGGACGGATTCCGTTATCTTACATAGTTTTTACATAATTTTTATTTATATACACATATGTTGCTTAATATATTATTTACAGTATTGTGTTATTTACATTTTATTTATATCTAGTTCATTTATATAATTATTATCACTATGTTTTGAGTTTTAAATTCCTTTTTAATTATTTCACTTTAATAATGCTTATGCTCTATACTCTTTTTATCACTATGCACTATCGTGTGTAGCTTATTATTGCTTGTTAGTTTTTCTTCTGCATCTGCTATTTTTATTTCTCTACTTCGTTCTTTGTTTTATCCTTTCTCATATACTCATTCTCTGCCTATTTTTTTCTCTAACAGTTTTATCTCCTTAAATATTGTTCTGTCTGTACAGTGTTTTTTAAATTCTGTTTTGGTATCTTTGTCCGTCCATGTTTTGTTATTTGTCCTTCTGCAAACGCCAAATATATCCTCAGTTTTTTTTGCATTTCTTTATGAAATGCTCTCAATCACCCTCCTCTTTCAAGCATAGTTGGCATCTTCTTTCATCTTCATCTAACCAGTATTTTTTATATGTAGTGATATTGCCACATCTTATTCTTGCTATTGTTTTTATTGTCTTTGCGTTGTGTATTTTTCTGAGGTAGCTTGGTACTCCCTTCTCTTGTATTTTTGTATATTTTGTTATATTTGGCTTCTGCGATTTTACTATATCTGTCTTGTTGTTGTATGTCCTTGTCTCTTTGTCTTATCTCTCTGTATATGTCCGTTTTTCCTGTGGACTTCCAGTAGTCCATTTGTTCTTTACTCAGTCCTATTCTGTTTAGCCATTTTCCTATTTCATCTATTTTTTGGTCTAAGTACTTTTCTTTGTGTTCTTCGTAGCATTTTCTTACTAATCTATCATTATCCATATTTCTGATTTCCTCCCCGTATTTTATTGCTCTAATTATCCATTCTGCTTGCATTTTTCTTTCGTCAGTTTCTTCGTAGACTATGTATCTGGGCGTACAGAAGTCTAAATTTAGGGTCCACCGTAAATAATCTGTCTTTATCTTTTCCATTGTTTAAACTCCTGTGTCCCCCATATTTCGATCTCGTACTCCAGTACTCCTTTTACCAAGTCGTTAAAGAGCATTTTCTTTAAACTAAAGTCTCCTGCATATCTTTTTTCTGCCAGTCCCGATGTTTTTTTTGCTACTATTATGCCTTTCTGTATTCTCTCCTTTATGTGGTCTTGCAGTTTCCCATCCTTTCTAAATTTGAATCTTAAATAGCTAAATTTTTCGACAGTCTCTATTTGTTCACCTTGCCACCTTCTTTCTTTTGCCTTTCTTGACTCTCATAATTTTGGTTTTTTTGTGTTTAACTTCAAATTCCTCTGGTTTAAGAATTTCTTTAATGTTGCCATCATATCCTGCATGGCTTCTCTATTTTCTCTAATAAGTACTAAGTCATCAGTATATGTCAAAGTCCAGACTCTCTCCTTCTTAATTTTCGTCCCCCTATATTTCTCTTTTTCATCTCTCCTTCTATATCTGCTATGTAAATGTTAAATAGGATGGGGCTGAGGCAACATCCTTGCTTCAGTCCCTTCTTAGTCCAAAATTCTTCTGATAAACCTTCCGATGTTCTCACCCTGCATATGGTTTACTCATATATCATTCTTATACTGTTCCGCAGGTCCTTGTTGTACTCTTTTTTCTCCATGATATTCCATAGCTTTTCTCTATTTACTGTATCGAAGGCCGCTTTTAGGTCCACAAACAATATATACAGTTCCTTCCTTTCCTTGATTGTTCTCTTTATGATATAATTTAACGTATATATATTGTTCGTGGTCGATCTTCCTTTCCTGAAACCAGCTTGACCTTCCGGCAGGATGTTTCTCTCTTCAGTTTCTCGTTCCAATCTGTTTTTCAGTATTACTGTGAAAATTTTATATGCCGATGAGAGCATGGATAGTCCTCTGTAAATTTCCGGATTCTTCGGATTACCTTTTTTATATATGGGGACAATTACCGCTGTTTTCCAGTCCCTTGGGATTTTGCCCTGTTCCGTAATCCTCATGAGTATTTCTTTCAGTCTCTTTTTTATTTCTTCGGCCCCATATATCCATACCTCGTTCGGTATTTCATTCATCCCATATGCTTTCTTCTTTCTTAGTCCTCTCTAGGTTTTCCATATTTCTCTGCTTTCTATTTTCATCTTGTCCTTCTTATGATTCTGTATATTGTTCGTACTTGTATCTTGTCTGTGTATGTCGGGTTCCGTCTAGTAAGTTTTTGAAATGTGTTACTCATTCCTTCTTATTTATGCTTGAATCTTCCTTATTTCTCTTCTTCCTCCCCTTGTTTAAATAGTCCCAAATTTTTTTTTCTATTCTCTCTTCTATTTCTATAATTTCCATTACCATATCTCTGTTCTCTGTTATCCCTCTGAACTTGTTCATTATCTCCCTGTTTATCTGTCCTTGACACAATCTATCCTTGAATTTCCTGCACATATCTGCTATTTTAGTGCATTCTCTTACCCAATGCGTTCAATCCCCTACTCCTCTCTTGCACAATTCACATCTTCTCTCTAACATCAAGTATCTGTTACCCGCGGTAATATTTCCGCGCCTTGCCCTAGCTATAGCTCTCATTTCCTTTGTTTTTCCTTCCTTCCTGAGATATTCTGGCTGACCGTTCTCCTTGATGTCAATGTATGTTCGATTATATTTTGCACCTTTCATTTTACTTCTTCATTCCTGTATTTCTATGTCTCTGTCCCTTCTCCTCTTCAATTTATGCAATGTATATATTGAACAAAAGAGGGCTGAGGTAGCTTCCTTGTATCAGCCCTTTTTTTGTCCAAAAATGCTTCAGTTAGTCCTTTCAAAGTTCTCGCCCTACATTTGGTCTCCTGATATATCTTACTTATTTTTGCTATTAATTTTCTGTTGATTCCTTTTTTCTCCATAATCTGCCATAACTTTCCTCTGTTGACAGTATCGAAGGCGGCCTTTATTTCCACAAACATCATGTACAGTCTCCTCCTTTCCTTTAAAGCTTTCTTTATCAGGTGGTCCAGTGTGTACATGTCCGTGGTCCCCCTTCCTCCCCTGAAATCAGATTGTACCTCTGGCAATATATTTCCTCCTTCTGTTTCCATCTCCAGCCTATTCTTTATTACTCCCGTATATGTTTTGTATCCTGATGCTAACATTGATAGCCCCTTGAAGTTCTCCGGGGTTTTCTCCTCTCGTTTCTTATATATCGGGATTATCACTGCTGTAATCCAATCCTCTGGTATTGTTCCCTTTCTCCATATTTTCTTTATAATTTCTACCATTCTCTGTCTTATCTTTCTGTCTGCGTACATCCATTCCTCGTTCGGTATCTCGTCAATCCTTGTTGCTTTCTTTTTCTTAAGGTTTTTCCATACATTCCAAATTTCCCAGTTCTCTATATCTTTCTTCTCTTCTTCCTGTACCTCTGTGTTTCATTCACATGTGCTTTTCTACTAGCTTCCACCCAGTAGTTTCATGAAGTGTTTTCTCCATTCCACCCTGCCTATGTAGCTCTCTTTCTGCCTTTGTTAAAATATCTCCACACCTGCCCCTCATTCTTCAGTTTTCTTAGCTCTTCTAGATCTTTTTCCCTCTGCTCCCGTCTTTTCCTATCACATAGTATTTTCCATTACTTTCTTCTGACCATATATCCCTCTCTTGTGGCCTTCCCCCTTTTCTAATCTTTGAGAGCTTTCTTCGCCCTATTCTTTTCTTTTTTGAATTCCCTGTCGTATCACTTGTGCTCTCCTATCTTCCATGCTTTCTGCTTTATCACTTTCTTCTGCATGCTCCAATGGATTTTGTCTTTCAACTTCTTCCAATCTTCCTCAATATCCCTATCTCCATCTTGCACTGCGTAGTTTCCATCTGTTTTCTGTTTATAATCCTTTATGCTGTCTTCATTCCATATGGCTATGGCTCTGCTTTCCTCTCTCTTCGGTGTTTCCCTTTTCTTTTCCCTTATTCCTGTTATTATCGTTACCACCAAAGCTAGGTGGTCCGATTCGATCCTTCTCTCAATCCTGAAGTCTTCTACTCTGTCTCTGACACCCCTGTCCACTACCGCTAGAGCTATCACTGGATTACCTCTGGTGCCTATGAATGTATATTCTCCCTCGTCTCCTTTGGTTGTTCCATTTAAAACGCATCAGCCGCTTCTTGTTATTCTGTTCACCAGTTTTTTCTCTTCATTATCTACTTTCTTATCCTTGCCCTTGTGTTGTCATAAACGTTTTTGCCCATTCTTTAACACCCATTTTCTTTGCCTCTGTTCTATCCATTCCTTTGACCACCACATTTTCCTCTCTATCTTTCCTTTCTCGTTCCCATATTATTTTCCTTATCCCCTCTATTTCCTTTTTCGACATTTCTTCTCTCCCTGCATTTTTACTGCTGCTGCCGCTCCTTCTGGAATTTCCAGACTTGCGGTTTGTTCTGCTACCTAGTCTGAATCCCTTCTTCCCCGTCCCTGCGTACCACTTTCACTGGTTTCCCTTCCATCCCCTTGTACTCCATCCTTCGCCTCCTCCGCCCACTTTTCAATCTCTGCTCTTCTCTCACTGCTATCCGTTTTTCCTTCTAATATTTCGCTTATTCTTTCTTCCATTTGTTTCATTTTCTGCTCCACTTTCCTGGCCCATGTTCTTACATTTTCCTCGTTTTCCTTTACTTTATCCATGATCTTCCTTTGCGTTTCCTCCACTCTTTCCCATGTCTCCTACATCGCTTTTCTGTCGTTTTTCTGCTCTTTTTCCATTTTTTTCATTCTCTGCCATTTCTCTCATGTATTTTTCTCCCTCTTCTTTTTCTTCCACCGTACTCTTTTTCTCCTCTTCAGTGACCTTCTGTACTTCCTGCCAAAGACTTTCGTATCCGAAGTAAACTTTCTTTTTTCCCAGGTCAAGCGTTGTCTGTACTCCCTCTCCTTTGCCATTTTTTTTTGCCTCTGCTACTGACTCTTTTTTCCTGTTTTCCCCTCATCTTCCTTGCTATTCCTTCTCTTTTTATTTTTATTTTTATTTACTTGTATGTTCTGTTTTTGTAGATTACTTTTTGTTTCTGTTTTATTTTATTTAATTTTATTTTTGTTTTATTTTATAATTCTATTTTTATTTTATTTTGTTCTGATTTACTTTTTAATTTGTGTCTATTTTAATTTTAAAATAAACCATATTACCTATATTTTGTTCTGCCTGTATATGTGCTCCGACTATACTTCCCCTCAATCGCTGTCGGTTCACTTTTATTCTCTATCCGACTCTTGGCGCGGTCCGCGCTCTAACTGTCACAACGCGTATCGGGCGTCCGATAACTCGTCACTTTACCCTGTTTTTGTTGCCGAGTCCCGCCTTTATTTTAACCTCAACCACTGCACTGCTTTTTTTCTTCACTTTTATCACTGTTATTTCCACTTCGGTGCTCCCTTTTATTGTTCTTTCTTGACTGTACTTCTAAACTCCTTTTTTATCAGACACACTCTCTCATCTGCAATTTTTTTCTATGAACTTTCTGCACAAAATTGTACACTTTTGTTTTCGCGTGTTTATTCAACCGCGTCCATAAACGGAATTTATTTGTTTTTTATATTTCACTCTCTTTTTTTCAATTCCTGTATCATATTTTCTCTCTTGTCTCATTTTCTTTCTCATTTATTTATTTCTATTTATATTTTCCTTCAACTATCCTTCTCCTTTTTTTATATTACTTTAGTATATACATGTATTTTTTATACATAACTTTGTTATTCCAATCTTTCCGTATCTCCGTTTATCTACTAAATTTTTCAGTTAAACAATGGATTCTTCTGTATTTTCTTTCATTAAAGCTCAGATTGCGAATATAAGTGATGTAATAAAAAATTTTCAAACTTTCCAAGTTTTGTTTTAGTTTCATGACTTTTAATATACTTTCTTTATTTTGTATAATATTCTGTGGCTCTTTTACTCTTTTTCAAAAAGTTTTGAACTTTCTATACTTTTAGTTTCTCTTGATCTAATTGTTCTTTTTGATAGTTCGTTTTAATATAATTTCTCAATCCTTTTATGACATCTTATTAAAGAACATTAAATAGAGAAAAATAATTTTGTGTATATTTTATTAAAGTAGTGGTGATCGAATTTGAAATAATATAATCTGTATGAATTTTGAAAAATATATTTGACGGTACATTAAAAATATATTATACAATATAAAGATATAATTGTAGTAGAGGTCAATATTCTAATTGCTATAAATACAAGATCTTTTATAAATATAGATTAGATTGAAAGAAATTGAAAGAACACCCTTTAGTTTGAATAATATCAGAAAAACTTAGTTTTTATTGGGTGTTGATATTTGAAAAATAACAAAGTTATTTTTACATCAACGATGTTTCAGCGAGTGTGATTCTCGTCTTCATCGGGCTTTTATTAAAATAATATAAGTAACAATAAATTAATAATTACAATAATTGATATAAATAAATTGCAACAGTTATAATTTATAATTAATATACATAAATATCTTAGTACAATTATATGTATAGATTCTGTTGTGCAAAAGACGTTAACACGACGTCAAATTTGACTGTTTATCAAATGCTTATGTATTGTTTATATACAAACAACTGTAAGTTTCATTATCAAAAATGTATTGAATGCTAAGAAATTTTGTATTTTTCTGTCTGTTTATAATGTTGGTATTCATATATACATATATAACAGTTCGGAAATCTGCCTTTATTGTAATTTTGTTCTCTGTCTAGTATTTTTATATTATTCCAATCAATCGTATCTTTATTGCTTTGCAAATATATTTGTATGATTGAATAATTTGTTTAGATTTATCGTGTTCGCAAATTCTTTTCTTGAGATTGAATTTCGTTTCACTTACGTAAGACGTTTTACAATTCCTACATTATTATCAATTGGTATTAAAAATCCATCAAATTTAATAAAATTATTATTAATTTCAATTCAAGATACTCGAGGAGTCAAAGGATAAATACTTTTTGTAGCCTTGTAGACAGATTTATTTTACTTTCTGACAGATGTTATTACAACAACAATATAAAAAAAGTGATCAATATTTTGAATTATTATGACTATCCTGTTTATTTTTTTAATAAATTCATAAACAATAGACTGAGAAAACTTAAATATACAATACTCTACATATAAATAAAAAATAATACGATAATTTAATTATTACGTTAATAAAGGCCTGATGAAGGCGAATAAATTTGCCGAAAAGTCGTCAATGCCAAAATAATTTTATTGTTCTTAAACAGCTACACCTAATAGATATTAAGTTTCTTTAAATTAAGATTAGACTTGGTCATACTTTGGAAAACCCTACTTCAATTTTCTATTAGTTTTTGCAAAGAAAGATTATTACTGTTTAAATAAATAATTTTTAAGGATTTTAAATAAAAGCCTATGCATAATTTTTTGTATTAATCTTTCATTATAGTAATTTTAATATTAAAAAAATAAAATAATATTTATTTTTATTATAGCATGTGAATGTCATACTATTGGAGCTTCTGGAAAAACATGCAATCAAAGTACTGGACAATGTCCTTGTAAAGATGGGGTAACAGGTATAACTTGTAATCGATGTGCAAAAGGATATCAGCAGAGTAGATCAAAAATTGCTCCTTGCATTAGTATGTTATTAGATATATTATTAATTATTAAATTATTCATTCTTCATAAATTAAGTTTTTTTTATTTTTGCACTCGTACGAAAATTATATGTACGCTGTGGTTATTTTTACTTATTCAAATATTTATTTATTATTTTATATTTTCATTTATTTTTATTCATAACACATATTATTGTATTCATATGTATTCTTTTTTTGTTTCAATATTTCAGAAATTCCAAGAGTTATTCAAACACAAGGTATCGCAAGTGATAATGAAAGTGAACGAAATGAAAATGAAAATGATCATTACGAAAATAAAAATGGTAAGCACTTTAAGATTTACAATTGTTTAAATATTTTTTAATAGTGGAAAGAAATTTTTTCATTTTTATTATCATTACTATTTATAAATAAAGCATATTGACGTATAATTTCCACTGACTGTTTTCACGAAGAAATCATTTGTAATTATAAACATGAATCGTTATTATTTAATTGTAAGTTAAAATTACAATTGATAAATATTTCATTTGTGAAATTAATTATACTAATTATTTATAAACAAAAATAATAATAAAATATATTAAACTTTGATTATAATTTTTTATTATTTGCCTGAATAATATTGTTCACGCATTTCAAATTTCCACCATCGAATTTCGATATTCTATCTCAATATTTGACCACTAGAGGGCGAGGGTCCAAACTCAATTATTTCACTTCGGCAGAGGTGATAGAGATAGATCTCGACGCAAGATCGATTTTAGATCCACATATAGATACGTACATACGTAAATTATTACACAGTCAGAGTTATCGTTT
The DNA here is from genome assembly GCA_018907245.1 of Eupristina koningsbergeri. Taxonomy (NCBI): domain Eukaryota; kingdom Metazoa; phylum Arthropoda; class Insecta; order Hymenoptera; family Agaonidae; genus Eupristina; species Eupristina koningsbergeri. Next base: position 312,010 of record JACCHV010000093.1, read on the forward strand.
CAAACTTATAATTTTTCTTGACTATCCTCCATATAGTCAGTTTTATAACTCTTAGTAAAAGGAAGCGATTTGTCGTGCCACGCACAGAAATCCATTAACATTAGCATCTGTCGTCATCTAAAATTACCTGGTTAATAGTGTGCGCATTATTTAACTATCGATTTTAGGCAAATTAAATAACGACCTGATTATCTAATTTTCGTGTTATCTGATAAACTTTCAAAACCAAAAAACTACATATATCTGCTTCCTTATTATTTTAAATGAATCATTGAGAAAATTTTTTGGACCCACGAAGTTGGTTCCATTGTCCGAATAGATTTCTTTGCATCTACCTGTGAGATAAATTTTTTTATACAGTTTAAAAATGCAACGCTGGACAAATCTTGAATCAACTCGGTGTAGACCACCTTGATAGAAGGATACAAATATACAGATGTACGATTTGATAATTATTCTTGATTTGATATTATCCTTAAGTCAAAATCGTTCAGTATAATTCATGCAACTATATAAAAAGATTTTTTAGAAACAAATCTTGACATAGGTAAATCACTCATATGATGCATAAATGCACAGTAGGTTGCGTTCTGAAATTTTTTATGCAGTTTCGAATTATATTTTTTACAATTCAGCTAATAATGTTCAATAGCGCTTTGTTAATGAGAATCTCACTGCTTCATCTAACATGCTAGAGTCTCTTATGCTCGTTTTTTATCCATAATTTAGTAAAGACGTGATTGATTAGCTAGCAGTATAAGTGGATTTCTTTGTCCATGCGAAATTTGCGTATTTCTTAGTTTACCATCGACTTTCAAATATCCGCCTAAAATGCTTCAAGTTGCTTTAATTTAGTATTTTCTACAGATCTATACTTATTTATTTCGAATATATCTTACAAAAACGTTTCTAGTTATATTCATTATTAAAATTTTATTAAAATTGTTTCTGTAAAATTCAATTCAGTGCTTGTTAGTAGATCCATGTACTTATTATTAAGTTCTGTTTGAGCTTTATGTGTTTTGCATTTATTAAAAAGTCTTAGTAGATAAACGTAGAGGCAATGATTCTTTTTAATTTATTGAATTTTGAGTATTTTGTAAGTATTTCAAGTAATTCAGTAGATTTTTATTTTATCATCTAATATATGTTCAATCTGTTTTTGAGAAATTACAGTCATAAGTCAATTCTTGTGCCTCTTGTGCAGATTTTCTGAATTTATATTTTCTTGTAAACATAGAAAGTGTCATTTAAAAACCATGATGATCCATTCCTCCATACAGAATCTGAAATAAGTCACGGAGGACTACATCCTCTTAATATTAAGTTAGTTATGTCATCAGCAGATCTAATGTGCCATCAGTTCTTATTGGTTAATCTTATGATTTTTGTTACTCTATTGGCTAAGTACGTCTTTTACTTGTTATTCCAGACTTTTTGCTATGCAAGCGTGACTATAGAGTTAATCAAGTAACACCATTGATGCACCTTTTTTGAAACCTTGTATGTTAACTCAACTTGTGAGATAGCACCTACAAGTTCTAGGCATGGTAAAGATGTATTAAATGAAGGTGTTACCTTAGGCTTTACACACAATAGAGATATAGAATTTAGTGTGACATCCTCCATGTAAATATCTTGAAAATGTAAAGTTCCTTACGGGTGTGGATAAGATTGAAAACACTTTTTTATGATGTTTTAAGACAACGTTTCGATCAACTTTCGTTGTCTTCTTTAGGCTTCTTAGTATATTCGAATGCAGAATTATAGCACGACTTGTCTTGTCGATATGTCAAATTCAAATATACTTTGAGTATGTATATACATTGCCTTAAAACATCATAAAAAAGTGTTTTCAATCTTATCTACACCCGTAAGGAACTTTACATTTTCAAGATATTTACACACAATAATTTGGACAAAAGCTTTCTATCTTGCATATGTGCAATCATCAAATAGAGGCATCATAAAATCCATGATACTCCAATGACTCTTTATCTACCTCAAAATTCAAATATGAAATTTGCGAATTATTAATATTTGATAATTTTTTATATAAAAACTACCAAACAGTGTATAACTATTGAGTCAAAGACCCGTCCTAGTTTAATTTTAATAAGCATAGTTTTTATAGCATAATCTTGGCATGTATTATCATTGGGGTGATCAATTCAACCGAATTGAATTAATTATATCATAGTATCAGAGACTGAATTTGCACAATCAGCATTTGAGATCCATTTTTAGTAGGTAGAAGCCTGCCGTTTCCAAAATTTTTGTTAAAGATATCTTTATGTATTTTAATTCCTCTATATTATAAGTGTCAGTCAATAGATCATCCACACACAGAAATATTCTCTATTGTATTTAGTACCAACGAGTTTTATTTTTGATAGTATTTGTGAACTTTTTTAAACATCGAAACGGGAGGAAAGATTCGAATGCTATACCATATGTTATGGTATTTAATGCATACTTTTTGATGACATCTTTCATATCAGTATGAGAGAGTATTCTTTGCAATTATCTTATCTAAGAATCCTAGCTACTCTTTTATAAGAATCTGATGACATATTTTTCCAATATCTATAGATAAAACATAACGGTGGCGGCAAAGTCTGAGTAAAATTAAAAATAAGTTATCTTACATAACTATACCGACAAGTGTTATATGACATTTAGAGATAGTCCCGTAGAAGTTTGCGCTGACCCACGGTAAGCCTCATTAAACTTCCTTATATATTGCGTGATGTGGGAGATCAAACAGGTTTTATTTGATGGCTCAATTAAAAATTTTTTCACACGCATATTTGCTCCACGTTTTATTTTATTGTTACTTAAGAGCTTGTTAACATTCATTTTTTTTTTAAATTTATAATGATTTTCCACACCAATTCCAAGTGGGATTTCCTGACGATTGTATAGAGTATTTTCCTACTCACGTTTTTTTCTTATATTTAATTTAAATAATAAGATGCATATCAAAATAAATCCCACTTGTTTGTGCATTATCCTAAGTTATTTAATGTGGATTTATAATTGTTTACTGAATTTAAGAGACGATGTCATCGGTATAAGATTCACACGTTAATGCTGGTATTTCCAAAATATCTTATCCATAATAAATTAATAGAGCATTAGAATCATCGAAATGTTTTTTTATTGTTTACCATTGTTATGTCTGGGGTTATTATATTTTTAAAAATTAAATTTGTTAAGTTTAAATTATTAATTTATTCAATTAATTATTTTAATACAATTTTTAAGATTGATTTTACAAAAATGTATAATATGAAGAGACTGTCTATAAGCATAATTTAAAAATAATATTATTGCAAAATTTAGACACCGTGTATATTAGAGTACAAAATTATCGCTCGATGAACGTATGACGTTACTTGTTTTAGGATGTAGATTTCAGCTCTTTAAATGTCCTTGAGAGTAATAGATGATCCGAAAGGCCGATGTGGGTGTTGTATTTCTTCTTACGCAGCGTGCTGTCACCACTCCAAAATGTTTTAGTTCGGAGTTCCCAGTTGTAATTAGAATTTATATTTTGAATGTCGAGAGTATAAAGAATTAAATTTTTAGTTACAATATAATGAGCGACTGTCGAATTGACAAAAAGTATAATTTTCTTCTTCGGTATGGCTTTTATAGCCTTTTAAATCTTTTCCCACAATAACACCTTTAGAGATGAGATCGAAAAAATGAATGATTTTCTTTGAATTGATAATTTTAAAATAACTTGTCCAGGAATTTATCTGTTATCGGCCGTAGACAGACACAATGACTTTCATCTCCGCAGTTTTAGCTTGATTTCATGTGAATATGAGTTTAGTTATATGTAATTCTCATAATAAAGATTTATTTGTAACTGAATCTTTATTTACAGTCGATACGTCGAATACGACATTTAATATATAATTGGAAGAGAAAAATAACAAAATTTTTCTTACATAACAGCCATACCGATTCATAATTTCCTTCTAACGTTCTAAGACTTTCTATAGTTTCTAGATAAATTTCAATTATCCATATATTGATCTATAAAATGTAAGAATATCAATTTTTGTAATGTTAACAAGTTCATTGTAATATTGTTATTCAAGTCATTTGAAATACGTTCGATGATGGATCTGCATCTCGCGATTCATTTTTATTATATTTTGCATCTTCCCAATTACTCGATGATAAGTATATTCAAAATTATTTCATTCTAGAGATGATCGAATAATGTAATCTTGTACCCAAATTTTTGATTGCTTAATTAAAATAAAAATGTTTCATAAGCATTATCACCATCTATATCTAATGATTCAATTTCGTCCTACATGTCCTCTAATTTTATGAGAAAAGTTTCTGTTTATTCAATTCAGAGTATATACAATTTGGGATTTTGTGACAATATCCCTTCATAATTTGTGAATAGAATCTTCCTTATAACTTAATAAACAGTACTGAGTATCTGTTTTCTCAGATTTCCATGATCCAGAAAAGGAGTTTCTCAGATGTTCCATCTTGTTCTTGCAAAAACAGCACAGCAGTAGACGTGTTTCATTGTTTGGGGGTCAACTTAACATCATCTGCAGACTTATCACGGTATCAAACTTGTTTACATGGTAGCTTACTCTCCAATGTCCAGTGAGCCAGACAATCACAAGTCTAATTCCTTGCTTGTTTAGCTTCAGAATCGAGATCTGAAGGGATCAGCAACAATCAATATCTTCGAATATCTTAGTCCTGTAGCACTCTTCAACTTCTTGATCATGTTAGTCACCACCTAATTGTTGACTTCACATTAAGGTAGTGGTATTATAAGCTTTACAGCCGGTATGTCAGTAGCCACTCTTTTCGCCAATCTACCAGCCTTTTCATTACCGAAATGTCTCTCATATCCAAGAATCAACACGAGAGTAATATTATTTTTCTTTCTAGTGTGTTTAAATGTTACTCACATCATAGTAACTTTTTAGAATACGTATCAGATATTTTATAGCTAGCAACACCGCTGTATTGTCTGAATAAAAGACAATAAATTTCAGTTTTGATTATCCGCTTAGTAACCAATTTGTGTTCATTCCGATGACATTAATTTACGTTTGAAAGACAACGGAGTGGTGTCTAAAGGAGTAGACAATTTCGTTTAAAGTTATTCGCTCCTAGGTCCCCGTTCTTAGGTCATATTCATTCTTGGAGCCATCCATAAACCAAATTTGACTCAGACTGAATAGTTTCTAAGACACAATGCCTCATGCTTTTCTACTTGGTATAATTAAATCAATTTTTGGATCATGTACGCGTCATAAGTATGTTATCACATACAATATTCTTATTTAGTTTTAAACTAATGGGAATAAGCACCACAAAGTAAGTATCCTTCGACCTTTCTTGATAAGCAAATATCTTCGGAGTATCTGTGCCAGTGCAACTTTATCAAGAGGTGAAAATCTCCAATACCGTTTCGAGGATAATAATGAAAATTGTCTTCATTGTCCCCATCATTCTTCTCATGAAAAAACCTTGCACTCGATTTAGCTCGATTTAGTATCCCTCTTGTGCTCGCATCTATAACCCCATAATACGGGTCTATGTTGGAGTCATGGTGTGATAATCGCTTCGTAAATCTATCTCACCTTTTATGGTTACAGGTTCCAAGAGTTGCTGAAGGATCTTTTGAAAACCTAGTAAGTATTAATAGTCTTTTGGAATTTTATCCTTATGTGTGCGTTCCAACATAGGCGATTGTTTCATATAATCCTCAGGTGCTTTGCACTGCTGTTCGTCTATAGTGAGTGCTCATTCAATCACAGACCAAGGTGGGATTTGACTTTATACGTAGTAGTAAATAATATTAATTTTGTTTTTTCTGGATTGACTAATAGACTGATTTGTTTCACTTCGAGATCTTCCCACTGTGTCTTGCATGATACTAGTAATTATATTGTAATTATTCTGTTAATTACTCTTCGAGGGTTTTGTCAAGAATTAAAAGTAAAGGACAGAAAAAACTGAATATTGTGTTTGGTAATCTTTATATATTTATTTAATCAGTCGGCGTGCAGACACGTCAATTGGCGAAAGATCAATAAGGAATATAAATTTTCACGCTATCTTGGCACCTCTTCTCTCCTCTCCACTCATTTATTTCCGTTCCTTAGTATGCTAGGATTTACAGTATTTTCCGCAATCACACTACCCTTGCATAAAAAACTGCCATTCCCATCGGGGAAAAGCCTTTACAATGTGTCACCTTACAACCTAATTGCAATAACGTTGTCCGACTGTCCATATATCATCGGTTCTACCGAGACGTCTTACTCCGACATCTTTTGCTTGATTCGCACGCTGACCCTCCGAGCGGTTTTCACTATCCTTAGGTATCCAGCTTACCTACTTACTCGCTCGCCATCCGACCAGACCTGCACGGACAACCTTATCCGACATCCCAGCTATTTTCCTCACTCACGGGTTCCCGTCGCTTCAACCATCAGACTACCTGGTTTAATATTTAAAGAGAAGCGAAAGAGAAAGAGAAAGGTAAAGAGTAATTGAGATTATACGAAGGAAGAGATTATTTAGAATAACCGTGCTTAAAAAGAACCATACTGATGGTTAGGGACACTTACTACAACATTTCTTTCTTCATTTTTTTTAGCTTCGATGGGACAGACAACTTTTAGTATTAGTTTTAATTTAAGAATTATCATTTAGTTTGACGATTACAATTTAGTTTACAATACGATTTCATTTTTACATATTTTTTTTTTTTTTAACACATACCCTGTTTCTAAAATGAAGACGTCGTCTATATAGACCTGAGTATATATGCCACGGTTTTCAAATGTACTAAACACAATAAGATAAAAGAAAATACTCCACCCTATGGGAATCCTTTTCTGACGTAACCTTTTAGGATAATATTATTCCTGTAGCTCCTGATATTTCTATTGCCTAGTAGTTGTAAGTTTTATTTACAGATGATGTCAGGATTTCTCTGACCGTTGTTGCACTGAGAATCGACCTACGTGTTGTCTGGTCAACATCTAAGATCATTGCCAGAACCAAACCACGGTTTCTGATCCCTTTTTGAATATGTTTAATGGCTTCCCCTAAAGCAGTGTGGAATTGATAGACTGTAGACTGTTTGCAATACAGTAATCTACTTAGTATCTTATGCCTGATATATCTGTCTAATAGTCTCTTTATTATTTTCAATAAGAAGGACGTTAAATAAATAAGTCTGCAATCCTTTGGTGAAATACGACAAGCCCTATCTGTTTTAAGTATAAATACAACTTTGTAAACCCGCCAGGAAGTAGATATGTGTCTAGTTGCTAGGCTAGTCGTAAGCAACCTGAATAGGATTGTAACCAGTTTATCTCCTTCTTTTTGTGGGTAATCCAGGTAGGTACCCTCAGATCATGCAACTTTATATGGTTTAAAGCCTCGTAGAACCTTCCTGATCCTTAGAGGATCAATTATTGACTTCGCCAATTTCCCATCAAATTTTCTTTCGTTGATATAAAGTCTAGTGGTATTTATATCCTTTTTAAAATCTGGGAAATGGACTCATAACAAAGCTAGATTAGTTTCTTAGTTCCTTGAAGTGCTTGTGCCACAACTTTCATTATTCATTCGAATTGAGTCATTCCTATTTGTCAATGAGCCCTGTAGAATGCAAAAAAGTTTGGCCATGTTAATGATTCCATGCATATTTTCATAGTAGACTCTCCAACCGTTTTTCTTCGTTTTCCTAATATCTGTCTTATACTCGTTCTATGCGTTTTTATATTTTTTTTGTTCACATTTATTATTTTTATAAAACGAATTATATAATTTCTTTATTTCCCTACGAAACGATTGAAGTTATAAATTCCACTATAGAACCTGTTTCATTAAATTATTGACTGAGGGTTTGCTCAGACATTTTATTGATTGCAGTCGATCTTATTGATTTGAGCTCAATGGTGTACGTGGTATCGTATGTGGAAGTAAAGCTATTGACTTTAGCCTCCAATTCTTCTTGATATTACACTCGTATTCTCCAATCTATTCCACGATTTCCCCGCGGAATAGTACCTTTTATCATGGAGAAAATAGACTATCGCAATAGTTGAGTTCTTGTTATTGAGTTACAATTTCTTGTAATAAACAATGGAGAGGGTCAAATTTTTGTTGTTATAATTTGCTGAATATAATTGTTTAAACAAGCTGGAATTCCCTTGACAATGAGGCATATTATATCTAGCCCGTATTACTGAAAATTAACTTACCAGTATTACCATTTACCACTATCTTTCCGTTATATATTTATGGTTCTTGAATAATAGCTATGTCTGTCTGTATAGATCCCTTATTGAAACGTAGACACATTAATTAAAAATATAACCTGGCATTTTATTTTACTTGCACTTAATTTAAATTAAACTATTTATTTATCAAAAAATAAAAAGTGCTTATTATTAAATTTACCCATAATTTTTTTTTAAATTCATAAATTTGTATCTATAAATTTTATATTGAAAATATAATCTAATATTTTATTAAAAGTATCGTACTTTATAAAATGAAGGTAGCATAATTTTTGTTATTAGTATTGTGAAAATAAAGTGTTAATTTTGATTAATATATCCCTATTTTTTTATTATAGAGCAATGTGGAAAATGTCGAGCTAATACGCGAAAATTAAATTTGAATAAATACTGCAAAAGAGATTATGGTGAGTAATATATATTTATACTATAAAAAATCTTTAAATTTAATAAATTCAAGTATACATAGTATTTAAAATTTATAATACAATTATCAAAGTGTACGATGAAATTTTTATTTAGAAATTAGATTATTAATATCTAAATTATTTAATATCTAAAAAAATTGAAATATATCCAAGTTTACATAAATAGTTTGTATGTAATAGATGTAATATTTGATATTATCGTTCATTAAATTGTATATTGTTTATAAAATTTATAAATTATGGCCTCTACCAATATCAGAATTTTTTCACAATTTTTTATTATAATTAGTTCTTTTATATTAGTTGATCTTACTTTGAAGTATTTAAATATATTGAATTTTTAGATACATTTTTAATATAATTATGATTAATTATCCTCGTTTCTTTCTCTTTTATTGGAATGTTTAAATGAGCATTGAGTTTAAAGCAAATTTATTAAAAGTGTATTTTTAGTGAAAGAGATTCAGTTTCAACTATTTATTTTTTACAAATGATGCCTTAATATAAACAAGCTTTAATATAAAAATTATAAATTTAGATTTTAAATTGATACTCATTTGTTAATAGTTAATATTTATAAGCGAAATCACAAATAGTAAATTTAATTTGATTACACAATTATTGTTTTAAATGTAAAATTTAACTAATATTCAGTCGAAAAGGCTAAAATGAATTTTTCCAAGTCATTTATATAACATTTAATTAACCCTTCTGTTTTGTTTTTTAATTCGTGTTATTAATAAATTTTCGGTGGATCACTTATTTCCACAGTTCTGTTTTACTTCTTTTATAATTCATCCGCATATAATTCAAGTTTATCATTATGATTGAAATTTATTTAATATAATTCGGTTAAAAATGTTGAAATGTTACAATTTTAATTTGAATAAAAAAAGACTTTTTTACAAATAAAAAATTGCAAAAACCTAGAAAATTATATTTATATATATCATATATATATATATATATATATATATATATAAATAATATAAAACTATTTGGTTATTCGTTAGTATTATGATAGTAGCAGAAATAATAGTAGTAATAGTGGGAGAAAGAACAACGCCACAACGTCGAATGACCCTGAGTCGGGTAATGCTACGCATGCCTATGTTACAATATTAGTCTACATACCTTACAAGACTAACACTAAATTAATTCTAAATATCAAAACCCGTAGACACAAAAGATACAGTGCCCTTTGTAAGTTGGACTTTAATTTTTCTTATTGATAAACTATGTTGACAATTGGCTTCCTCAGATTCCAATAATCCAGAAAGAAAGTGCCCCAAATATCACATCTTATTTTCATAAAAGCGGGGAAATAACATAGAAAAACTCTGTGATTTACATAGTTCATCCATAAAGTATCGATTTTTTTTTCATTTTGCGACTATTGGTCGTAGAAATTTGGGAGGGGTCTTAAAATGTTGACAAACTCTTTCCTTATTTGTCCCTTTTTTTTTGTTTTTTCGATAATTAGATGCGGCAGGATTTTACTTCGCGAAACAACCACTTTGTAGCGGTTTCAACACCAATTAGCCTTTTCGACTGTCAGACCTGCAGCATTTTCCCATTTCTTGATTCTACCAAATGATATCCTTAGTAATACTATTCACTTCGCATTCCTTATAGCTCTAGCCCTTGTTTTTTCCAGTCTATTGGTATTCTCATTCCCCAAATAATTTTCATATCTAGGAACCCAAGTATTTCAAGTTGTGGAGTTCATTATTTGGACATGAAGGTGCTCTGAAATCAAAAGGTTATATTATTGTGATTAGATTTTGAGACTTCGTCACACACCTTCCAATTTTTGCATAACCAACTAATTTACATTCCCATGATTACCGCTTAGGATTCGTATCTAAATTACTCCATATATTGTGGTGAGCATTAACATCACATGCCAGTAATAGTTTTGTACCCTTATTTTCGTATTCTCCAATTAATGACACAACTTTCCTTATAGAATAGTTTTATCATAAGGATAGTAATTTGCTGCAATAAGTTATTACCTTATTTCTATTTTCCAAATTCTTACTGTATATCATGGATGTGGTGATAACTCTACTAGAGTGATACGGTAATGGACAAGTTGGAAGATCCTAGACAATAAAACAAGTTCTATCGTTGCCCCTATATCGCATTCCACAATTTCTAATTTCCACTATCTTGCTTTTGTTTAAGAAGAGTTTCTATATGTTGCTTGCTTGCACTATATCAATGCGTCTGACTATTACACCAGATACGCTCTTATTATTGCAAGAACTCTATCCTGGTCGAAGGTGCGATACTAGCGATTTTAAAAGACTTCTTAGTCCAACTTGGCACACTGGGCATCCGGAATAGGGGGCTCTTCTGGTTACACGTCATTTTCAAAAGACGTTCTTCCTGATGAGGACACAGTTTTCATATAAAAAGTGAGATTTATAGACCAAGCTTTTAAAGGCATAGACCTCAACATTATTCATTCAAACAGTAAGAAGATTGTCTTCTTTTTTGCTGATGCCATTATTCCTTGCGACTACTTTTCTATTATTAACTCTGCAATCTCTAATATGGAGAGTCTAATTTTGCATTAAAAGTTTAATGATTCCCAACGTATATAAAAAATTCCAACTGTATCTGGTGCATACACCAGAATCTCGCTAAACATGAGAAGATCCTTGATGGCAAGGGACCTCACTTCTTCACACACCAGTTACACTGAATTAGAATGTTGAACTATTACCTAATCGTTAACTTACATTACGAACAAACATAACAGTGAGTTACATAGCATGAGTTTAAAAAAAATTATTATTACATTAATAATATTATTTATGACTATATAATTTTGCTCAGATATACATTTTTCACTTCTAAATTGATTATTATAAAGAGCTACATATATAGAAAACTAAATACATATTATTTTTATAAATTAATATATTTTTTTATAAATCTAAATTAGATATTATATTTTTTAAATTAATTCTTTAGAAACATTTTTATATTCTATTATATATTGAAAGTCTTCTAAAGAAATAAAAATAAATGTATAAATATTTCTGTTTAATCAATAATTAAGGTAATTTATGTTCATTTAAATTAGTGTAAAACGTTAAAATTAAAAATTAATAGAATTTAATAAATATATGATTTTATGGATAGCACTGCTAGCTCGAGTAACAGATAGATATAAAAAAATTAATGATGGACCATTGGAAACTGCAAGTACCTTATCAAATTCTTGGGTTAAGTTCTCCATGAATGTTATAATGATTTATAAGAGAAATCGAGATGCAAGAATTACACGAGGGCCTACTCCTCTTTATGTGCATACTTTTGATCTTGCTTGTAGATGCCCCAAAATCAAACCAAACCAGTAAGTTTTAATATCATTGTGTCTTTTTATTGATTATGATACTTTTATAATTGACATATTTCAAATTCAATATCAGATAATGTAAATAATAATACTTAAGATTATATAATAATTATGAAGTAGCACATTAATATAGAATATATAATTTTCATTTTATTAAATTCAATTGAAAAATAATTTGTATATATTTAATTTTGAAAATGAGTAAACAAATAAAAATGAATAAATAAAATAAACCATAAATAAAATCAATAAATAAAGTTTTTATGACAGATTTATTTTATCATTTCCGTATGTACAAAAAAAATATTAAAATTAATTAATAATGATTTACTATAAATATTAAACTCAAACCAAAATATTTTATATGTTTTGCAATTTTAACATATTATTATAATCATACAATTTCAATACGTCTATTGAAAATGTATTGGTAAGACTACTAATAATTACTGTATCCATAAAAATACTCTATAAAATAGAAAGTTTTATATATACGTGTGAAAATACATATGTTTAAGGACGTGCATACATATGCACACCCATATGTGGAGAAGTTACAATCGCAAATAATTTAGATGCAATGGTAAAGATTCTTTTATCATATATTGTGTTAAGTTGCAATATGTCTTTGAAATACAAATGAATATTTAGTAAATTTTTTATATAAAAGCTTTCATTTATTTGTTTAATATGAATCATGCAGTTACGATTTTAAAAATTAGACTTTTATTTAATGAAAACTAGTAAGAATAAATATAAAAATATAGTGATCGCAAAATGAAATTACAGTTTATTCATCGATAAACATAGTTTATGTTAGTTGCTTTACGATTGCTGTAGCTATTGCCGTTTCTTGAAAATTCTTGATATCCGAATTTACTATATAAGAAAATTCTATCTTGACACATAAATTCTGTCACTACTCAAAATTTCTTCTAGGCTTGGAGAATCCTCAATTCATGATATATTAACTTGTTTTATAATGTACTTGTTGAAATATATCCGTGACTAAGACAAAAGCGACTTTTTATAAATAAAAATAAAATAATATAAAAGTATAAATGATATAAAAATGAAGTAAAATTATTCCGCTATTTATATCATTTATACTTACCTCCTCTATGCATATTATAAAATATTTTAATTATTACAATTATTTTATGGATGGAGTGAATACCAATCACTTGATTTACTAAACTTTCTTATTCTCATTTCCTCATTTTCTTTACATTATTTTTTACTTATTAGTAATACTTATTAGTAAATTATTGATATTATAATATTTTATAATTGATTATGATTTTAATCGTTTATCTTAATTCGTCAAAGTATTTTTAAGTTTCATTTTTATTATTCGATGTACTTCCTGCTTAAAATTCGTTGTCATATTGATTTAAAATTTTCATTTTGCAACATTATTAAAATTGATGAAGAAATACTAAATAAAATATTGAGACGTTACAATTTTGTCATCTAAATTATTATGTAATTTTCATAATTTAGATAATGTGATGATAGAAATCCATATCATACATCACAACTAAGCATATGACTGATTCGATAATCTGAATGCAAGCAAAATGCTTATACTGTAACTGAAAGTTCATTTTTGCTGGCACCCGACTACCGAACCGAGTAGTAGTGAAATATATATGAGTTTAAATCTATTAAAGGGATTTAGCTCACCAATCATACTATTTAAATTATTTACGATTGTTACCCCACTGTGTATAAATGTGCACACACATGTATATAAAATTTTTCGTAAACTTTGGATTTCTTAAAAAATTAACTATTGTGTTTATCGTATAAATTTCAGGTCTTATTTGATTCTTGGAATGGAACATGACAGTGCTGTTAAAGATGGTTTGACATTCACGGAAAGATCGATTGTAATCGAGTGGCGCGAAGAATGGAGTCGTAGGATGCGTCGTTTACAACGAAGAGCAAAGTCTTGTCATTAAAAATCATAGGATTATTCTTATGCATACTTATTTATGAATAGTCAATCTAAAAAAGAATACAAATTTTATTTACACGCCACATTAATTCAAATAAATCGTATCTTTTTGGAAAGAAAAATAGATATAATTTTTTTTTTAAATAAAGGATACAACCGTTTTTTAATTAAATAACTTCTATTTTTTTTAATTAAGGCAAATAATAAAAATATAAAATATGTAATAATGTCTGACATAGGTATACGTATATTAGATACAATACTATAAATTTTAAGAAAACCTAGAAAGATGGTACTAAATGATCACCTCCCCCCACCACTCCACCACAACCACCACCATCATCATCAGCATCATAACCATCTTCATCTTCTATATTATCATCGTCATTATCATTATCATCATTATTATTCTTGCCAAAATCATTTTCATTATGCGTTAAAAAAATTAATTTTTTGTTTAAAAAACAATTAAATGATTTTTGTTAAAGGAACTAAAACATTTTTAATGAATTTTTTATTAAAGCGTCAATAATTTTTATAATCTTTATATTATTAAAATTACCTTTTGAAATTATTTTATTTATTTTACGTATAAGATTATTTAAATACATTAATTTTATTAAAAAAAGTATTTATTTAATAAATTATTTGTTGATAAATATATACGCAAGATTATTTTCAATATTGCATTTTTAATTATGTTAAGGTTATTCAATGTTAATTTTTTTCATACTTTAAAACAACAAGTTGACTTTTAACCAATACTGTTCGATTAAATATTAAACAAACATAAAAATATCAAATGCATGTATCTTAATAATATAATTACTTTTTGTACATTATTTTTTAAATGAAATATATTAAATATTATAATTATTACTGATTTTTATAAATTTATATTCAAGATCTAAAAAATTCAAATAAAGGTATAAAACTTAAAAATTTTATTTTATTTAAGGTGATGTAATTGTAGTATACCCATATTACATAAATACTTATTCAATCATTGAAAATTATTATAGATATTTTCATATAAATTGTAAATTTTTCAATAAAATTATTAAAATTGTTAAATCATATATTAAAATAAAAAAAATATGATCAGATAATTTTGTTTGGTTAATTCACAATATAAAATATAATTTATGCATTGGTATTGTCTTATTTTTCAACTTTTATATTTATCATCTGAAAATTTTATTGTTGTATTGATTACAGTATTGTTTAATTTACTGCTTTTTACTATTATTAATTTTTAAACTTATTGATTGGTGTTTATTATTTACAAAACATGTACTTTAAATCAAAGTTGACTATGATATGATGATGATGATGATAATGATGATGATAATGGTAATAACAATACATAAGACAATTATTTAATGGGTTTTTTTTTTTAAATAAACTATTTAAAAATTTTTATTTATTAGCGAGTTTGATTTGTTCAGATTTTTATTATATAAAATGTTCATATGTTGTATTAAAAAAAAAGTTTTTATGAAGTTTCATCATATCTTGTATTTTTTAACTGATTAGGAATTTTTTCAAAATTGAAGTAAATATTATTATAAAAAATGTACAATTACTTAAAAATAAAATTTAATGAAATTGAAAGTAATAATGAATAATTATTATCATATTTTATAAGTTCATAAAAATTCGTAAAAATTATTGCGAAAATCTTATTTAGATTTAAATTTAAATGATCCTACATAACATTCTTAAATCTTCATTTTATTATAATTTATTACTGTCTCTAATATGTATTGAAGATTTTATTTTAAAATTTAAATTTTTGTTTTAAATATTAAAAAAAAAAAATATCCTTGTAAGAGTGAATTATTAGAAAATTTGTATTAAAATTTTAAATAAGGCTTTAAACAAAATTAAATATTTATATAATAACAAGTATAAATATAAAGGAAATACGGGTTGAGAGTGCACAAATTTGACAAGAATTTTTAAGAATATATATGATATATCGATCAAGAAATGTAGATTAATTTCTACTTATTGAAACACTTATGAAATCTATAAATTACACTTGGTAGCAATAGTTATTTGTTAATAATTGCATTGTTAATATGTAAATTAATTGTATTAATTTTATGTATAAATTAATTTAAGCTGTAATTTGATAATCGAGCTTAACGTATAAAGTCAAAGAATATCACTACTATTACATTAATTCGTTGATTTGCAGAATTTTATTTA
This sequence comes from Eupristina koningsbergeri, assembly GCA_018907245.1. NCBI lineage: Eukaryota > Metazoa > Arthropoda > Insecta > Hymenoptera > Agaonidae > Eupristina > Eupristina koningsbergeri. The sequence continues at coordinate 328,297 of JACCHV010000093.1, forward strand.
TTAAATGTGTTTTAAATCTTTTCTTAATTGATTACTTACTAATAATTTATTGATATTTGGTTCGAAATTTTATTATTTTATAAATTTTATTAAATTATACAGAAGCTCATGAAGTTCGTATGTCTTTATTGTTGAAAGATCAATTATAGAATATTGTTAAATTTCGAATCGAAATCTTGTTAAAATTTCTAGATCGGATATGAATTTACAATTTTTTATATTATATTTAATGTGAAACGATCTACATATCTGGTAAAAAATGCACTGGTGTGTTATTTTTTCAAGTCAATTAGTTTAGAAATTTAAATGTACCGTATGTTTGTCTAATTTTAATGCATTTATTAAGTTGCTAAGCTTGTTAGACTAAATATCACTTAAATGTATAATTTAAAATAAAATTCAAATATTATCGAACATTCTTGTAGAAATATAATATATAAATTCAAAATATGTTTATTATATAAATAGAACAGTATACGTAAATAGTCTAAGAATAATTTCAGTATTTACTGTCTAGAACTAATGCTTTATTTAAATTTAAACAAATAATATATGTATAATTAATCACTGGTTAATATATATTTTAAAATTAAGCTGTTTATTGATAGGAAAATAGAAAAGCCTGGAACCCAAAATATTTTTCTTTTTTTTAAACAAACTTGTTATCTAGGTAACTTTTAAGTTCTTTAAAAAACTTTGTACTTAAAAAACAACGATTAAATTTTCGCGACGTCTTCTTTTCGCATGGCTCAAGTGAAAGGTATAAAAAGAAATATCAGACACCACTTCTTTAAGCAAAGACGAATATATTAACAAAAATATAAGTGCGGTTTAATTTAACTATGAGAAGTGTTGTTCAAATTAAAATCGCACGGTACGCTTACGAAAAAGTGGGTCGATATTATTCGTGTTTCTTAATCGACGTATATGAAGCTTCTGATGTTGAAAGCTTCTCGAGAAAAAGACTCGCTCTGGGATGTTTAAAAGTAAAATAGGGGGCAGAGAACACATATACCTTTGAAATATTAATTTTCAAATGAAAATCACTCGCAGATACGAGCCAAAGTCGCGAATATAAACAAAGGTGTTGTGATCTCTTTCTGTTCAATTCGAACATTCCACAGAGCTTGTTAAAATACGCATATTTTCATTGAACAAATTTAAAACATTAAAAAATATTTAACACATAAATTAAAATAAATAATAACGTATATATAAATAAAGTATATTAGATGAATATTATGAGAAAACTGTAAATTCTTTGTAAAATACCTTCAATTATTCCTGAATATAATGATAAGTAGTTTGGATATTAAACTCGCAACAGGCTAATTTGATAAAAAATGTCTAAAAAAACAGCTTTTTTTTTCTTTATTAATAGAATATTCTGTCTAATTTTACAATCCAAATAAATATATTTTTTTCTACTTCCTCTCGATATCCCATGGAAAACTTGATAAATCTTCTTTAAAGGAATTACATAGTATGGGATTTAAAAAATCGATTCATTTTTTGTATATTGCGATAATTTATTGTTTATAATATATTGTCATGAAAAATTATAGCGATATCGTCAATATTTATAAAGTAATACCATAATAACTCAAATCAATCTCAACGTTCCGCACTGGAGGTTTCACGCCGAACAGCTGTACTCTTTATGTTGCTTTAACATAATTATTAATGAAATTCAAATTGTAAATTTTTTTTTTAAATAAAATTATGGATCCAGCGAGGTACAAGTTGAATAAAGAAACTTATTCTTAATTATTTTCGCCAACGTTTCGACAAGGTATCCCTTGTCTTTGTTAAGACTATTTATTACAAATTCTGACAATTATTATATACATATGTTTCAAAGATACAAAATTATTTTTTTTAAATATATAATGATTAATATTCTTGATAGCGACAGTAATTATAAAAAAAGATTAATTTCTTAGATGATTCATATTAAAATTATTAATAATACGATTAATTAACAAAAGGACACACAGAATTTAAACTTTAAATATCATATGATACTTAATAACATGACAAATAACAATATCATGACGTAGAGTATTTAAACGTCGTTGAACCATATAAATTGAAACAAAATATATATTGTTTACACTTAAAATTGTGACATAACGACCTACACATTGTAGAATAACTGCGTATTCTTATGCCCTAATATTAGGTAATTATATTTTAAATAAATAATTTTATAATTTTAAAATCTATGTATGTAATAATTGTAATAGTTTTTAATAAATAGCCTTAACAAGAACCTTGCCGAAACGTGAGCGAAAATAATTTAGAATAACTTGCTTTATTCAACCATTTCACCTCCATCATTTTATTTTAAGAAACAACATGGAAGGTACTTCTTATCAAATTTTACAAAATCAAATTGTAAGTATTAGATAGGTAAGTTTATGAACAAATAATATATGGTTTAGGTGTATCCAAAATTATTACAAGAGTTTTTAATCATAAGTATTTACCTGTAATTGAATCTTATATTATTTGACCCTTAACCATTAAAATACTGTTATCAATGACTTTTTCTTAGAATTAAAAAAATTTCTTTAACCTCTGATATCTTAATATACTAACATTTTTGCATTTCTAGGATTAATACTAATGTAATGTTCAAAAGTGGTAACTTTTATTAAAGTGCGTTTTAATAATTTTCTACCTTTGTAACGAGATTTGCTCGTTACAAGAACTTCGAACAGCCCAAAGTTCTTCGCGCGGGAAAATCTCACGTATATGCGTGTGCGCGGGTACCGGCTTACGTTCCGCGGCATATTGACCCGACAGGTGAGTGGCTACGCGAACCACCACGAAAGGGGAAACTTCCTGGATAGGGACGCACTGGAGCCGATCGGTCCACGCGGACTGCAAGTGTTGTACCAAATCCTTTTCCTCTTTTCATTTCCCGACCAATTATCACCCTTTATTACGTGCGCATCAGCATCCGCGCTAATCTCACATACCCTCGAACCCAATCTATAAAATACCTGGACGGTGATAGATTTAAGATCATTTTCGATAGAACCGATCGGCTTCCGATCTTCCCGAAATTTGTGAGTTAGGGCCACGATACCCGTAACCTTTGACATCTCATTTCATCTCATCTCTATTTCCGCGCTTATGCGAAGAATTTATTCCATGGCGAGATACGCTTCCGTGAGAGTCCATTCTCTAAATAAATAAAAAAATCGATTACGATTTTTTTTATTCCTTTCAATCTAATAGCAATTATGATAACATGCCCTAATTAGTTTCACTGTAATTAGGTGCTTGATCCGATGGCCGTCCTTGACTTCAGGTGAGCCTCTTGAGCACTAATGATTTTTATTTAAGGTCTTTAGTGCACTGTCTTCTGCCGCTTTCCGTTTCGCCGGTCGTCGCGTTAATTTATATATTTTATCGGTTAAAATTAAGATAAATTTAAATCCGACTTAATCGTCGAGAAATTGTGAAATTATTTATTTAGGCAAACGCGTTTAAGTTTTGTTTAAGTTTAGCAAGCCGAATTATGTTCAATAATTATATTATTGTAAAGTTTATTGATCTATTTGAAGGTCAATAATTCTAATAGAAATTATAATAATTTAAACTAACGGAAAGTCAAAAGACTAAATATTATTATTTGTAGAAATCGGAAAAAATATCCGAACACCGAGCTAGAGTTATTGCCGGTGAATTAACATTGTCATTATTTTGATTTTTTAGCATTGACGAGATTAAAGAGCTTCCCCTTGGTGGCATCATTGATTTTATAAATCTGTTGTACTTATTTCTCGAACCTTGATCGACGTTCCGCCTTCCCTGGCACACCGACTGGCGCTATTCCGGGCGTTTCTCTCAATTTTTTTCAACGAGCTCTCGACTCGCCTTTTATGGTTGAAAGGCGAACGGAGCCGTCTCGTTACACCTTCAATATTCAAATGAGATTTTAATAATATATAGCTTACTCGAGTTGCCTTACTTTTTTATTTTTCTATTTATAAATGTACGAGAATTAAAAATATTATTCAAATACATTTTCTTCGACGTCAAATACATCTCTCGAAAAATCGAGTACTTAAAAGGAAAAGTAAGCTTTTAATAAATCTAGTATTGACTTGTATTTTCATTTCATTAAATTTTAAATAGTTGTAGTTCATTCGTTTATGGGCATATTTATGGAATTTCATAGCAATGAGGTTCAAATTGAGAAATTAAGCAAAGTTTTCATTACAAAAGTGCATTGTAGTTTCTAATTGGGTCCAGTTGAGTGTGTAAATTTCGCGCAGTCGGAGTCAACGCGGTCCACGGGACCGGATGCTGTCGGTCCAAATGATCATTCGTATACCAACGTTTGATGGAATCCTCAAACATTTAAACCAATTCTTCTGTATGGTAATAAAAATTGCAGCAATGTTTGGAAATCCAACGAGCTGCACATTTTAATAGCGCTAGCTAGTAACTTGACTGGTAATAAAAGCATTACAGAAATTCTATATTCGCCTTCAAATTATGGGGTCAGTTAAATAAAGTGGTCCAACGTCTGGAGGAATCTGTGGCTGATTTTGCTCGGCGGGTGCAGAAATTAATCAACCGACTGATAGCCATCTATGAGTACTTCCAAGGGTTAAATGATACGGAAGAGAAGTCTAGTATTAGAGAAGTCAAGGAAGCAGCTTTATATCAACTCATAGTAGGACTATGCGAGAGAATCGGGTACAAAGTAATAAGCTATAAACTGGATACCTTCAAAGAGTCCATACAAGTTTCTAGTAAGTTCGAATCACTATTATCCTATCGGGAAGATGAACTAAAAACTAAGGAGAAGATTCCGAAAAAAACACCTTCAAAAAGGAAAATGAATTGTGCAGCTATTGTGGTAAAAAAGGGTCATTTGTGGTCGGTATCCCGGAAATTAGAAGACACCATGTGCGAACATGACGTGCATCAATCTAATAACAGGCGTCCGAATCGGATAGCGTCATCTAAAGACCGTGATAATAGCAGGTGTCACAAAGGATTTGTGAGAAAGATAACGCATAAAAACGACGAGCGAAAGGACGGATGCGGTTCGCGCGATCAAGACGAAAGAACCTCGCGTAGATAGTCTAGATCTTGTGATAAAAATGCGCGACAAAGGACGGCAATGCCTCGGTAAAAGAAGCTGGAAACGCTGCTACTAAAAAATTCAGTAAAAACGATTTAAATGAGAAACCCGTTCGGCGTTCATCTCAGTACCTGATCGGATGCATGTTCGAACTGATAGTGACTTCCGTCGTAGAGTTCGAATTAACACCCTGAGGTACTGTAAAAGGTCACCCATTATGTAATTATCTGGGAAAGAACTGAAAAAGGGAAAAGTCAAGTTTTATGTAGTTACAGGAGCAGACCTGTTAACAATTAAGTGTGAAACACTAAGATTACGTACGCGTATTGACCATGATTATAAGATAACCATAGAAGGAATCGTTCAGGATAAATACACTACGAACAGCCAAGTACAAATGCTTATAGAAGGTCTAGATTTTGATATGCAATACAGTCCCAATAACTTTGAAATAATCAAAGACGGAATCATCGGATGGAACATAATAAGTATGTATGACAGAAAAGTGGATGCTCGCGAATTTGTCGAACCAAGCGGAAGAAAATATCTGTTTATCGATGAGGACACAAAGGGAGAACCCAATTACGCGACTGAACACGAATATAATCATAGGTGCGTCGAAACGACTGGAAGATTTGAATACGCTAATCCGGCTATAGCGGACTACATTAAATTGCTCCAAAGAGCCCAAAAAATAATAGTGATTGAATGTAAGAACAAAACCCAGTCTGGATGGGTCTGTTTGCAGTACTTGGACCCAGGGATAATATTTGAAAATTTTCTAGGAACGAGCCACGACGGATTCGTTTACACCTACTGCATAAACATTAACGATGAAGTTAATCACCACGCCACAGGTAACTGACGAGGTTGGCCCTATAACGATAATAATTATAGAACCGACAAGGAGTGAGCCAATCTTAATCTGAAGTATATGAAATGGTTACATGAGGAGGTTCATTATGACGATTTCAAATTAGACGAGGCATCACGATACACGTAAGTACTGGACCTTAATAATGGAATAAGACACGATCCAATAAACAAAATAATAGAATTAATCGATTGGGAAAGTGCTACCTAAAGAGTAACGAGTAAGCGAACTAGTAAGAGGACTGATTGGCCGATACTGTGGTGGATTCGGGTTAGATGGTGAAAATCTCCCTGAGATTCCACTGATTAAACATAAAATTACTTTTACAGAAGATAAAATAATCAAATGTAAATAATATCGTTATCTTCTGGTGTTAAGGAGCCGCTTACAAGAAGAAATCGAAAAACTCAACCGGTCAGGAATAATCACACTATCCAATTCGGCACTGCTCGCCCACGTGGATCGTGCCGAAGCATAACGACACACAAACCAATAAAAGATGTCAGTTAGTAACCGATTTTAGATAGTTAAATGAAATAACGATGGAGATTTGCCACTTCCTACCTTTCACGAGCGATCTTATAGATAAACTCTTATATCTTAAATATAAAATTAGATCTTATAAATGAAATCTCGAATTATATCACGATAATGGACCTGAAATCTGAATTTTATAGGGTGGATAAAATCTATCTATTTATCTGCCTATTTAACAGCCTCATCCGGACCGAGAGGTTATTTTCAATATAAAAGAATAGCGATGGGATTAAAGAAATCCCCAATATCTTCGTAGGGACGATGGAGCTAGCTCTGGCTGGTCTGCCCGAGATGAGATGAACATATATTTAGACGACATTATGGTGTTCTCAGACATCTTAGAGGAACACAGGGTTCGATTTGGTTGGATATTGGATAAGCTAACCTGCGGCAATTTAACCATGAAGCCAAGCTTTAAGGCCACATAGTTGGTAGCAGTCAAAAGGGAAGTGAATTTAACAACCCGACCTACGATAAGAAACTGCTTACTCTGGTGTTTGCCAAGGATCAGTTTAGACACTATCACGGTCGCAAATTTACAGTAATCACTAACCACGAGTCATTAAAGCAGTTTCACTTGGGTAAGAAACCCGACCTCTGGTTTAACCAACAAAAAGCATTGCTACGCGGGTATGACTTTGAGATCATTAACGACTGGGTGCAAGGAACGTCAATGCTGATACCGTATTCTGCAAACCCGGGATGACAGCGGAGCCTAAAAGGCACGAGTTCTATGAGTTGGCGGATGAAAACGATCGCGACGATAATAATGTTAAGGGTGACCACCACCCTGCTCGTATTATGAGGGCTCGACCTAAACGGAAAAGGATAACAGATCTTCATGGTTTGGGAAATTTCCGGGACTAGAATATCAATAAGGGAGTTGCCGACGACGGAGACAAAAGCGATATCAGTAAACCCAAAAACATGCATAGCCCGTACCAATTAAGGAAAAAAGTTGCTTGCAAACCAGCTCTCAAATTTATGGAAAGTAGGCCCTCGAAACAAATCGTAGCCAAAGGTCAGATGGACGGGAAACTCGGATATATAAGACGTGATGATCGCGTATACCAGGGAATCACAGACTTGAGCACACCTTGTAAAGCAAGGAGTTAGACATCGCACTGGTTCAAAGGATATGATACACTTGATGATAGTTAATAGTCACTACACTCCGTACATAAAAGAGGAGGGACCCATGGAGAGAACTGCGGCTAACGGAACCAAGGGCGCAGGAGAGAATAATCCACAGAGCCCAAGGATCTCCCTTAAACCGGGGACCCCATGTGCGTGGGTGACCGTCGTGACAGTTACATTCCGGGAACTTTCGATAGCCCATGAATGATTGATTAAAACCCTAACTTAACTGCTCCACATGAGTCTGGCATAGCTCAGCGGCATATTGATTCGGAGCCGGAGCTGACCACGGAAACGTCGGAAACAGACAAAGATCACAGAATCTAGGGGTTCCTGATGAGATACTGTAAGACCTTGAACGATATCGGATAATGTGCTCACGGTATCCACAGGAATCGCACCATGGCTCCCCAAGGAACCTCAACGACTTAGACAAATTCGTATGGTGAACGAACATCGATTCAAATATAAAGACAATATTGTGTTCCTATTGTCAACCGATGGATACCTTGAAATCGACGTAATCGACGCGTTTATCGAACGCCATTATACAGACAGGGAATTACTATTAAGGATAGGAAAGGAAATAGGTGATATAATAGATACGCCGGTTAAAGATACGATCGTAATTGGCATAATAGTCCAGAAGTACATAAACGACCGACCGCTACACTCGAATGTAAAAAGGATAATAAAATTATGAAAGTACTACTGCACTGAACACGACCTCCAGAGTATAGCCATTACTCGAGATTTAGAAATATTGACGGAACCCGAATAGGAATCTCTCGCGGAGGAATGCAATAAGGCATTTAAGGTGACGGAATTTAGCATCATTTTATTAAAAAATAACCTACCCATACATAAGATCGAGAATCGGTATACAATTCTAAAGAAATACCATGAAGGGAGACATCGTGGTATAAATAAAACATACAAACAAATAGTAAAGGTCTATAATTTGAAGTTTGATATGATGCACCTTCCATGTTTATTGTATTATTGTAAATTGGTGATCCCCAGAGGTGCAGGTGAATAAAACAAGTCTATTCTATTATTTTCTTCGACGTTTCGGCAAGTATCACTTGTCCTTATCGAGACTGTTTATTTAACACAATAATTACAAAAATTAACAAATTATTAATTACATATGTATAATATAACGATTTGCTATAATTACCAATTAATATTCGGAAATAAATATTCAACGACTTATTAGTCGTAACGTCATTGTGTATACTGTAAACAAAAATCATATCCCCTCAATATATACATCATTTGACGTCACACTCTACGTCATATTGTTGTGATTCGTCATATTATTGAGGATCATATGATATTTATTATTAAGATTTTGTGTGTCCTCTTTTCTGTTTATGGTATTATTATTGATTTTAATGTAAATCATTTCAGAAATTAAACGTTTTTTATAATTATTCTCATAGTCGAGAATGTCTACATTATCCCAATAAATCACGTGTCCTTTATCTCGTGCATGGGCTGAGACAACCGATGTGTGATTGTTGTCTTTTTTATGCTCATTAATTCTTGTTTTTAAGTTTCTTTTTGTTTCACCAACGCACACTGAAGAGAAATCTTTACATTTTATTTTATATACAATGTTAGTTTTCTCTTCTTTTATCGTAAAGTCTTTTCTTTTTTGAATAACAGAATTAAGTTTGTTATTAATATTAGGGATTAGTTTTATTCCGTATTTCTTAAATTTTGTTGCATATTCAGAAAAATATTTTTCTGAATATGGAAATGATATGGTACGGAAATCATCCAAACTGTTACTATTTTTATTTTTATTTTTAAATTTTATTGTTTTTAGACGTTTTTTAATATGTTTTTAAATAAAGTAATCAGGGTAATTATTTTGTAGTAGTATATATTTAACCCTCTTTAGATTATCTTTATGAAAACAAGGATTGGAGAGTGATATGGCTCTGTCTATTAGATTGTAGATAATATTACATTGTTGAAACAGTATATGATTGGAGAGAAAATTAAGTATCCTGTTCGACTGTATAGGTTTCTGATGCCAATTTGTAATGATTTTATTATTTTTAGTTTTTATAATAGATAAATCTAAAAAATTAATTGAATTATTGATTTCCACTTCAGATGTGAATTGAAGACGACAATTGTATTTATTAAAAGTGTTTAAAATGATCTGTAAATGATCTCTTCTAATGCAACAAATTGTGTCATCAACATATCTGTGATAAAATAGTGGAGTAATATTATATTTATTTTTTAATATACACACGCACGTTTTCCTGCCTTTTTTATATATTTTTAACTTCTTGTAACGAGATTGTGTTGTTACATTATTAATTTAATCGATGGTATATACTGCGTAATATTACACTACTCGCGATATAATTATAAATATTATATAAATAAATATAGATAAAAATTGTAACGGTGTAAATTTATTACTAAAATTTAAATTACAATCACTACAAATAAAATATATTATTTTCACTACCTAATATAACAGAGGGAATTCCGCCAAAATATTAAATAAAATCTCAAAGTTCACTTTTATTTAATTTATAAATCACGAATAAATAATTAATAATAATTATTCCAAATCATTACCATTATTTAAAGCTCAATCTATAATATAATATGATATAAATAAACATAATATAAATTCTTACCTAATGGTTCAATGATTCACATACATATAATTCATATCAATTATATCAATAATTCTTTCTCTCTATTAAATTTTGTTTTCCAATAATTTTATTTAAATCCTTTTTCTGGTACATATTTTTCTTTCTAATAGTTATTTAATTATTATTTGATGATAGTTATCCAAAAATTATCAAAATATCTATTATTAAATATTTTGTTCAATAAATTGATAAATTGATGTATAATTAATACAAATAAATTTCCAACAATACATTTTAGAATAATTTTTCTCTTTATATATATATATTAATATATAATATTAAAATATATCTATCTATCACTACACTACTTAAATTAATTTTAATTCACTTCTAATTTTAATAGACACAATAGAAACTTTAATAATATTATAAATATTATCAATATTAAAACCAATCTATCAACAATCAATATATATCTTTATAATACTAAAGCTAGTTTTATAATAATTATGAGATTTTTCGATAACCGAAAAATCCCACTTTGTCACATCACTACTTTCTTTATTTCACCAATTATAAATTTTCCTGTACGACTTTACACCAAATAGAAAATTCATAATTGATTAATCAACAATTCCCTTCAACTTTAAAATCCCGTACTGTGATTGGTTAATCAATCACAGTATTAAATTAAAATCAAAAACGAGAAAACTATTTCCCTGCCGATAATTATATAATCTGAACTTATCGGCAATATCACGGCGGCACACTACTGCAATTTTACATCACTCACACTACCTCATTCATGCATTAATCATATAAATGTATACATAATATATTTTCGCGCCTATTGCTATCCCTGTCTAGTTCATGAGTATCAGCGCCTCCTACTTCATTAAGACATCCGTTTATGTACAAGTGATATGGAGCCAGTGAACCTCGTGTTGGCAGTTTGTCAACAACAAGTTGCGAAAATGTAATTAATATTAAGAATAATAAAACCATCATCATTATCACCTGTAAGTTTTTAAAATTGATTTTATTATAACAGATAATAATTATAAAATATATATACATACACTAAAAATATAATCACTAACATACATTTATTTACTTTTTATGTTAGTGCAATATTTATTTAATAATGAATATACATTAATTACAAAATAATAATGAGATTTTAATATATATATATAATCTTACCTCGTGATGTTGATAATTTATTATATTATTTTTAAATTTATTAAATTTATATATATTTAGGCAATGATTTTTTAAAGAAAGAGTATTATGTCCTGTTATTGATTATTGATCACACCTCGATAACAAGTTCTCTTTCTATCCTTTTCAATATTTATTGTTATAGAATAGATAAATTTTATTATCAATTACGTGATATCTAATATATACTTCTACTCTTCTATATTTCTATTCTTCTGTCACCAAAAAAGAAATATAAAGATTATCTCACTTACTACTCACAATTTTTAATAATACCAGAGATATACAGAAAAATGATACATAATATCATACGTTCACGTATAATACAAAGATGGCGAAAATTCATCAAAGAAAATTCCAAAAACTCACATTACTAATTTAATTGCTGAAAAAATAGTCAAATTTATTAATCTGTAATTCCTTAAGTTAAAAATTAATTATTATTTCCATTACTATTAAAAAGCTCTTTTTCCGTTTCGCGCTTCATAATTTAAAATTCTGATTGGTTACCGAAAACCCATCAATCAAAAAGTTCGATTATGAGCTTGAACAGAAAATTCTCAACTAAGTCGATACTTATATGATCTACACTTATCGGCCATTTTACGGGAGCTAACCAAAATTAATTAAGTCACCAATACATTCACATCAGTTACGCATTTGTCGTATCTATACATAACTACATTATCATAAGATTTTCGCTCTCATTCTATTTCAATCACCTTACATGTACACCAAGCAGTGTCTTTTTCGAAAATACATTCAGTTAAAATGGTGCCGATTGACTGCATATTCCACACAACTTCCATAATTTATTTATTTCCCTATACATGATATCGTTAAATATATATTTATTTTTATCAATGCCTCAATTTCAATTATAAATATATATACATTTTATTTAAATCATTAATTTATTTTATGACTTTCAGGTTCTTAGGTTAAGAGTAATGATTATAAATTAAAAATATTTTAATTTAAATAATTACATGATTTCAGAGAGGTTGAATAATGTGCAGGTGAATTATTTTTTGTGTCCCTTTTTTTCATATCATTCATTAAAAGTGGCAGAATTGATATTTGCGTAAAGAGTATTTTTGAATTCTGTAACATGATTTAAATTTTTACCAAGTAAAGCTATTCCATCAGTTGATATATCGCGTTGCGTTAAAAAATTCAAAACACTCTTTGCGTTAAGATAAATCTTGCCACTTCTAATGATCGAAAAGAAAAAGAAAAAGAAATAAATAGAAAAAACTGCCGCATACATTTTCTAATCTCTTCAAAATTACTACAATGAATAGTAGCTTCAAAAATAAAATGCATTATATTCCAAACATACTATTTATATATTTAGACATTAGATATCCTTGATTTACGTTTTAGAATAGTTCCTTCTTCATTATTTCATAAAATTTTTAATGCATTTTCTTTTTTTACGATATAATAGTATATAATTCGAAACAGTCGTACATTAGAAATTGTCAACTATAAAATTGAATTGATATTTATACATTACAATACGGATGTTGTATTTTTACAGTTTCACACAAAATTGAGGTCGTCGTGCCGGTTACGCACGTAAATTCGAAGCGTCAGAAGCTAACGTGGCCTCCGGAATCAGATGCTGATGGTCCAATAACACGCGACGATGTCGAACTTTCCGTGGAATCCGCGAACTCAACACCTCGACCGAAAGAATGGACCACTGCGAAAACCTCTACGGGATATTATCTAATTTGGGGAATTTCATCTCCCGAGTTTGTCGCGAAGTAAAGTTGAATTCATTTGTATAGGACCCGCGGATGAAACAACATCTAATTCATAAAATTAAAGCAGTTATGCGACTTTAAATTCTTCATGCGCTCAAAGATCGATTTGCTCACATGCGACAGGTCTTATCACGTGCTTGTAGCCAAAGCAATCGAAGCAGATTTATACTCTATGCGATGCATGCCTTTTGACTTATGAACAAATACCAGTACACAATTTCGATAAAATGAATGTGTTTTTATTTACATGCGTCTCCTTAACCTTCGGTTATCTTTTATCTGTGCAGCTATTCGTAGCCCGGAGTGTTATGCAACGATACGTATATTTATATAGTTATATATGTTCATAACAATAGCAAAAAAAGTAAAAAAAAATGTATTTTTTAGCTAAAATGTTCATATTAAATTAACCGATACATATTTCAAGTAGAATTTTATTGAATAGGTATCTCAGGATTTTTTACGATTTTTAATGCAATAAAATTAGTGTATTTCATTAACGAACTAAAATGTTCTTTATTATATAGTCTAAGGAAATATTTACGAAAATCTGTGTGAACATTCAATAAAATAGTTAAATAAAAAGTATTAAAGTAAAATTTGTATTACTTATAACATTGACAAGCAATATTTGTTAATTTATATTCATATATATGAAAAAAATACATATAAAAACCTCTTGTATGTGATATATTAGGTATTACACAATAATTTCAATATCTTTGAATATTTTATTATCTCTATATTTTAATTCAATATATAATCTTTCATATGAAATTTTTAACAATATTTGTTAAAAATAATAAAAATCGAATACGTCGTTCATTTATTTTGATATTTTAGACTAAGTAATGGAGCACTAAAAAAACAGCTAGTGCTATATATATCAAAATTTGTAAAAAAAATCAGAGAATCTTATTTTATAAAATGCCACTAAAGATATTCAGGATTTTCTTTTATTGACAATTTTAACGAAAAAATGAATTTCTTTTATTTTTTTTGTTATAAAATGAATAGTCGTAATTTTAACACTATAGTATCAATGGAAGATTTCTAGCTTTTACAATTGTGAGGAAAATTCATTTTTATATAAAACGACTGGAAAATTATTAATTTTTATCTGATTATTATTATTATTATTATTATTGATTTTTTAAATGCTAATCCGCTTATTAAGTTCATAATATTTGTTATGATTGCAATTACTTGTCAAATGAATATTATATTATTAGTTATTACAGTTTTCTTATAACTGTTTTTCGAGAAAACTCCTTGTGGTTACAAAAAAAACTGGATCTTCTGAAAGAGAAGGAGAAATTGCGCCGCCTCGGCACCGCTCGCCTGTACGCACCTTCCGACGAAAAGCTCTCGGTACGAGTACAAAGAAAATTAATCAAACAAGTGATCACATGCACGTCAAAATATTTTGAAGAATCAATCCTCGAAATGCCGAAGAAAACACTACATCAGAGAGAGACTATACAGTTAGATTGTTACGTTTTCCACTTACTTGGAACGATAAAACGAGAAAACCGCTTCTTTTTTTTTTTGAATTTATCTATCGTCAAAAGAAGATGTATTCAGGCTCCTAACTGGACTTACGCACCGCGCGACCTCAAGCTAACTAACTTTTTTTTTCTTTTGCTTCTACTTTACCCCTTCTCTAATTCCGGGGTCCTAATGCTATCTCTCTCTTTTTTTTTTAAATTTTTCCGTGACGACTCGTCTCATCCCCCACCGCTAGAGACGCAACACTACGAGGGTTCGTTCATGAAGCCTTTCTCCCCGCTTTTTTTTTTAAGCTTTGCGTCACGCTAAATGCAAACATTATTGCTAGGTGATGGGAAATGAGGGCAAGAAGGGGAGTAAGAAGAAGAAATCAAATAGGGGAAACTCGGAAGTGAGACTAAACAGCTTGTTTGTAGTTAATCTTTTCCTTTATTTTAAAATTACAATTTAATAATCCTATATCAATTTAATAAGATTAATTCCTTTCTCTCTTCTTTTTTTTCACTCCTTGACTAATCCGGATTAATCTCGGCTCCTCTCGACATGGTTGTGCCGGTTGGCACAGTCTTTTCCTCTCGGCGCTCCCCGGATCCCGCACACAGTACACACAAAGCCGATCCAAGGCTGGGCGCGGTGCCCTGGAGATCACGCATCTGATGCTCCGCGAGATTATGAGTCACCGTGGCTCTAATTAGTCTTTCATGTAAAGCTTCGGCTTCATTACGCGTGCGGACACGGAAGTTCGCCATGAGTTGCACTGCGTGGGCAATGTGAGACGCGCTATAGCGACTTTGGGTCGCTCGGTTCAGTGCCGCTTGATGTTGAGCGGTCTCCGGCCCATCAGGCTCGCTACCCTAAAAGGACCTCCATCCTTTTGGATGCCTTTTGGACAGGCGTTCCTCTCGATGATACAGATCATCCAATTAATCGGTAACCTCCCACCACGACATTCCCGGGCGTGGGATTGGATCGGACGTTTGCAGTTTTGGGGCAGTCCTAACCCCAGCCCCCTCCTCAGGGGTGTTGCTTACGAGCGCCTTAGCCAGCAGAGGGCTTAATTTATTATATATAACTTTCCTCCGAACCCTGGAGTAGGGGCCTCTCGGGTTCCACAGTCTCTACCTCTAACATAGGCATGGTTGGCGCTGCCTTCGGCGCAGAAGCTTAGGCCTTCTTAATACTGCTTAGGAGGTCCTCGCTCCCTTCGGCGACGCTTCCATAGAAATTGCCGTAGAATTCTTTAGATGTGGGTATCTCTCCCGCAATCGGTAGGCGGTCGATCTACGGTGATTTCCAGTGCCTTCAAGCGCATTGTCATCGCTGACTTCTTCCGCTCCTCCTCCGCCTTTTCTACCAATTGCTTCTCCATTACTCTGAAACTGAAAGAAGGATTAGTATTCAATCAGAAACTAAGGTACTAGCATGCCACGCAGTATAGAAAGAGTTCTACAAAGCCAGAAAGACAGAAATAGAGTAGAATCAAGATAAGCTTCTAGATTTAAAGATCGTGCAAAGCAGAGCAGACAGTAAGCAAACAAGGTATGATTTTTGATCAACGCCTGCATAAGAGAGAGTTTTTTTTAGATAAGCAGACAGAGAGGATTGAGCGTAGAAGAAACGCAGATAGGTAACCCGTCGTTACAGTTCGCCGCTACATTTGTCGTCACAGCTGACGCAAGACACATCCACGCTAGATAAAAGCCTGTCCCTACATAAGGAAAAGAGTTAAATAAATCTTTCAATGAAAAACTAGTTTTGGGAAGGGAAAAAAAATTAATAATGGTGTCATGCGAGGACATACAAAATTCGCCTTTAAACATGTCCCAGATACTGGGTTTTTATTGCAAAAGAGGCACGCGGCTCCTAGTTTGACGTAGTGAGGCTAATGAAACTGCCGGAGATTTCTTGATACTGCCCTTTGACCTTCCACGTGGCCTCTTACTCTCAGTGCTATCAATAACAGGGAATACTATTGCGGATCGTTCCAGAATCAGGAGTCGACGATTTTCGACAAGCAGAGCTCCTCGGGTAACAAAAATACGGGCTCTCCGTGGCCTGCCTCGGTTCGTGGGAGGTTTCACGACTTTAGGCCTAGTTTCTTAGGTGTTGTCAGACTCCTCTTCCCTAAAAATCGGGTGTTTTTCAACCTCGACCGAACGATACGGCTTCAAATCTCCTACATAGTATCTACCCAACTCCTGGCCTTCGTTCTTGATAATATAAATACACGAGTCTTCCATGGAAGTTACTATGCCTGGGCCTCTAAATTTCGGGGCAAGCTTTGCCGAGATGTCTTGAGTTCCAGACGAAAGGATCCTATTCCGGCACCATACTTTCTCGTCGATCTGGTACTCCTTGACTCTTCTTTTGGCATTATAGTAGCAAACCTGTCTCAACTATCAGTTCCGACTAACTAACTCAACTAACGGTTCCGACAAGTGTTGTTAATTTCATTTGATCTTGGTGCAGCGAATGGAAAAACTGCCTAGTTTCGTGAATAGTTCAATCAATTTTTCGTTTGTTTTTGCTTGAAGTATCCATTGTTTGATGTTCGAGTCCTTTGTATTTAAGTTTTGGGAATGTTCGTCCTCTTCAAATTCTATTAGATCATCTAGTCAGAACGCCTCTACGTCTATTATTTCCAGATGGTTCCTGGCATTAATTAATTGCTGAATTTTTCTCTTCAATTCTGCTCTCATGTTAGATTTCTCGATTATTTCTTTTAGAACTAGGACTTGATCCACGTTGCTTTCATCAATTTCTGTAGTTAGACTTCCATTATATTTTTTACTAATAATTAAATTATATAGGCGAGTTCTCTTCTAGCTACACGTTCCCGTTGTTTGCAGTTGCAGTTTTGATAATAACAGCATTAATTCTGCGTGCCTCTTTTCTTCAATCCAAGAGTCTATCTCTTCATTATATGAATCCATTTTGATTTTAATTGTTTCACTTTAAAAGGCGAAGGTTAAGGATGGATAGAGATGGTAACTGGGAGGATTACAATGTTCATTCAAAATTAGTTTTCGCTACGCGCGGTTATATCGTTATACAGTATTAGTATTCGAGTTAGAATAAATAAATATGTGCATACAATTGCATATATAGTGCAATATTAAAATATAAGCATGTATAAGATTAATATATTATTAGAATTATATAATAATTAACGGTACACCTTTTAATTTGTTGATCTGGAAGAAAATATTTGAATATGCATCACAAAACAATTATAATTTATAAATATGTAAAATGTTATTATATATAATTTTTCATACATATAGATATAATGTAATTAAATATATTGATTTACGAAGAGCACATATTTATAGAGAGAGAAAAAAAATAACATAACTAATATTATTTATAAAATGAATTCAAGACATTAGTTATTATTATTCGAGAATTGTGTAAATGGGTAGAGTTTGTTTGTAAGCAGTATACTGTGTTGATATTGTATATCTTAGTTAATATTTAATAGGAAAAAAAAATATTTTGTTAAATTTTGATATTCTCTTTTTCGTTAAAAAAAAATAATTCAACGTTTTCCTCGTTTTATCTCGCTATTACAGTATAAAGTCTCGAAAACATATCTTATGATCAAGAAGTTTAGTCGAAATAAAAAGAAAAAAAAATTTTGGAAAAATTCGGGAATCGAACGACGATCCTTTAAGTTATCAGACTATTTACGTATCAACCGAAGCAAGACTAATTTTGTGTATTATGTTTTCAAATTACTATTTTAAGTCAATTTCTCAATTTTTTCATATTATTAATTATTATTAATAATTTAGATATTATTGAATATTTCTAAAAAAAAATTACTAAAAAAAATTATTAATTTTATTAAATTTTTATTATAATTAATATAATAATTTTGTAAATGTATTTTATATTATGATTTCTGTAGAAAAAAACGAAAGGTGAGAAAAGAGAAGAAAAAAAAATATTTTCGACGTCGGAATTCGAACCACGGCTTGTCGTATTATAAAGCCTATACTCTATCCAATACTCCACGAATGCTATCATGTACAATATTTATGTTTTTATCATAAGTAATTTTTTTGTCTGTAGGTTTTCTATTAAAGTGGTTTAATATAGGAATATTGTTTTTATCTTGTAAAAGATTGATTTATCTAAATAAATAAATGCTTCAGGAGGGATTTAGCCAGAGTTAATGCAAGAATCAAAGTATTACGAATTAGGATATAATTTTGGAAATATAAGTCTATTATTTTTAATGTTTGGTATAGCGGCGGTTTATACATAATTTAAAAACATGATTATCAATACTATGAATATTAGCATTATTATATATAATTTTATTATTAATATAAAATTTATAATTAGATTTTTCTGATCTGTGAGAATTTAGGCAAGATTTTAAGCATTTTCTTTCGAAAATTCTTAATTTCTCCATAATAGATGCAGAAATATTATACCAAATAGGACACCCATAAGTAATGATTGGTCTAATTAGAGCCATATAACAAAAAATTTTAATTTTTTTATCAAAAAAGTTAGAAAAAAAGAATCTTTTGCAGGTATAAAATGCATTTTTAGCTTTTTACAATTATACGTTAATGTGTTGATTGAAAATTAAATTATTATCAATATTAACACCTAAATATTTAACAATATTTTTGTGGGGAATTATGTCATTATTTATAGATTTTATACAAAAGTTATTATAAAAATTTAAATTAGAATAAAGAAATTTAGCTTTTTTAGGAGAGAAAAGAATGGTTTCGCATTTAGATATATTAATTTTAATCTTCCAATTATTATAATAATTTGAAATTTTAATAAATAAATTTGTCATGCTGTGTATTATTATAAAATAATACAGATATCACTTTTTATTAAATATTATAATTATTGTCAGGGTAATATAGATGTATTAGTGTTGAAAATAAGGTATGGTTGTTGATCGTGACAATTGTTCTTCCGATTTTGTGTGTCGGTCGATGATCCTGAACGGAAATTTTTTTTAGAAATAACCAATCAGGATCAATGATTTGTAAACATGTAAGGAGGAAGGATTTATGTCCGATCATCAACCAAAAATAATACTTTTCCAAAAATTGAAAAGTAAATGAGTTTGGCGGTGAGAAGAAAGCTCTGATGTATTATTATGAATATAAATATTGTATTGTAAGATCGAGTGATTGTGTCGATATAATTGGGAAAATAATAAATTTTATAAAATAAAATTATAAAGTATTATTATTGTATTGTAAGTGAAGTGATTATTTGATCCATTGTACTAGTTATATATTGAGAAATATTATCAATATTAAAAGTTAATTACTTATTAATTATATATAATATTCTTATTATTGAGAGCTAAAAATAGAGATTTTTTTTAGTTAATTTAATTTGAGAAAGAATATATTTACTTTTTGTGTTTTAATATTTTCTGTATTTTATTATGAATATAAATTTCACAGCTATTATTATAATTGATCGTTGGAATTGTATTTGAAATTGCTGTTTTAATAAAATCTTCAGCTGCATTTATATATTCGTCAATTTGGTTGTTGGTTAGGTTTATATTATTATCAATATTACTATTAAAATTATTAGTGATAAATGAATGAAATTTATTCCAGTTAACTTTCTTAAAGTTTAGAACAGCATTATCTTTTAAATAATCAAAATTAAAAATGGTATTGTTTGAGATTTTTATCTTAAAAATAAAACGAAAATGATCACTATCAAATGTAAAAGTTGTAATTTCGTTATTGGTATTTAAATCTACGATATTTAATCTATAATCTAATAGGCATAAGTCAATGAAAGAAAATCCTTTGGGGTAAGAAGATTTATTGGTATGAAAAAGCTTTGTTTTGAAAGTAATACTTGTATTTAGCCAATTATATAAGAAAGTACCATTATGATTGTAAGATAAGTTTTTTCACGATGTGTGTTTTGCATTTAAATCACCGGGTAAAACAAAATAATTATTAATATTATCTAAATTAAGTAATGAAAATAATGAGTTGAATTCAGATTTTAATTTAATATTGAAATTGGATGTGCTTGGTATATAAGCTAAAATGAAAAATATGTTATTATTATTAAGTAAATTGATTTTAATATTGCAAATTTCAAGATAAATGAATTTCGTTAAATTAATTTCAGTGAATTTAATAGGTTTTTTATTAGAATTGCTGTTCCTCCCCCTCTAATGGAGTTGGGTTTGTCTTTTCTGATGATGTTATAGTTTTTTACGGTAAAATTATGATATTTGTTTAGTTTTATTTCACATAATAGATCTGTATCCGGTTTCAAATCATCAAAAGTGTTAAGTAGATCATTTCTTTTTTATTATAAATTAAAGAGTTTACGTTTAAAGATATAATTTTTAGGTTATCAAAAAATAATTTTTGATTATTATTTATATTATTTAAAAAGGGATTGCAGATAATTATGGTGAGATTTGAATTATGATATTGAATATGCCATTAATTTTATCTTCATTTTGTTTAATTGAATTTTTTATGGGTTGGAGTTGATTATATAAGAATTCAGTAAGATTTTTTTGAAAGTTGGAAAATAAATTTTTAATATTAAGTAAATCAGAGATAATGTTATTGTTATTTAAATTATTTTGTTGGATAATTTGTTCATTAATTTTATTTGATATGTGAGTAGTGTTTTTAAAAGCATCACCATATTTAATGTTAGGATTATATTTATTAAAGATTTTATTAATTTTTTCTTATTTTGAATTTTTGTAATTGGTATTTTTTCAATAATTTTTTTTGCGGAATGCTACAAGAGTTGGGCAACCTCTGTAAGAGGTAAGATGATAATATTTTTTGCAATTTGAAAAAAATAATTCAATGAATTCAATTTTATTTTCGCTTGTAATTTTGCATTCGCCCGGTATATGGGATTGAATGCATTTAACCCATTTATAATCCATATTACAATCGATTGAAGTGTGACATAACCTTTGACAATTGTGACATTGCATATTTTCTTTTTTTACTATTTTTTCCATTTTATATGGTGGTGAAGTAAATATTTAACATTTATAATGTTGTTTATTGAACTATCTGGCGTTAATTGTGTAACGAAGCAACCCCCTTAGAGGGGTTGCACTCGGGCTCCTACCAGGAGGTGGCTCACCGGAGCCAAGGTTTGGATCCCCTCACCTGTGAAAAAGCAAAAGGGGAAAAGGAGCCGTCCAATAAAAACGCAGACTTCTTATTTTCACACCTCTTTATTTAAATACATTAGAAAAAGATGTATATAAAAGAAGGTGTCTTCGGGGGTAAGAGGTAGTCCCGACTTCTTCCAGAAAAAGAAAGAAGTTGTGGCTTTTTAGATGAGTTTCACTTCTGAAAAAGAGGTGAAACTAATCATTAATTTCCCAGCGCTCTACTAGGCTAGGTCCGTCAGGCGGCCCGCCGTTCAAGTCTCTCTAACCCGCGCCGCGACTCCCTTTTATACGCTGCCCGCGAGTCGGCGGCAACTCCCGTTTAATTAAAACGGGAGCGCCTGATCGGGCGGCGTACGGGAGGAACGGAGCAGCGGCTATCCTCCGTCCTCGCCCGTGCGAGTGACGGAGCGCACTAGCGCGCTGCTGCGCGCCCGAGAAAGAACGAACTCCCCACTCGGGCGAAATAGGCTGCGCGCAAACGCGAGTTCGCCACTGCCTCGCTTGGTGGCGGCCGTGGGCGCGCGGAGAAGGGGGACTGAGTCCCCGCTTATAGGCGGCCGCGGGCGCGTGGTGAAGGGGCCGAGTCTCCGCTTGGAGACGGCCCAGCTGAGCTCCGCGGAAAGCTTGCTGTCTCTCTCTCTCCCACGGCGCGCAGTGTCGCGCGCTTAGTTCTCGGAACTAAGCGCATAGTGAGGCTTTTGCCTCATAATTGTATTAAATAAATAGGGAATTTAACATTGTTTTTTATGGAATTTTTTGTTGTAAATCGATTTACTTTAGTGACTGTTACATTGTTTAAGTTAATATTTTTTAATTATTCAAGAATTTTATTTTCTGAGTAGTTGATGTCTAAACTTTTGATTAAAAGTGTATGATTTTTTTTTCTTTTAGGAGTGAATGTGTAGTATGATGTGTTTGCGTTTTTCAATTGAGTAATAATGTTATCGTAATCCTGAATGTGTTTCATACATAACGTGTGTTTATTGTTATTTATTCGTTTAATATAGAAGTCTCTACAATGTTTACTGTTTACCAATTGAGTTGTATCTTTCGGATCATGAAAAGACATGTAGATAGCAGGAGTTTTGCCATGTCTTTTGATTGTAGTTTGAGAAGCATTTTTTTTTAAATCCATGTAAAGATGGCGGAAGAGGTGAGGTATCACTAGCATTTGTTGACAATGGGGTATAGATGTTATTTTCCTTGGAATTTCTTTTGTTTGTATTTTTAATTTTAATTATAAATTCGTTAATTATATTTTCTTTTAAATGAATTATGAATTCGAGTTTTAGGAAAATTCGTCATTATAGTAATGAAAATTTGTTGCTGAGAGAAATTTTATTTTGATTTAAACATGATATGTTTGGATGTATTTGCGTTTTTTTATATTTTTTGAGTTCTTTAATTCACTAATTACTTCTTTTAATATTTTATTTTCAATTTCTAATTTAATAAGCTTATCTGCTAAACTGGGGCTAGGAGGAGATTTATTAGTCTCCATTTCAACGATATGATTGATTTCAAATTTTTCAGATTTTTTTCTTACAGTCACATCATAATTATCATTACCTTTTCTTTTTCTTACTTTCATACTAATTTCCATAAGATTTATGGAAAGCTTTTTATTTTCAAAATTTTCAGGAAAGATAGAAATTATTAATTACAAATTAATTACTTAATATACTATTTATTATATACTGTATACTTGATTGCTGATAACTTACAATATATTGTTTTTATTCATTTTATACTTTTTTTTTACGAGGTTATTAAAGCTTAATTGCATAAAGGGACGTGCTGACACCTCACGTGCTTGAGTTAGACTGACCTCGTTTACTGTATTTTAAATTCTATATTTTTCTCTTTATATACGTGTTTACTTATTAAGAATTATTCAATTTAATTTTGTTTTTATAAATCCATTTATATTTAAAAAAAAAAAAAAATAAAGAAGAAAGGCAATTTTATAATTATTAAAATATGAATTTACTTTATTTATATATTGAGGATATTTTTAATATGTTAATAAATTATAAGGATGATTATCGTTCTTTTAAATTATTGATTTTTTTTCTTATATTATTTGAAAACGTAATAAGAAGATTAGATTATGATAAAAAAAAATACTTTTATTTTATTCATAATTATTTGTAAATTTAAATTTATAATTTTAATATTATAGCTTTAATTTTATAATTTGATTTTATAATTTTATACATAAAAAAAATTTTTATATAAAATATTATAAGTTGAAAAAGATAATATTATTTTAGATAATGTTTAAATTCTTACAAAACCGTTAGTGCTTACATCTTTTATGTGTCCTCGAGTCTTCTACCGGTCGCTAGCAGTTCTTGGAATTTTCGCCGCTTTATTTTCAAGATTTTTGAATTTTCCTTTGCTAATGTACTTGTACTTTCATATTTTTCCTTCGTCGTGTTTTTTCCATATAACAGTTTTCCCATAAAATATTCTCACTGTTCCTGTGGATTTTTCCATTGGGCGACATATAACAGTTTTCTTACAATTGTTTTTCGAGAAAATTCCTTGCGTTTACAAAAAAAACAGGATCTTCTGAAAGAAAAGGAAAAATTGCGCCGCCTTGGCCCCGCTCACCTACACGCACCTTCCGATGAAAAGCTCTCGGTAAGAGTATAAAGAAAATTAATCAAGCAAGCTATCACATGCACGTCAAAAAGATTTTGAAGAAATAATCCGCGAAACGCCGAAGAAAACACTACAGCAGACAGAGACTACACACTTAGATTGTTACTTTTCCCTCTTACTTAGAACGATAAAACGAGAAAACCGCTTCTTTTTTTTTTAAATTTTTCCGTGACGACTCGTCACATAGTTTACCAATAATATTAAATTAATTAGAATAATTAAAAATAATAGTAGTTTACCAACTGTAGCGCATAATTATTTGTAATATATTTTTTTTTATATCTTTTATTTTTTCAATCATGTTAAGTATGGGATTATAAAAATACAATGTGGTTTATTAACATTTATAAAAATGAATAAATATTTTGTTACGTATGTAACGAAATTCACATAATTAATTAAATAAATAATAAATGTTGTATAAAGTAAGTGAAAATGGGAGCAAGACGCAGCATAAAGAGAAATACAGGTGAGCGTAAATTGAGAAATGATATCGATAATACTCCTTCATTAAATAATATATGGAGAAATCTAAACAAAATCAAGGTAATAAGTCTAAAAATGAGAACACCTCCATGGTGGGAGGACTTAAAGGAGTTCACAGTTGTCTCTATAAAATAAGGAACATGAGTGATGTTCGGGGGTTCAGTTATTATTGTGTGATTATTATCTGGAGGCGTGTTTCGGGAGGCGCGAAGTAACTCGGAGTAATATAATCCCGGTTGGTGACTCTCGTCGAAAACCAACGCGACACTCACACGTACGAACGATAACGCGAGTATTATTATAAATTCGGACACATACGTAGGACGCTAGATTTGTAACACGAGCCAATTAAATACTTACATTCTCTCTTCCGATTTATTATCAATAAATCGGTATTTAAACGTGAAATAATATAATTGTATTTATTTTAATCCTTAAACCTCATAAAGGATGAATCGCTTTGACCGATTCAGCTACGGCAGAAAAGAACTGGGAAATTGTTACGAAGAAATAAATAAAGGAGTAAAAGAAATATGCGACAAATAAACGCGATAAATAAATAAAGTATAAATAAATATATATAAATATAAGTAATTAATATAAGTACTCGTAATAAACGTAACAATTTTATTTAAATTCATAAAGCTTATCAAAGAAAATTTTCATTTAATAACCTTTATAAATATAATAAGTAAAACATTATCCATATTTTATACAAAATATTAAATTAATAAACAATGTAATAACTATTTTTATAAAAAAAAAATTCGATTTTATTATAAAAAAGTGTATTACTATTATATTATGTATTACATTATATAATAAAACGTGTATTATTATGTATTTTACAACTATTGTGTTCTACATGAAAATAAAGTATTTATTTATTTATTGACATTAATTCAACTTAAATTTATTAATAATTAAAAAAAATCCTTTCGGCTTAGGAATAGGCTTTTGTTTTATATGTTTTACATTATTTACATGATGTGTGCTTACATTTACTACTTTACTTTGTACATACTTATTTATAAATATTTACATTCTTCTATGCATTTCTTTGTTCACCTTTCTTCTGGTTGACTTTCTACTTTCTCTTCGTACTTTAAAATCCTTATCATTCTATCAACCCTCATTTCACTTGCATTCACTTCTTCGTATACCAAATATCTAGGAGTACAGAAGTCGAGTCCTAATGAACATTTGCAGTAATCCAGTTGGATTTTATCTATTTTGTCTATATTATACATAACCTATATTTCTGTGCCGTAATATTTAATTCCTGTCATTAAGTATTTAAAGAGTATCTTCCTCCTCCTAAAGTAGCTGCTACTTTTTTTTCACGTAGTTCACATGTTTTGTTCGCTGCAATTCTCTCTTTATTCACCGTTTCCTCTATGTGCGTGCTATATCTTCCGTTTCTATTAAATATGAAACTCAAGTATCTGAAGCTTTCTATCGTCTCTATCTCTAGCCTTTCAATTTTCACCCTGTGTCTTTGCTACTTTTACTTCACTGAAATACCGTCATTTTTGTCTTATCCATAATTAACTATAGTTTCCTGACTTTTAGCACTTTTTCCAGCGTCCTCATCATAGCCTGCATCGCTTCCTTATTTTCTCCTAATAGTGCTTGATCGTCCGCATAAGCCAGAGTCCATATTCTGGTTCCTTTAATCTTTACTCCTTCTCTGCCTGATTCTATCATCCTATCCTTTAGGGCTGTCACGTATATGTTAAGCAATACTGGGTAAATAAAGTATTTTTAATACATAATAGTTTACAAAATTAATTTACTATATAATATAAAAAGTAAATTTTTATTTGTACATATTTTTTTGCCAAATTTTATTAAATATAATCACTCTCACATGTTAATATCTATTATTCATTTATGATTATATAGACATTTTATGTATGTCTGAGCTGAAAATCACGCCGCATATAGCCTCCGGGCATTTTCGTGATTATCACAGTAAGTAAATGAAATCTTACAGTGAAATAGTGTATAAAGAAAGGAATAGAAGAAAGGAACATAATAAAAAAATGAAAAGTACGAAACATAAGAAAAAAATTGTACAGGGATAGATAAAAAGTGTGTGAAACTGCTAGGTTAGGAGATTCAATCGCAGAGCAGAGAGTATGAAAGCGGTAGACGGAGAACAGGCGGCCTGCAGCACCGCACAGCGTGCGAGCTTCCCAACCAATCTGATGAACATACAAGTGGAGAGGGGCAGCGTAAGTACCAAACTCATCAGAAGAGGCATCCGGGGACATAGAAAGGGGCACAAACCACGCTTGAAGGATCGCAAAAGGAAAAGTAGAGGGTTACCTTTGAAAAGAAAAATAAGAACTCGGAAGAAGCGGAAAATGAAAAAAAAAGAATGGAGAGAAGGATTAAAAAAATGATTAAAAAATTAAGAGAGGAACTAAAAGACAATTAATTAAAGGATTTCTGATGGGTTGGGTAGAGAGGAAACTTGACAGAATAAACAAAAGGAACGAGGAACTGCAAATAAGAGAAAGGGAAGTAGGAAAATGTAAAGAACAATAGTAAATATCAACGAAGAGAAGTAAATCAGAATGGACTGCTGTAATGGAGAAAAGGATAAGCTGGCTGGAAAATGAAAGAATTATAAATGAGAACAAGGAGGAAGCAGAGATTAGAAAGATGAAAGAAGAAGAGAGGAATAAACCTGCCAGCTGCGCCAGCAGAATATCTAACTTCAGAGTCTAGAGCTAGCCGAGTAAGGCAGCAGGAGCAGACCTAGATCTAGCCTATCAGAGAAAGAGGTCAAAGATATAAACAGACTGGTTAAAAACAAAGAAAAAAAGAAAGGGAAGAAAATATTGAAGGAGGAAGTAAAGAAGAGGTGGAAAGGAAAGGACTGATAAAATGGATAGAAGAATTTTTAAAGAATAGGTTACAAACAAAAAAACGGCAAAGAACGTCTGGTGGAGTGGAATGGTAATAATAGTGAGAATGTATAGCACTTAGCATAAAGGAGAAATGTATATGTCTATAAAAAGACACGCACATATAATAGGTACAGACATATACATAGAAGAAGACCTAATATGTGAAGATAGGAAGACGCAGGAGGAAATTAACGCATGGATGATAAAAGTACGAGAGACCGATTTACAGATGAAAACAGGATTTAAAGAGGTATACTTTGAAGGAAAATGGATAAATTGGGAGGGAGGATAAGGGCAGTTAAATGGATGATGAGATAGGTAGAAAAGAGAATTAAGGTGAACAATGAATTATACAACATGGAAAAACAAAAGGAATGGAAAGGGACAGACAGAGAGGTCAGAGGAAAGGACAAACAAGTATATAGAAAGCGCAAAGGAAATAAAATGCTAGGGAAAAGAAAGGTTTGTGAATGAAAAAAAGAGAGAAACAGTTGAAATAGTTAAATCAAAACCATAGAGAAGAGGAGAGACAAGTGGAAAGCAGATGGAAGAAAAGCAAAAACAGACAAAAGAGAAGGAAAATTTAGCCCCCTCTCAGAAGAGAAGAAATAAAGGGAAAAAGAGCAATATATTCGGAGAAACAACGACTGAAAGAGGGAAACCAGGAAAAAGGAGAAACGTTGTTAATAAGGAAAGAGAGTATAAGAAACATACTGTTCTGGAATATAGTAGAGATATGGAGCAAAGATAAGGAGTTTTGGGATTTCATGGAGAAAATGGACTTTATGTGTCTTGCAGAGACTTGGGTAGAGACAAAAATAAAAACATGTGTAAGAAGCTGCTATCTAAAAAGATGAAATAATAGATAGTAGGAGCTGATAGAGGCAAGAAGAAAGGGAGAGCAATGGAAGGATTGGATGTAAAGACACTCTGAAAAGAACTAAAAGATAAGATAAAATCGACAACATAAAAAAGGAAGTGAAGGTAAAAGAATGAAAAATAAGAACAAAAAATGGTAGGACAAGGAACGCAGATCGAAAAAAAGGATATTAAAAAAGGCTCTAGATTGGAAAGAAGGAAAAGAACAAAAAGAAAAATATGTATAGATAAGAAAAAAATGGAGGAGGATACACGAAGAAAAGAAAAAAATGAACAGAGAGAAGTAATATGAAGAATTGAAAAAACTAAAGAACGAAAGCGATATGTGGAAATACCTAAACAGAGATAAGAAAAGGAGAAATGGAATAGATGAATCAATAACGATGGAAGAATAAAGATAACATATTCTGGAGCTGCTGGATAACAGTGAAGAACATAAAAATAAGATAGGAAACAAAAAAGGCCAAATGAAGGAAAAAGAAACATTTGAAAAAATCGAATTTTATAAGGTATGGAATAACCTCAAAAGGAGAAAGGCCAAGAAGATAGATAGAATCGTCAATGAGCCATGGATATATGGAGAGGAGGAAGTGAGAGAGAGACTGATAGAAATAATAAAAAGAACATGAAATGGCGAAGAAATACCTTACAAATGGAGAACGGTATTTATCACACCAATAAATAAAAAAAAGGAATAAAAATAAAACTATAGAGGTGTATCAGTGTTAACATCGGCATATAAAATGCACGCGAGAATACTTAGAGACATTAGAAAAAGAAATAGAAGATAAGAAGATGTTACTGGAAGAACAGGCGACCTTCAGAAGAGGCAGATCCATTATAGATAATATGTACATGTTAGATCACCTAATTAGAAAGGCGATAAGAAAAAAAAAGATACTAGACACCATATTCATTGATATCAAGGCAACATTTGATATGGTAGATAGGAAAAAATTGTGGAATATAATGAAGGGGAAATGGATAAGTATGTACCTGATAGAAAAGATAAAAGACATATATATGGAAATATGGTACAAAGTAAAAGGGGAACACTTGGAGGTATTCTGTACAACCAGATGACTGAGACAGGGATAAAGTCTCAGCTCAACATTCTTCAATACATATATTGCGGAACTAGAGGAAGCAATGGTAAAGGAGATGTTACGTGGGCTCAGAATCAGAAGAGATAAGATATGGTCACTGGCATATGCAGATGACGTAGTGCTGATAGCGGAAAACAGAGACACAATGCAGGTAATGATATGCACATTGAAAAGATTTCTGGATAGAAGAAACTTACAATTGAACATGGATAAGTCGAAAATTATAATCTATAAGAAAGGAAATAAAAAGCAAAAAAGGATCATATAAATGGAAGGAGAAAAAGATAGAGACAGTAGACATATTCAAATATCTAAGATTTGTACTTAGTAGAAATGAAAACTACAGGATGCACATAGAAAAGAGGAAAAATAAAAGAAAAATTGACGACAAGAAAGCATGGAAACTTGGAGAGACGAAATGCAGAGTAGATTATATAAGAAAGAAATACTTATGTAATTACCTAGTAGGGGGTGTAATAGGATAGGGAGTCGAGATTTCGTATATAGAAGTACAAGAATTGGAAAAAGTTAAAACAGATTATCTCAGATGGACTTTAGGACTATATTTGTGCACAACAAGATATATTATGCATGAACAAACAAAAAAAGCCGGAAATGCTAAAATAAAAATGATATAGATAGACTAAATAGGAGATGTCTGAAAGAAAAGAAAAAAGACTGGTACGAAGGTAAAGATGTGAACAATATAGAGAAATGGTTAAATGAGATAGGATTTAGTAAGACACAAATTGAATTCTGGAATAAAAAAGGTACGGAAAAATATTTTAAAATCAAAAGGGAAGCAAGCAAACAAAGACAAAAAATAAGGAACAGGAAAGACAAGGCAACAAGATATATAGGGAGATCATGATAAAAGAATTATCCAAATATATAAAAACAGGAAAAGAAATCAAAGACGTGAGAACGACAGATAGGATAAAATGTGGAAATATAAAAACAGAGAATAAGTATTAGTTGGATGAGGTGGAAAAAAAAAGCGAATTCTGTGGAAAGGAACTGGGAAACTGGGGACATATAATCGAATGCTGCACAGGAACCAAAGACATAGTAAGCGAAGTAAGAAAGGATAAGAAATGGATTGATAAAAGAGTAATGGAGGGATTTAATTGAAAAACAGAGAATTACAAGCTGAAGAGAACGATAAGAGAGATAGACAGGATGAGCAGAAGAGAGAGAAAGAGAAGAGTAAAAGAAAATACGGAAGATAAAACAAGAAACAAGCGATGTAAATGAGATTTAATTTAAAGTGATAGTAATCCCAGTGAGCGAGATGCGAAGAGAGGAATAATTAAGAATAAATAAGTTAAATGTATTGTAACATCACTACCTTTGCTGTCGTATGCAACCGGTAGATATCTAATCGGTATTTTAAAGGGTTAAAAATAAAAATTCCACATAAAACAAAAAAATACTTTACAAAGATTATATATTAAAAAAAAAAATTTTTTAAATTAATTTAATTTTTCGAAGTTCTCGAAACTTCGCGCTTCAGCGATCTCCTCCCCGCTACTCTCTTTACTGTCAGTTTTCATGGTGTCTTCTCCTTGGATTTTGACCTATAAGAACTGTTATTGTATTCTCATATCAAGTCTGTTATCGAGTTAATGATTTCCTTGTTACGACGGAAAGTTTCACCTGCAACATCGTGAAGGAAATGTGACCGTCAATATTCTTGTTAAAACGGAATAATGATGGTTAATGATTTATTGAACATTTTATCAGTACAATACTTCTGTTATTCGGACACCGAGAGACTGAAGTTTGTAAATAAATACTTATGATTATATAATAATATTATTAATTACATTTTGCGGAACGTAAACAATGGGCTCGACGGTATCTGTGTACCGGTGTGTGTGTGTGTGTTTATGAATGTACGTGTTCGCGTTACACTACAACCAACATAACCACCATTTTCCGTAAGTCTTACAATTTATTTATTATAAAACTCACTAATCACAATATATATATTTACAAAATAATTATTATTAAATATATTGTTACGAATATTTCTCTATATATATAGATAATATTCCGCCAAGTTCAGAAGTTGCCGAATTATTAATAATTCAATCACGAAGGTTAAGGTTCCGCAAATGAAAAACTCGTATATTATGATTTATAACTCGTTTATTCAACCCGGAAGAAAAGTGTAGTATAGTGTGCCGCGATAAGGACTTAGCGTATGATATGATAACGCGCGCTCCAAGTCGGTAGGTCAAATCGTATTAAGAACGAACTCCAGGAGTTCGGGAAAGATGTGATGATTAATTCACGGATCTGTCACGAATGATTCAATAAATCAATAAACCACAGAAGCCAGGGGTTCCTCTTTTTTGGATAACCCCTCCCGAAATTACGCGGTGTCCCATGATACGACGTTCAAAAAATATCGCGTTAGCGTTACGATGAATGTTTATGCATCCGTACGTAAAAATATTTATTTTCATTTTTAGGTTAGTGCATATTACAAAGAAATTTATATTTTCAGTAATGAATATTCATTACAATTTTCATATTATTTAATCATAAATTTTATTAAAATAAAATTTAATTATTAACAATAACACTGCACTACTAGAAATTTATATAGAAATAAAATATTATTAAGGGGAGTCCTGCACCAAAAGGATTTTGGACGAATCTCAATACCATTTTTATACCAACACTACTTAAAATATTTAAAATAATTATATCAAATTTATATATAAAATTAAAATAAATGGTATGTAATAAATCTTACCTTTATTCAATTGATAATACAAAAAAACAATATATATATATATATATATATATTAATATGTAAATTATAATATTCTTGTATATTTCTTTCTTTAGAATAAGTTGGATCCTTAATTGTATATTATAATATATCATAAAAAAATTATTTTTAAGCTTCCAATGAAATAATATTATGAACAATCACTTCATACTTCACAATAAAAGAAATTATTATAATTAATAATATTAATTGCAAATATATTAAATTATTATATTATACTGATATTCTTAAAGAATAGAACAATGTATGTATATTTATCGAATAACAAATGTATACTGACTTTTGTTAGTGGAACTTTCTTTCTCATTCAAAAAGAAAGTTCCACCCCTTCACATCACTATTTTAATTTTAAATTATTGTTAAAACAATAATTAAATTTACTAATTGTTATTTAAATTCAGCAAATTTAATATTGGTTGCATCACAGCCAACAAGTTCCTTTACCTTTCAAAATTTCATGATTTAAATTTCAATTGGCTATTATCAAAATAACCAATTAAAACTCTCAATCCAGATAGAAAAGAAAATATTATTTAATCGATGAGTATAGAAACTACACTTATTGGACATCTTGTGGCGACACATCATTATTAATTTATATATCATCAACACTACTTCAGATATGCAGTTTAATATATACATACATTAAATATATATCGCGTCTCGGTCTGTGTTACTCCAATTTACCGACCTAAGTGCCGTCTACACCAATAAGACTTCTGCTAGTACAAAAACATCAAATAAAACCAGGCAACCGAATGTTGACAGTTTGTCAACACGATAATAAAATTATTAATATCATTTACACTACATCAAATTCGTAAGGCAAACATAATATATAAATATAATAACTTATTCAATAATTATATCAATAATATCAATTCATATAAAATATAAAATATTCATTTTCATTAATAATAAACTTCATTATTATTTTCAGGTTAGTTTATTAATAACTAAAAAAATAAATTTCAAATATTTACAAACTATATTAATTATAATATATGTGTTAAATTTATCTTTATAATAATTATTTTATATTAATCCGTGTATTTATCTATCCCACCACTATATACTAGCATCAGATAATGCAATAATTCAATTATTTTTTAAATCAAATTTCTGAAAATGGGCTAAATAAATTTCAAAAAAAAAAGATAAAAACAGTTATGCTTGATGGATTGAAGAACATACGAACATATTTTTATTTCAATTTGATATCACATTTATACGTGTATTCTTGAAAATGCCAATTTTTGAAAATATTATTCTGTGTATTTTAAAATATTGAAAGGGAAACGAGAGCAGAATGCGTGCACACCAACATAATGCATACAAAGCTTTTTCACACCAATTGCTTCTGAGGCTTAATTTAATTTTCAACAACGAAATTTTAAAATTTGTATTTTAGCGTAATCTCTTTATTTTTAGAATAACTGATTTAATGTACTTTAACAATACTGCACAACATTATGGAAGAACTAGATCTTCTTGTTAAATTATATATTTTTATTTATAAAAATAAAAAAATTGCAAGTACTCATAAAATTGGGCTGAGTTGTATCAATTTTTTTATATCAATTCATTACCTTTAATACCTTTTTTTTTAAAGAATTATTTATGATCGAATAGTACGTATAATGAGGATGAATTTTTTTTAAATAGGCTAAATATTGTTACGTATTTAAGAGGTCATGACTATATTTATTCTTTGATAGTTAAAATCGCGAAATTATCTCTCCAGGTTTCGTTCTGCCCTAGCCAAATCGGTCAAAGCGTTCTGGCCTTTGTGAGGTTCAGAAATCGTCAATTAATTAAACGCGAGATAGTTAATGTAATACTTTTGTTTTATTGTATTTCTCTTAATGACCAAGAGAGAGAAGTATCGCAATGTATAATACAACTTTTTCGCGTCACGTAGTTGAGTCCCGATTGTATAAAACGAATGAATATTAAAGAACCCGAACCGAAGTAGAAGTCAAAGTTCAATTGAAGAGTCGTAGAAGAAGTCCAAGCAGGAGTCCACGTAGAAATCGAAAACGAAGTGCCCCTATGTGTTTTTCGATTTACCTCCGCTGTATGGGGGAAATTGCAGGATCCGCAAATTCTCCCTCCGGGTGCCTCTGCTTGATTGAAAGAAACTCCAATATAGATGTCTCGCAACTTACAAATATGGAACTCTCTGAAGACAACGTCATATCATCACAAAGTGCAAAAACTCCATTAATGACAAGCACGCAGCCTAACGTCAACTCTAACACAAGTATTTCAACATCAATCAACAATAACAACAACTTAACTCAAAGTATAAAAAAAAATAATCAAATTCCACCAATAATAATACACCATCAAGACCCCAAAGATACCGTAGATCTATTAAAAAAAACACTAAATATACATAATTTTTACATTAATCGAATTAACATTGCGAAACACATTCTTTATTTAAATAGCCTCGATAACTACTATAATGTCAAACAAACCTTAAAAAATTGCGAAACATTATTTTACACATTTACACCTAAAACAACAAAACCAACAACACTACTAATGAAAGGCATCGACACAACTTATACTCCGAATGAAATCAAAGACGAACTACTCTCAATCACGTCTAACGTAAATATTCAAAAAATAAACAAATTTACAACAAAAAAATCAAAAGAAAACAAAATAGATCTGCCAATATTTATAATACAGTTTGAAGCTAACACACAAATATCCGAAATTTTTAAAATTAAATACTTAATACACCAATCAATTAAATGGGAAAAACTAAAAAAAAAAGACATAACACAATGTTATAATTGTCAAGCGTTAGGCCACACCGCGTCCAACTGCTACATGAAATATAAATGTGTCAAATGTAATGATCCTCACGCGCCTGGAGAATGTAAAATAAATAAAAACGCCATTACTAACAAAGAAAATTTATTCTGCGCAAATTGCAATATAACGGGTCACCCGGCTTCATACAGAGGCTGCCCCAAATTAATATTGTTAAAAAAAAACTGGTTAGAAAAAATTAATCAAAATAAAAATATTAAAAGGAATAAAATAGATAATATAGCAAAGAAATATAACCCAAGTACATCATTCGCGGATGCAGATAAAAACAACAACAACAAAAACACAATACCATCAAACACTATTAAACCACCAACAGATTTACAAACAAACTCCTTAAACATAAATATAATTCTAGAACAGTTTCAAAATAATATAATTAACTATTTTAATACAAAATTAGACTCACTGACACAATCAATAAAAACAAACGAAGACCGTATCAATGCAATCTTTGATATATTCTCAAGTAACCCTTTAGAACAACCATTAAATAATTTATTAAATGGCTAATCTAAGCTCACACATAAATACAAGAAATACTAATTGCTTAAAACAATTAAAAATTATCGAAATAAATGTAAATTCTTTAATTTCGAATAAAAGAAAGTACGAACTAAATCAATTATTAATAAAAATGAAACCTGATATTGCGCTATTAGTCGAGACTAAATTAAATCACAAACACTCTCCAACTTTTGAAAAATTCAACTTAATAAGAAATGACAGACAGAACACAAAACGAGGCGGTGGAACTGCAATTTTAATAAAAAAACACTTCAATTTCTGTCACATACACAACATCTCCCCCCATTCTTTTAACAACATCGAATTAACAGCCATTAAAATAAATATAAACAATAATGAAAATTTGATAATCATATCAATTTACGCACCAAACAATACAAACAAACAAAAATTCTTCCAAGATGACTTAAACAACCTTTTCGATAATTTAAAATTAAATAACCCTAACAACTTTTATATCATAGCAGGCGATTTCAACGCAAAACACACAAAATGGAAAAATCCAAATAATAATTACTACGGCAGAATACTAGAAAACTGGTTAACAGATAACGCAATGAAATACAGAATTAACCTCCACATACCTGATAAACCCACATTCCCAAAAAACAACTCATATTTAGACCTATGTACAACAGACAACAGACTCCACATTATAAACACAAACAGAATTAATGAAATAAAAACCTTTAATTATGACAGTGACCACGAAGGACTAGTATTTATCATAAAAAAAACAATAACGACATTTTTAACATAGATAAAAACATTAATAAAAAATCCCTCAATTATGCCAAAACTAATTGGAAAAAATTTCAAAACAAACTAACAAACAAATTAAATATTAACATTACACATACTGTTAACTTAAACAACAATCAAATAGACGAACTCATAAACATACTAACTGAAAATATCCAAAAAACAATGAATGAAACAATACCAACATATAAAGACACTAATAACTTCGACATATATATTAATAATAAAATACTAAAAATATACAAAGATAAAAAAATTATAATAAAACACTTAAGAGACCTACACAAAAATAACCAAATTTCACACACACACACAACAAACAACAACTAACAGAAATACTCAACAACATAAACAATAGATTAACAATAGAATTTAATAAATCCATAAACAGTTACTGGAATAACAAATTAAAAAACATTCCAATTAATGATTCATCCAAAACCTTTTTCAATCATTAATAGATTATTCAGAAATAAAAAAAATAACATATCTATCCCACCACTAACCATCAATGAAAAAGATGTTTCATTAATTACAAATTCTAACATAAACCCAAACACCTTACAAAAAGACGCAAATAACTGTTACATCATTGAAAAAACAAACAACAAACAAGCAATAATAGGCACACACTTCGCATTAACTAACACAAAGAACTTAAATCTAGGTAACGAAAAATTCGCCTCTCTCATTCAAAATAAAGTCAATAATTTCATAAATTCACTCAATGAAAGCTCAATCACAACAAACACACTAACAACCTTCTCAAATAACAATACAGCCACTAATCCCAATAATTCCAATTTCGAGCTCCCTTACTTCACAAACACAACAATTCTAAAAAACATAATCAGTAAACTAAAAAATAAAAAATCAACAGGTCTAGATAACATCCCCAATATAGTTATTAAAAATCTACCTCCAATTGCATTAAAAATACTAAGCATTATAATAAATAATGCCATTAACAATGCATACTTCCCCTTACAATGGAAAAAAGCAAAAGTAATTGCACTCCCCCAAAAAAATAAAGACTCTTCTCTCTTAACAAACATACGCCCAATAAGCCTACTCTCAAACTTAGGAAAAATCTATGAAATATACATTCAGAATATCATTTCATTATTTTCAACTAAGTACAATATAATTCCAGATACTCAATTTGGGTTTAAACGCAATCATTCAACCACCCATGGCATAAACAAACTGACATCAGACATAGCCTGGGCTTTAAATAGCAACCAACTCGTAGGTGCATGTCTGATAGATATTGAAAAAGCATTTGATACGGTATGGACTCAAGGCCTAATCTCAAAACTTATTACAAAAAAATTCCCAAAACATTTAATAAAAATCATTCATAACATGATTCAAAATAAATCATTCATAATACACGGAAACAACGCATCATCAAATACATCACACGTCATTAAAAACAACTTTCAACAGGGATCAGTGACGTCTCCTATACTATTCAACATTTATATCAGTGATCTACTAAACCTTTTCGATTTAAACTCAACTCATCAAAAAAACGCCATTGCCTTTGCTGACGACTTAATAATATACATTAAACACAACAATATAAAAACAATTCAAGACGAGCTTAACTCGCTATTTATTAAAATATTAATTTTTTACAATAACTGGAAACTCCAAGTAAATATAAATAAATGCGAAACAATACTATTTAAAGCAAAATTTAGCAAATTAGACAAATTTAACAAATTCCACGAAAAAATATTTCAAATTAAAAACATTAACAATGAAATTATTCCGCATAAAAAAACTGTTAAATATCTAGGTGTTACGCTAGACGAAAACCTATCTTTCAAAAATCATATTGATATCAAACGTAACCTCGCAATGTCAGCTTTCAACAACTGTAATAAACTTTTTCTTTCAAAAAATGTAAATAAAAAAATAAAAATTCTCTGTTACAAAGCCCTAATAAGGCCAATAATAATATACACGAGTCCAATTTGGTTCAATTTAGCCGACTCACAAATGGAAAAACTGAGAGTTTTCGAAAGAAACTGTTTAAGAAAATGCCTTAGCATCAATAAATCAAGTATATCAAATTACAAAAAAAAACGTCAGTAATACAATATTATACAACAATGCAAATATAAACAGAATCGATTGTTTCATTCTAAAATTATGCAGAAACTACTTTTCGGCTCTACATAAAATTAAAGAAAACAACTTAATTAAAAGCACTATATATCCAAACGAACTTTATTTTCAAAAATGCATAAATAATGGACTAAGTCCTCCGGAAATTTTCACATATCTAGATAACCTAGGAATTCTTCAAAATAATAATAATGTTCCAATAATATATCATATAAAAAGAGCGCCTACAGATATAAGAATATTATTAAATATAAACACGAACAAACCAATGAACCCATTAAGATATAGCATGGCTATTACAAAATTAGACCGCAAATCAAATCCACATCAACACTCAAAAAAATATTGGTGGCTTATCTAAAAAATAAACAAAAAAAAAATTCACAACACAATCAATATCTGACATAAAAATTATAAGTTAAATGACCGGCTAGCAGCTAATTCTTGTAAATATTGTATATACTCCCCTCTCCTATTATCCCTCCTTTTTCCTAAACAATAAAAATAATAAATAAATACAGTTTTTTTTTATAATTGTTACCCAATTTTCTGTATAAAGTTATCTATCACCCCATAAAGTAATTGTAATAAAATTTAAAAAAGCGATTCATACAATACTATATTAGCTCCATATCGACCTTGTACAATCGCATGCAACGTATTTTTAGTATTAATAAATACTGATTATGATTTTTGTAAACTGCAAGCGCAGTACTTCGAATAAATCTGTTATTTTATAAAAAGCGAAATTCATTTGTTTATTTATGAATAATTTTTTGTAAAAATCAAATATGTATTCTTTTGATTTAAATAAACACATTAAACAACAACAACAACAGGTGCCATAGAGTAAAGGATAAAGCTTTATGCTTAATAATACGGCATACCGTGGTTCGAATCCCAACGTTAAAAAATTTTTTTTTTTTTTTTTTTCTTTTCTTAATTTTTGCTTTTTTTCTTGCTATAAATCATAATTTCAAACATTATAATATTATTATATATATTTATGCTAAAAATTTAATAAAATTAACAAATTTCGTAAAATTAACAGATTTAATAAATTCTTTTTTAATCAAAAATAATATTTAAATTTAATTAAAATTTATATATAAAATAAATTTACATAAATACTTTAAAATACCTATTTAAATAAAATCAATTAAATAAATTAATAATATAAAAATTAATAATAAATACAAACCTAACAAAATTAAGAAATAGAATTAAAATAATGATTCAAAAACAATATACATAAAATTAATCTTGACTATAGTTCAATTCCCAAATTTTTAAAAATATTTCCTTTCCTTTTATCTCGACTAGACTTCTCGATCATACTATATATATGCTTTCAAGACTCGATATTGTGATAGCGAGATAAAATGATAAAATAGTTTTTTTTTGAAAATGAGAATAACGAAACTTAATTTCTGTTTAAACATACGGAATATTAACTAAGATTTATATAAATCAACATAAGCTACTGTTTACATATAAATTAAAAGATAACTATGCAAATTTCAAATTTTTAAAACAATCTCTTCAACGTATTGTAAAAATAATATTACATTTATTGTTCTCTCGTATATAAATATGTGCTCTTTCATATAAATCAATACATTATAATTTACAATTATTAATATTATTTATGTAATCGTATCAATAATATAGCAAAGTTTTTTTTCTTCTCTTCTTTTAGAACAAAACTCTCTTTTTAGAACAAAAGAAAAATCTTTTCTGCTCTCGATCAATACTCTTATTAATTAAATACGAATTTAAAATAAAACAATTAATATAAATATCAGTAATATAGTAATAATTAATATATTAATATAATTTTCTATTTTCTCTCTGACTCTTTGACTTCATTTATAAAATTTATAATAAAATAATTTATTTTAATAATATGTTTTATAAACATATTTATGATTAATTTTATTTGTTAATTTACTTTCATCTATTAAAGTATTTATGTGTTTTTAACGAAAATATAAATTTAATTTTCTATAATATTAATTGATAATACAATCATTAAATTCAATAGAAAATATATAGAAAATAAAATTAAATTTATATATTAAAATCAAATGAAATAAAATCAGTGATAAATTTGATTTGCAAAATATATTTATTTATTTTTGTCATGAATGAATCAAAATTTTTTGTGAATTACATTTTAGTAATTTGACGTTGGCTAGTCTGTAAATTGCCGATTACATTTATTTTTAACTTAAGTAAAATCGCATATCATACATTATGTTCTTTATCCTATTTCATTTTTTGCTGAAAGCTTACTTTCTCGGCATAAAAAACCGTCCACTTGCTCTCAGACGGATAAAGCCAATACAAACTATCTACTATTATTTAAATCCTTTTAGAGTTAGCTTACATTTATATTTACTTTTCAAGGAATGATTACAAATTATATACAACTCATCTTTAAAAGTTTATATTAACAATTTGTATTTATAAAATCTATTTACAATAATAATTTACGGAAAAATATTAATATTAATATAAATACTTTTTACATTATTCTACTATATTATAATATAATAATATATATTTATAATTAATTACTTAATTTACAATACATGTATATTTGCTGTTAAAGAATAATATGCATAATTTTTTTTTATAATACACTGAAAAATAAAAAAATTCATTAAATATTTTATCGAATACTCATAAGAAACTAAGTTTATATTTTCAGTTATTTCAACAGACAAAATCACATATATTGAATTAAAATATAAGTTAAATAGCCGAATATATTGTGTTTGTAAATACGAAGAAAACGACCAATATCATACTCTAACGTTTAAAGGCACAAAAATATTGACTAAAATAAATCTCGTGTTTTCGTTTAAAAGGACAAAAAGATTATATTATATACTCAAAATAATAGAAGAAATAAAATTACAAGTATACATGTTGTGTTTCCGTTTTTACATAAAAATCACTCGATTGTAAATGATCTAATCGATTACATTAACTCCTGATTTCTTTTATATAAGATCAACAAACTAGAATTCACTTCGATGCAATGAGTATTAAGAAGATATAATTGATGACAATTTAAAAGTTGTCTAAATTCTTGTTTAAACCATTACTTTTGATTTATAATTTGATAATTAATAGACTTGAGCTACACAATACTCATGAGACCATCGTATTTTATAGAAAATATTTTTAATACTTTTGATTCAAATGTATATTTATATTTATATTTATAAAGTGCTTTATCAGTTACTTGAAAAAATAGTTTAAGTAATTTGAAATACATTAGATCATAAAATTTTACTTTTTTTTTAATCAAAAGCGACTTACATGCTAATGAAAATGCTGTACTATATCATATGTTTGTTTAACAATTCAAACTCATACATGAATTTGACATATATTATTATTTAGATGAGTAAGGGGATCTATTGATTACATAAAAAAAAATATTTCAGTTTAAAAAATTCAATTAAAACAAATTGTAGTCCGTTGGTCTGGTATATTTAAGAAAAATCTGGAGTTAATGTTTTCCATTAGTCCAACCATTCATTGAGAAAATTTTACGTGTGAACGAAAACAGACCCATAATAACATTCAAATTCATCAAAAAACATATGGCAATATTGATTTTAAATGTAGATGTTATAACAATGCATGCGACGATAAATAAAAATATACAAAAATAGCAAAATTGGGAAACTTTAATTTCTGACTCGGGCAACATATGCCGATGTTTTGATGTAACACGAAACAAATGTACATTTCATCTCTCTCTTTCTCTCTCTTTAGCTATATCTTTATCTTTCTCTATATCATAATTTTTTTTTCTCTCATGCCTCTTATTAAGTTGTGGCTTTGTTCATTAAATTCTATTATTCAGTCTATCTATCTATATAAAGTAATAATAAATATTTTAATGTAATTGTGAAATTATAATTTTATCAATAGAAAATTAAACAGTATGTATTAACGTATAAGCAAAGAATCTTTATATTTCATCAGGAATATAATTAAGAAATGTATCATCTAAAATGTTTTAGACTTTATTATATCACTAAAAATCGTTGTTAATCACATGTGTCCAATTTGATATCATTCGATTTTTATGCTATAA
This sequence comes from Eupristina koningsbergeri, assembly GCA_018907245.1. Classification (NCBI taxonomy): domain Eukaryota; kingdom Metazoa; phylum Arthropoda; class Insecta; order Hymenoptera; family Agaonidae; genus Eupristina; species Eupristina koningsbergeri. The sequence goes on from JACCHV010000093.1 coordinate 371,504, forward strand.
AGGTAAAGATTAAGGAAAGTCTTTTTATTCATTCAAAATTAAATTTTTCTGACTTTTGTTTAAATTCTAATATCTATACAATAATAAATAGATAAATATGAGTTTGTAAAATAAATATGCATTATGAAATGTATATATTTAAAGATAATTTATTTAAGTAATATATACACTTGATATTTTCATTTTTATTTTATGTAAGAATATAATATAGATACAAATAATAAATATAAATTTTAATATTATATATATTGTTAGTTTAAGAAAGTTATTTCGACCGCCGCGAAGGTAAAAGTCTCCAACTTAATTGTTGTAAAATTAAATCAAAATCTAATTCGAATTATTATACATGTGTAATATAAATGAATTGCTAAGTAATGTAAATATTAATTATATTATAATATTAGTATAATATATATATATATATATATATTGTGAATATAAATATTGTTAATTATTGTTTAAATGACAAGCATAAGAAGTAGTACTGTAATACATATAAAATTAAAAAGTATATTGTAGTGGTCAAATTTAATAAAAGTATTTTCATGTTGAGAAAATGATGCTCTTTTTCTCTCGCACTTATGACTTCTCTGCGAACCTCTCAAGAGTTTGTGGCCCGAGTTTAATTTTTTTATAAGTGCTTTAAAATCTATTGAAAAAAGGCTACCAATACATGTACGAAGCACGAGGGAATACACTCGTGCTTCGTACATGTACACATAGCGTTTTCTTCAATAGGTTTTAAAGCATTTTAAAAATATTTTAACTCACCCTACGGGCTCTTGTGAGGTTGGCAAAGAAACTATAGGTGCAATAGAGAAACAGAATATTTCTCTCACCATGAAAATACTTTTGTAAATTTGACATTACGATGTACTTTTGAATTTTAAATATATTACAGATATTATATATATATATATATTATATATCATATTACATATACACTTTATAAAGTGCAAAGACTGTAAAGCTTCTTACATAGGCGAAACTAAACGTAATTTAAAAAAACGGATTTGCGAGCACAAAAAAGTTCAAAACACCAACTCAATGATACAATTGCACTCGCAAAATAACGAACATACCATAGATTGGGACAATGTTATAATTTTAGACAAAGAAAATAATTACAAAAAAAGACAAATTTCGGAAATGCTGCACATACAGTTAAATACCAATACTGTAAACAAACATGAAGATACGAAAATGCTGAACGGTCTCTATAAACATCTAACGTCACTGATGACGAGACACTCAGCTGGAACATAATCTTCGACAAATTGTAAACTTAGTATATTCGAATTTGACATATCGACGAGACAAGTCGTGCTATAATTCTACATTCAAATATACTAAGGTATGAACAATTTTTATAATTTATAATTTGTAATTCATTATTTGTATTATATGACATTTATAATTGTGTAAATTTACGAATAAACAGAGGCCTGAAGAAGACAACGAAAGTTTATCGAAACTTGCCTTAAAACACCATAAAAAAGTGTTTTCAATCTCACCTACACCCGTAAGGAACTTTAAAATTTTCAAGATATCTACATGGAGGGTGTTACACTAAATTCCATATCTCTATATATATAAAATTTTTATTTCTAAAAGTAAAAGTCACTTTTCAAATTTCACACACTCTCTTTAACATTAATTAACAATTTTTATATAGATTTATGGTAACAGTCACTTAGCTATTAATATTCTTGTTGAAAGAGTTTTGGAAACTGTTATAAGCTAAAAATATGTTCTGTGGCTAGAATTCTTTAAAAAACAATAAAGTAAATACATGAACCGACTTAACAGTGCTGGTACACAAAAAGAGACATACGGAGTGATTTCATTCTACTAAATTTGTTTAAATTTTACTAACATTGAAGAAAAATTAATTTTTATATTGAATCCAATAATATGGTTTTTAATTATGTATAATTATTATAAAATTTAAGAAATTTTAAATTATATTGGAGCGAGCACTTTCTTTTACGTCACAAAGTTTCCTTGGTCCATCTGCTGCATTTGTTGACAGTTCTCTCATATACATTAGCAATCTCTCTAAATAATCTCTGATACATATTGACAAAAAGTGCAAATACTTCTTTCATGAAAATTTATTTTAAGTAGTATAGAATTATAAAATTTAATTATTTTATTCTAAAATCAAGTTTAAATTTTGTTTATCACATTATTTATTAAGAAATTAAGGATTTCGTAATTTATAAATTTTATTTATTAAATGAAATTTATTTTTTCAAATAATAGAACAATTATTTATTATTTCCAGAGTTAGAAAAAACATCTTCCATTGTCTATTTATTTATTATTATTGAATAACTTTTATTTTTTTTAATTGTTTTTGTAAGTGAATGTTTCATATTAACACTGACAATAGAGAATAAGTTTTTGAAAATCTAGTCAATAATAGTTTAGCACTTATTAATTTATTATAAATAAAATAGTACTTTGATTATTTTTTTTTAAATTTATTGCAAATAGTAATAATTTAATATCATAGACATATTTATACATAAATTTTATTTGATATAGTTTATTTATAACAAATCCACATAAATATACAAAGAATAATATTAACATAACAGTTTTTTAAATAAAATATATAATTCAAATATGGAGGAAATTCATAATGAAATAAATATATGAATACAAATATAAGTGAGCCTTTAAAAAAATTTTTATTTATTATAAGTATTTGATTCATAATTTATAAAATAATTAAAAAATATAATAAAACAATTATCAATGAGATTTTTATGATTTAATTGATCAAATAAAAATGTTTCAATTAATAAAAACTTTAATACATTTTAACATTAGATTATTCATCACCTCGAATGGCTCGATATTTCGTTAATTCATTAGGAAATATTCTATTTAACTCAACAAGCATATTTGCTTTAAATTTTCTATATGCATCTATTTTTCCTTTGACCTGTTCATTTTTAGTTAATGCTTTGTCAATACAATCTTTTGTATATAATTGAGGATTTCTACCTTGATCAATATAACTGCAAAGAAATACATATTTGTGCATTAATACATTATTTAATTAATTGTACATCTTTTATAACATTAATTGACTTATTTTTATTTTTGAACAAATTTTATAAATTTATAAATATACTAAATTATAATGATGAACATTAGTTTGATATATAAGAAAATCTAAGTTGACTATAATTTACTAGTATTATTTTAATAATTGTTAAAAAATAATGTAATAAATTTGTTTTTCATTTACATAAAAGAAAAATTAGATAAGCTTATACAACAAACTAATATACTTATTTAAAAAATATTAAAAAAATTATAGAAAAAATTATACTCAAAAACTTCCAATGGAACATGAACATCTTGTACTTGAGTTTTTAACTTGTCTATTTCTTGCAAACCAGTTACAAGTCCTTGTCTATGTAATTGAAAAAAATAAAATAAATCATATGATATATATATCATTTTTGATTTTAATTTTTACATACATACATTAGCATAATTTTTACAACTAAAATAATGATGTAAAAGTAAAATTTATAATAATAAATACCGAATTTAAAGTTATAACTTACATTTTTTGATTCAAGACATTTTGACCTTGAGGCTGAAAATCACTAACTATAATACGTATTTGTCGTACATTCTCAATAAATAATTCCAGCTGAGTTTCAAGACTTTCCAATGCCGATGCCATTTTATAATTTATGTAACTGTATTCATAATAATTATTAATAATACAAAAAAATATACAAGTAAATGTATAAATAAAGAGAATTATAATGTGAAAACATTGATTTTACTTGTTTATAATTGAATAAAAAATATATAAAATGTTAATACTAAAATAAATTTTGAAATTACCTTATATAACTATAATAACAATATCTTATTAATACAAAAGTTATTATATTATGTACGACACTAAAAATCTATAAAACTCTCTATAAACATAACCTTCATGTTTTCAAAAATTTGCAAACTATACTTACTGAAAATTCAATTAATGAAATTAACATTTCATATAAAGTCAAAGATCATAAGGGAGATCGCTAATGATAAATGGGGCATTTCTTCACGAATAGTCGTACACTACTGCCTCTAGCGGTTGAACGAATCATTAATCAGTGAATAGATTAGGGGAACCAAAATATCCAGAGGGACATACTCATGAGGGCAAATTGTAGAGAGTGGTGGGCCACAGAACAGATATTAAGAGAATGATAAGTTGAATGTTATACATAAGAAACAAACGTGGTGGTTCAAATATCTTTTTTCTCTCTCACACTTCCGAAGCGATTTTAGCAATCCCAGTGAACACATGGAAAATTAAAAATAATTTGTATAAGCCCTTCAAAACCTATTTAAAAAAAAGGTATACATAGATATATGAAGTACGGGTAATAGAATTTGACACTTGAGTGTTAAAAATAACTTAGTACAACTGGAATACATTTTTTTATAAATATAAGAAAATAGAAAACCTTATAATGTAATTAATGAAAACGTTATTCAGCTATAATAAATTATTTTCAAACTTCAAAATACCTCAGATGTTTTCTATTACTTCATATATCTATATATACCGTATTTTTTAATAGATTTTGAAGTGCTTAAGAAACATTTTTTTTTATAGAAAAAAAGATATTTTAACCACCATAAAAAATTTTTAACCTGAAAATAATTATTAATATATAATAATAATGATAGTGAAAAAGAATGTATGAGTGAAGATGAATGTATGAGTCAAGATGAAAGCAATAACGAAAATAAAAACTACGATGACAATGAAAACAATGATGAAAATGAGCATGATGATAAAAATACCGCAGCATATTTTTCTAACTATATATTAAAAAGAATTGCAAAAAAAAATACAAGAATGTGAATTATGTGAAAAAAACATTTACCAAACAACTATATATAACGAAGGAGAATTATCTTCTTTCTCTCACTCAGATTAAGATATTCTAGCGACCTCTGAAGAGTCCGTGGACCGAGTTAACATATTTTATAAGTGCTTTAAAATCTATTTGAAAAAAATATTAACTATAGATACATGAATGATGAGTGAACATTAACCTGAGTTTTTTATTATTATATTTATTTTCTTTATCGAATTTTAAAAGGATTAAAGTGCTTTAACCGCTTTGACTAGAACAGAGTCTAACCTAGTGTAAGTTACGTTGCCGCGCATTGATAATTGATATTTATAAATATACTGCGATAAATTAAATACGTAACATCCTTGAACTCAGAAAAATCACTACGGAGACCATCGGAATCAGAAAATGCTACAATTATTTTGTTAACAATTTTCAAGTGGTATAAGCTATTACGGGACAGGTACGAAAACAAGCAGTTTGTCAATCACCAAACAACTTCGAGGGTTGATGAAAATGTAATTAAAAAGAAGGGGTTTCTAGACTTTAATCAACACTGCTGGTAAAGAATTTTTACCCAAGTAAAGGGTTGCCATACGACTCAATCTTCCTGCAATTTAGATTTGGTACCGTCGGATATTTTTCTCTTACCTCGGTTTAAGCGAGACCTCAAGAAAAACTGATACTGTTGTGTAGAATATATCCATGGAGCAGTAATGGTATTTTTAAGGGGATCCTGGAAAACAAATTCCAAAAGGCGTCAGTGCAGTATGAATCACTTACATGCATTATATCAGTATAAGCGTACAGTTTCAGAGTGAAGAAGATGTCGTAAATTTGAGTGTTTACATTATTAAATATCAAAAATGTTAAATTAATAATATGTACAATTTTTTATAATAACTAAGAAATTACAATGAATTTATGTTTTTGTATAAAATAATTTGATTCTAAACAATTTTTAATGTATTATTAAGATTTATTAATAATTATAACATTTTGGTAATTTAATAAACAAAATTATTATAAAATTTTATTTAATTTCATCATGTACATCAATAATAACATAGTATATGCATAAAAAAGATGAGCAAACAGAAATCAAATAACGTATTTCAATAATTCCTAATAAAATGTAGTATACACCGACTAATAAAAAAGCCGAATAAGAATACTATACAATTGAATTTCAAAATTTTAACACAGGACAGCTTTATTTATGCATTTTTTGTCGATCTTTAGTGAAAAGTCGATTTTTCATAAAATTTCGTTTGTGTAAATAGTTGAAACTCTTTCGAGATATAATAATATAAACCATATATATATATTTATGATAAAAAATGTTTAGTGAATGTATTATTGGTGAAGTCAATGAAAAAAGCTTATTATATGTATCAAAATAATATCAAAGATTCTATATTTAATAGAATTTAATAATAACTGTTTATATTGCTATTAGCATATAGTCATATTCGAAACGTAATATTCCTAATAAATAAAAGTTTTATATAAGCTTTAATTAAATATAAGAAAAACTTGTCACCAACACACTATTTTTTTCAACAAAATCCATGGATTAGCATTTATTCAATTGAAAATATATAAATAAAAGTACAAGATTTAATGGTAATGCTAACTATTTTCGCGTCAGGCATTTTTATAGATCCGCAGAGTCTTATATGTCCTGTGGATGGTTTGTGGACTAAATGCGCAGCTTTCTTTTCCTTTGATATTTTTTCTTACGACGACAATTTTTTGCCTTTTCTTGATTGATGATTTTTTGAGGTTTTATTTAGGTTTTCATTAGCTCGAAAAAAATTCTTATATTTAACTTTTAATAAATTTTATATAGAACAGTTATTGAATTATAAAGGTTTATTTAAATTAACATTATCATCAATAATAATCGTACAAAATAACAAATGAATTTTTCAAATATTAAAATTTATATTGTAGCGTCTCAATATTTTTACTTAGTATTTCTTCGTCAATTTTAATAATATTGCAAAATAAAAACTTTAAATGAACATAATTACGAATTGTAAGCAGCTGTTACGTCTTAATATGTTTTAGGCTTCTAAATGAGTATTTAGTAAATTTACTATAAAAATTATTATTTACTTATTTAATGTAAATCATACATTTATAAGTATACAAATTAACGCTTAACTAACCAGTAAGAATAAATAAATAGAAATAGAAATTATTGCAAAGTGAATTAAAATTATTTGCGATGAATACAATTTATAGTATTTGCGTTATGAATTTTGAAGCGATAGTTATTTCTTGAATATTCTTATTAGAAAATTTATGTTGTTGTAAGCTTCTTTTAGTAGTGTACTTTCGCCACTTCGGATTTCGTTCAGGCTTGGAAAGTCATCAAATGTTGTATAATTTGACTTTGAAATGTATAAGTAAAAAGCGACTCTTCATACTTTACTTGGCCTTTTATAATGTTTTACCTTATCCCCTCTACATTGTTTCATCATTACTATTGAACTTTTGTGAGTGTGTTGTAATTATTCGATTGTTCTATTTATAATATATTACTTAACATTTCTTTAGGATAAATCAACATTTTTTGTTTAGTTATGTGAATAATAATTCGTATTTGAATGTGGTTTTAGTCGTTCCTATAACTATCTTAATTAATAAAATACCGAGTTTATATTTTTATAATGTAAGTTGATTTAAATTCCAATATAGTCAAAAATTGATTAAAGAACATCAGTAAATTTAACGGGGACGTTACAGAACTAGATTAAATAATAGAAATGAAACTTAAAATACAGTTCATTTAATTAAGATTTGAGGTGAACAATGAAAACCATGGTCAATTATAAATATTATAATATCAACAAATTATTACCATTGATTAGAAAATCAATAGAATTAAGAATAAAGAAGTCTATTAAATTAAGTGACTAATTAAGCTCATTGCACCTCTAAAATAATGTTTATAATTAAAAAACAGCACTGAAGGGATAAAGAATAAAGAATACAGAAGGTGTAGCAAAAAATAAAAGTTCATTTTTTACTTCAGTCACTGACATCTTCCTCCAATTATATTTTAAATTAAGTTATTATATCAAGTATTGAAGACTCTCCAAATCTAGAAGAAACTTGAAAAAGGTAACGGAATTTGTGTGCCAAGATAGAATTTATTCACAGCGTCCATTTTGATACCAAGAATTCTCATGAAACGATAATAGCTACAACAATCGTAAAACAACATAAATTAGGTTTATCGATGAATAAACTGTAATTTCATTTAGAATAATTATATTTTTATATATTTGTTCTTACTGATTTTCTTTAAATAAACGTCAAATTTTTAAAATCGTAACTGTATGATTTGTATTAAACGAATAATTTTTATATGGAAAATTAACAAATATTCATTTATGTTATATTGAGGCCTAACACATACATCATAAAATATCCATAATCGCGGATAAGCCAAATATTACAAAAATAATAATGTTAATTCTCAAAATTCCAATAATAAAAAAATAACGAAACTTCTTGATAACTATCCATAAAAAATTAAACCATTCTTAAATATACCGTTAGCCACGTCATGTTATCTTATGGAATGTAGGTACATAGTGTTAAGTCGTTTTATTGAAAGCGCCGGAATTTCTATTTTTTCGTTGTTATGAACGTAACAAGAATGATTGTTTTGTTTTTTATAACCCTTTTTCTCAAATTTCTTGGGATAGAAGCAAATAAAAGTTTCGTGTGAGTTTCTTTTTTAACTTGTGTGTAAAATATTTATTTTATTTAAGAATTTATTTATTTTATAAAAATATAAGAAATCTATTTGATGAAACTTATTTCATTTTTATTTGTTTTTGTTATTTCATTTCATATTTATTTTTGAAATCTCATAAAATATCTAGTTTTTTTTTACTTTAAGTATTGTAGTAAGTTAATAATTTGAAATATTAAAAACTATATTTTAATATTAGTAAAACTAATATAAAGTATATCGTATTTTAAAAAAACATAATTTACTTATTTTTTATAAATGTACAACAGTAGTTCTGAAATTTGTGTATAAATATTCTCAGAAGTAGTCAAAGGATGTACTTTTATTTTAAAAAATCTTTAGAATCAACAATACAATATAGATTATAAAATAATATAAAATATAGAAATGAATAAAAAAGAGTATTTTGTCAAAGTGTTACATGCATTCAATATTGGTCAAATCTGTAAATTTCTGACAAATCATTGAATTTCCAAAATTAAGCATTAAATTTTTTCATTATATATGTAAATAATAATTTAAATAACTGTAATTAAAACTTATTTTAGAAGCAAACAAATAAGTAATACTTAAGAGTAAATTAATATAAGATTTTATGTTATCTATAAGTTAAGATTTGGTATTAAATATATAATATCTTACAATAAGTAGGGTATATATTATAAAATAAATTTATATTAAATTTATAAATTTATTTTGTTGTTATATTAGATGAACAGTAGTAAATATTCATAATCCAATAATCAAATAAAGTATTTGTAATAGTAGAAAGCAAATTATAAATTGTATAGTATATACATTTAAAAAAAAAATTGTAACATTTTATAATTAATAATATATGATTGTTAATTTTTTAATTAAAATAATAATCAAATATATAAATATGTATTAAGTGATATTAAAAGTTTTACTTTTTAACTATTATATTAATAAATACTTAATAGGTAATAATAAATCGAAAATAATTAGTATCTATCTTTAATTAAATATTTTTATATATACAAAAAAATTTACAGGAAACGTTTAAATTGCATCTGTCATTATGAAATAAATGCACAAACTTTACTAAAATATACTTATACACAAATAAATAATACAAATTTAACTTATAAATATATTATTTAGTCTATACTACCATTCTTAAATTATAATGTATCTTTTACATATATTAACATGTATACTTAAAAATAAATAAAAGCTATATTATGCATATATGATAAAATGCTTGGATTAATAAATTATTACAAAATATTTACATGGCATATTTGAAATTATTCATTGTAATCTGATCATTACTTTAACAATCCCCCATAATGCATAATTTTTATAATTGTTTAATTATACAATGAAATCATTTGTGTACCTAAATTAAAAACATATTATTCATATTTTATTTCATAAAGAGGTTTTCTTATTATGTCTGCTATTTAATTTCTATCTATTGATCAGTTAATTTCACTAGATGGTAAATAAGATAATTCAGAAATATTATTATTTAGAGTATTTGTTATGAAAAAATAGCATTAATCTACATGCTTTAACTATGCATAAAACATATTATTATTTACTTATTGTTGGGCATTTTGGTATATTGGTATAATTGTTAAATATAAATTTTTATTTTTGGTTTAAGTTCAAACTATTAATAAATTTCTTAAAAACATACATTCGTTGCATGATTCAGATAAAGATATATATTTTGCTTTTGCAGAAGACAGCTACTGTTTTTAGTTTCTGTAATTTTCAAGATATAATTAAACCATTAAGTTAAAAACATAACCAGGAAATGAATTTCAATCTAGCCTATTAAAAACCGAATCTATATCTACAGATCCATTTATTTCAAAATTATTCTTTTTAAATATAAATCCAAAAATGATTCTATTTTTTATATATTTAACTACTTTTTTAATAGCATTACAATGTTCTTCATCAAAGCATGTGTTTTGCCATAGAATGTCAATCAAGTAATTTTGGGTCTAATATCTACAGATAAATACAATTAATTTTTGGGATGGTAAATTTGAATATTTTTATTTATTTATTTTTTTTTTTTTTTTTTTTTTTTTAATATATAATAAACATATATCAACTGCAGTCGTACAGACCTTTACATTGGTTAAATTAAGTTTCTCAATAATTTTATTTATATGCTCTCTCGATAAAAGACAATTTAATTTATTTTGTATTATAATTATTATACTTACACAATATTTAGTCTTAAGTAAATCTTGTAGCTTAATCTCAGATTTTAATTTATTTTTAAGTTTTGTAATCTACCTTATAAATATGATTGTATTTTTATTATACATATATATGTATTTTTTAGAAAACCTTTTTAAATCGTTTTACTTTAAAATTATTTTTCGTTGCTGGGCTATTTTCGAATATTACTTTGTTTTTATTTATATTTCGATCTTCTTGTATAGTTAAATTTATATTGATACCTAATAAATCTTATTATTTTTTTCGAATGTTTGAAATTACAAATGTTCATTTTACTTTTATTTTCTGTGTGAATTTTTCAACTTCAGTCCTCTCTTGTTCTGTCGAAGATATCGGTCCAAATATTTTTATTTAATGAAACTATTAGTATGAAACTATATAGTATGATAATGAAACTATATAGTACTTTTACTTTTGATTAACGCTTCTTTACAATTCTTCTAATATTATTTCATTATCATACGCAATCAACATACAATATAATAATTATTTGATATTTGTATTTATATTATAATACAATTTTTAATTTTTAAAGTTTTTAGATTTAAATTTTTTAATTTCATACTCTAATAGCATGATTGAAATCATGTAATGATTTTTTTAGCATACAAACTTGATTATCATTTTTAATTTTTTCAAGCATATTAATTTTTATATGAATATATGTATATTTATTTTTTTATAAGTCTAATTTCTAAAGATAATTTTAAAAAATTTGATATTTTTTATTTAATTTTCCCTATAAAAATGCCTTTTTATATATCTAATTAATCTATTTTAAGATTAAATTTGAACAAGAGTAATTAATTCAAAACTTTTTATATATGAATTTGAGCTATTTAAAGCATATATAAAATTATAATCAAGCAAAATTTAACTTATAATTATCTTTACTAATAATTATTTAGCGATGACTTTTGACACCTGAGGCACAACATTTTTTTTGAATTACTTGATTATTAAGATAAGATTAAAATTAAGTTAATTACATAGACAGTTATAATTGATATATTTATATTAAAAATATATATACAATACAATATATTCTACAATTGATAAGAATTTTTACTATTATGTATTTTATAAAATTTATAATGAAAAAATAGAACTTTTAAATAAGCAAATACAAAAATTTAACTAAAAATGAAGTACATTATAACCTTTTATTTCTCCTCGTGGAAAATTGGTGAAGGTGAAGAGATAAATTTTTAATATCTTTGCTATAATCTTTTTTTTATTCACAAAAATGAGCGAACTCGTCAAAAGGCAAAATAAGAATGCTTGTACAGATTTTCTCCCTACCCAGCCCTCTTTTTCGCCCCCTCCACTCGTTTCTCCCGTGCCAGGGTTTACAACATTTTCAGATTTCCTACCTAGGCATAAAAAACCCTCATGCCCTTGAGGGAAAAAGCCCATACAAACTATTTTTTTACTTACGCTCTAATTGGGCTAATTTCATCTGTCGGGTAATAGTATGTTATCGGCTCGTTTAACGCTCTAGCGGGACGTCTTCGTTTGCCGTCTTTTGCCCGGATCTTTCGAGTATTATCACTATAAAATGTATATATAGATAAAGAAAAATTTAAAATATTTATAATTATATCATTATTCTTATATTAATTAATTAATTTTTTATATATACAATTTTATTGGTAGAGCTTGACAAATACGCCTGACCTTCAGGGGAGAAGTATGCGCTCGGAGAGAGATGGTCGAGCTCGCTTCCGGATGCCTCGCTCATAGAAGGGCGATGTTCGTTGTCGTAATCCTACGTCGTGTTTGCCGTCCTGACAAGGACGATTGATTAAGATCGCCCTAAGGCGGGAGGAAATGAAGGGGGTGGTAAAAAAAAAACAGAACGCAGAGTAGAGCGGTATGTTAGGTTAAGTGTCGGATTGAAGAGAGAGAGAGACGCGATGGCGGATGGACATCTGCGGTGACCTCCTGATCCTCAATTGTCCTTACTGTCTGCATCGGCTCCTTTTATGCCGTTCGTGAAGCTCCGCCGCGCCAATCAGAGGCGTCGGAGTCAGGCGGGAAGGGGTCCCGGAAAAGCCTAATCGTTCAACTGGTCTGGGCCGGCGCGTCGGGGCCTGCACTGACGCGCGCAGTCGTGTGTGTGCATGAGCGGTACCCTTGCATGCGTCAAACTAACCGTTTGTTAACTAAACTATTTTATTTAAACTAAGGATATTTTGAGGTTGGTTGAACCGACATAATTATAATATAATTATATAATTAGCAGAACTCGGCTCTTTAAGAAATTGTGTGTGATAATTAGTGAAGTAAATAAACTCAACTAACAAGTATCGAATTTAATGAATTAAATTTCGTAGCTCGAAAAAATTTCAAATCGAAATTTTTCTACATTATACATCTATACAATAAGTTTAGAATAGAACTGAAAGAGATAAAAACTCCCAATAGTCATACCAATCATCACTATCACTCACTTTAAAAAACAATTGTTTTTCTTTTATACTGTTTAAGTATAGGAACCTTATCCAGATTACCGAATATTCATTTCTCTGCTGGATCTCAAATTTTTCAGTCTTTGCCTCAAAGTTCCTTTTTCGTGTATTTCATACAAAATATAGATAACATTAGACAATCTATGTGCCCATCTCCTTACTCTAAAACTTGCCTCAATTCAATTATTCACACCACCAATACCTTACCTATAATCCTTATAATTTATTCTATTCTAAATATTAACAGATCTTACTATTATTCCATCCGTTAGTATTTCCTTTACTTTTTTGTTGCCTACCTGAAACATTATAGATGACATTCTTCTACATTTATATTTTCCTGGTTTCGCTCCTTGCATATTACTACCAAATTCGATTACCACTGGGTTTTTCACTATTTCAGGTAGAACTAACTACTAACCGATTTTCTATCTCAACACTATATAACTCATAAATTTTTGCGTATTCTAAGTGAATCACGGAATTTACAATACTATTATTATTGGAGAACTTTCTCCATTCCTCCTTCCTAACGTATCACAAGCTTCTGCCGAAACACGCGTCGAGGTCAAACAATTTGCAAAAATTCATTCTAAGAATCATAATTGTGGTCTAATTGCTTCACTGCTTTTACTAAGAGAATATTCACATATCCATCAACCACCCAATTTAGTGTCAGTATCCCAAGAGCCTTGCTCATGTTTCCTGTTGCAAATTTTACTCTTGAAGAAGTTGGTAGAAGCCCATCTTTTAATTATTTTGCTATTTTTAATCCGATTATGGATATAAAAGATTCAAACAAAGCTGTGTATATCACTTCATCAAAGTTCACTCTTAGGAAGTTACGATTTTCCAATGTCAAACTTGCGATGTTATGTGTTTTACTTCCCAGAACTCTTACTACCTTCACTGACCTTCTGGCCAATACTACCCTCATTATCGTCTTGGTCAATAGTATCTTTCTCAACCTTTGAATCAATACTACTGTTTTCCATATATCTCAATGATCAAATTATATATTAAATTAATAATATGGAAAACAGTGAGGAGAGGATAGATTGCTGCTGGATTGATATATTAATACAAACAATTCGCAGTAACAATCAGATAAACAATTTGTTAAGACGTGGCATAAAAATCCCCTGCATCAGGGGGAAAAGCCTTAGTACGTCTAGCAAAAAGATAAAATATACAAAAACTTACAGGTGTGTTCTTACACACGCAGGAAATCAGCGCTCGCAATCGTCGGCTTCCACCCGAGCAAGCAGTAACGTGGGCGTCCGGAGACGCGCTGCACAAGCGGGGCGGACCTGATGCTCGTCAACACCCACCCTGGAAATAATCGAAGGGAAGCTGGGGGATGATAGGTTGTCCCAGATGTTTCACACGAGACAACACACACACGCACACGCATGCAACGCAAACAATAGAGATCGCGCTCTCACACACGAGAGAAAAAACGGCGAGAGAAATCGAGAAAAGCACTACAAGTGCATCGAATGCGATGTCGCAGAGAAGATTGACGATTCTCCCCCGCGTCGGACCCCATGCAGATCAATTTTCTTTCGGGTTCGTCCCCACCCCGGCTACTTTACAAATTTTGGGAATTTTCCGCTCACTTTCATTTTTGAAAGTGAGCTCGCGCGGAAAAACAACTATCCTTCTTAGTTTCTTCTTTCACCACCTTATTTTCTCCTTTACTATTATTACCCACTACTGAAGATGATCCGAAATTATAGCATACTATTTGTTGCTGCACGCTATCTTTATTTATCGATTTTCTAGCCTTTTGGTACCGCTTCTTCCTGAAGGAATACTTCCCTTTCCTCCCCATGAATAATATACGTCATACTAAAGTTATTTTCCCACATCAACTCTTTTGTTGTACATTAGAATCATATTCCCGGTGATTCTTTCCTTTCGGAGAATTTGCTATCTCTATTTGAAAGTTTCGATTTTCACTGCCAATGTTTTCCCTTAGAGGTACGCCTCTATCTCTCTCTCTCTATCTCTCTCTCTCTCTCTCTCTCTCTCTCTCTCTCTCTCTCTCTTACACGCTAGTCTTGCAACAATTCACTCCACATATTACTAACCGTACCATGTCACAAAGGTACGTCTACTTAGGATGCGCCCTCATCCGCGACTATTCCTGAACGTCGCGAGCAGCCTCCAATGGTCGGATAAGCAAATTTTTGTACTCTTCGCGAATACATGTTTATGCAATTACGCCGCGAATGCTGCCGTGTCGCCGCGGTTTTCCCGGCTATAAAAAAGCATCGGGAACCGCAGAAAATTTTCGTTCTAACTGATCCAAAGCAAGTATCTTTACTGCTTCCGCAGAGAGATGCTCCTCGAGTCTATGTAGCAGACAAGCTATATCTCGTTCTAGGATACGTTGTTACCACGATAGTTAGTATATGCAAAGCCACTGTCACTATCTTATATAGTTGGCCCCCACCTTCATCGAAACCAAATTTATACTACCATCAACACTGTACTACATTATTATCAAAACGCGTTTACACTATATGACCATCAAACCCATATTAAACTGTTTGAGTACAAAGACCCGTTTACACTAAGCAACTGTTTCACACTATATGACTACTAAGACTCGTTTATGCTATGCAGCCATTACGTCCTCATACTAACAAGAAATCCCGCTTATATTATACTACCTCTAAGCCTCGTTTACACTATTATAGCACAACCTTACTTTCCGGCATTAATAAACTTAGTTTTTTGAAAGTGTTTACTCATGTTCAGTTAAACATCCCGTCACCTCCATTCATAAAGAACTCTGAAATCCCGACGTCCAGCTATCCTAGCTGAGGGTTTGTACGAGTGTCGAGCCCCATCCGGCATTCCGCGTGTAGAGGGGAAACTCGGCTAACCCTTGGGCCCCAACGGTCCCTTTCGTTGGAAACGGAGCACTTAGTTACACTCTTAATACTCATCACTTCTGTAAAAATCTTCACATCACTCACTACTGATAAGACATAAGACGATTCGGTAAACCCCACCTGCCTTTTTCCCCAGTTCGGCAAATTTGTCAAACATGCGGGACAAGACTTGAATTCGTAGTTAGGCGTATCACATACTTGATACGATACTATTACCGCCATCATTTTATTGGGACCAGAATATTGCATCTGAAACGTTTTTTATCAGACAATCTGTCACTCAATACCCCACTACCTGGCAATTCGCGCACCCTCCATGGAATAAGGTGTTATCCGAGAATGTGAATCTGAGTCCAAAATTATTAAATTTATTATTATTTTGGTGTCAACTCCTCGAGTATTAATTACCCATTGGAGGACATCCATTTTATCCAGGTGAATGTGGTTGTTGAAGCCCCATCACACTATTTGAAACATTTCCATACCCGGATCAACCTGAATATTAGATATATCCTTATAAGGTCTCTTACTCCTGTTTTGATCTAGTAATATAATAGATGTCACCATTTAATTCTAAATTTCCGCAACATATTGGTTTACTTCTAATTTAGTTTGAATATTCTTTTTCTTATTATTTTTTACTAAATTATCATTATTCACTTTCTCTTTAGTTATTTCTGCTACCTTTACCGATTTATTGCTTTTTATTACAATAGATTATACTCAAGATATTCTCAACTGCTGTAAGGGTGTAGGAGGTATGTATTTGTCATTTATCTCCTTTATTTTTTTCCATTGCTTACAATAATATTGCAAATTATTAAATTATACACACTTCCTCCCGAATTTAATTATGATATTCTGATAATAAATTTTTATATGTTAAAACTATCTGTTATTCCATAAGAGGAGGTTGTCTAAAATGAGAAACTATATATTGAAATACCGATATGCAATTAGATATTTTTTCACCTTTTTCTTAAGTTCGGCAACGTAGCTCATTTAACACATCATGATAGTCAATGACCTCATTCAGTAAGAATTCATCTTTAAATGCCTTTTTAAACGATTTTCAGGATTTAATGTCTCTACGCTACAATTTAAATCATCTACTTGCTCTTCCATTTAAAATACATAAAATAGTAGAAACTAACACTACTCCATATGTCATTATGTTACGACAGTTGCATTGCCTTAATCTATCCCAGAATTTGCCTGGGTTTTTCTGATCCTCACCAAAAAATTCCCATCTCCATCCCTGTAAATCTTTCTAAGCACGCGATTCCCTATCGTCGATTCCTTATAATCATCCTTCTCATTTCTTCAGATTGTTGTTAATTCCAGGAAATCATCATATTCTATTACTTTCGCTATCACTGGTGTCCACAATGGAAATTCTTTTCACTCGTTCATTCGTTTTATATTCTTCCCTTTTATTGCTGTATCCTTTACTACTTTTCTTCTTTAATTCTTTATTTTTCCTTTTCTTTAACAACTTCATTGCCTATTACACTGCTTAATCATTTAATCATTCTCAAATTCGTCAGTCGAATCTGACAGTGCATCACTATCCATCTTTTTACTGCAATAAGTTTAAAAGAATTTCTTTTGATATGTGATTCCTGGTTTGATACTCTGTCTTTAGTTCATTTTTCGCAACAATTCCATCGATCCTTATTTTCGTAATCTTCAATGCTTATCTGAATTTCTGCTACGTTTTGTACAACTCTATGATTCTTTCGCGTGCAAAACGTTTTTTATTAATAAAAAAAATCATTTTTCATTACATAAGCAACAATTTTATGTGATGAATGGAAATTCGACACATGTTAATAAAATAATTTCACTGACAATAACGTTTTTTCCCCTTATTAACAAAAATAAAAAATAAATATACGTAACCCTGTAACAAAATATGAGAGGCATTTGTCCAATAATATTGTAAAAAATAAACAAATAAAAATAATTTTTTCCACTTATATATATATATATATACATTTAGTATCCGGAAAATAATGCCTTTTCTTTTATTTTTAAGTCACTATTTATCGTAGCTATTTTAGCGATGTCAGAAAATGTGCAGAGAAATTTTTCCTATTTGTCCCTTTCTGTTATTTTTCAACTGTTAGAAGTGGCAAAATTTCCATTAGGCTTAGACGGGATGCCCACGATACATGAGCCTAAATCTAAGAGAAAACAGAAAATGAAAGGAAGAAAGGAGGTCTTCGTTTATAAAATTTAACAAGGCTTATTTTGATAAATAAAATAGGTATGGAAATGGACATATAATCTAAGATGACATATATTGATCAAGTGGATTACTTGGAAAAATATTAAGTAAATAATTAAATATGATTCAAATGATTTGGTACACACTAAAATATTAAAAGAAAATTTATACCATTATATATTTATATATTATCTATTATATATTATATAGAGCCATAGATTTGAGGTACAAGCATTAAAAAATGATTGTTCTAAGGACATAATTATTGAAATGATAAAAATGTGCCGGGATGGGGAATAAATCGAGATGCGAAAAAACTGATACTGAGGGCATTCAATTTCATAATTATAATTCTTATGATATTTGTAATACAAGAGAAATAAATGTTATAAGGTTAAATACTTAGTAATTAGTGTACAATCCTTTATTCCTGAACACCTATTCTCCATAATAATATTAAAATTAGTTGCCCACTGAAACTAAGTCGACCCCTTAGTGCATTATTTTAGATCATCCTTTACACTTGCTGCAATATACAATATTCCCAGTGTTTTTTTGTTTCAAAACAAAGACGTTTAAATTTTATTTTTAAGAAATCGTTTATTATATAGTATTCTTAAATTATATAGCTTAAAATATTACTCATATACATATAAGTGCATACGTGCATACAATATTCATGATTCTTCACTCTAAAAACTAATTAATAATAAGCGGATTTACAAATAACTCATTCAAATATATATAAAACCATTCACATATTAAAATATATTCAAAACCACAAATTTATCAGTTATGAGGTTAACTCCATGTGTTCTAAAATCTTTACATGTTCTACACGTACGTGTATAAATACGAACGAAAATTGTCGAGGATTTTAGAAAATACTTTAAATTTAAATTTCTTTTTACAAAAGTCACAATGCTTGGATTAGTCAGTTAAAATTAATTCTTAATTTCTTATCTTTTTATTAATTATACTACAGGCAAAATATACGATTCATCTATTTACCGACGTTTTCTAATAGAACTATCATGCTACAGTTCATGTTACTTATTATATTTTATTTCTTTCTTTTTTTATAATCTATCTATAAGTTTTTTATACGAATTAAGAAACGTTCTAAATGATATTAATTCAAAGTATTTTATTTTATTATTGACAAATATTAAAGTAGTAATTATAAAAATAAAATATATATATTAATCATTAATGATTAAAAGATTAAAAACGATACATTTCTACAGATCACCATGGCATTATTATTGCAATGAAGGAAAATGTATAAAAGCAGAAATAACAGAAAATGTTACATCTTCATTATCTCTGAATGTCTGTCAATTACTTTGTGGAGGTGCAGCATTAATTTGGCCCAAACCTACGGGTCATATGTCTTTTGGAAATTATGTAGTTAATCTAAATCCAAATGAAATTATCCTTACTGGTATTATTCTTCAGAGTGTTATTGGTCAATTATTACAGGAAAATATAAATAGACTTAAAAATAATATCAAAAGTTTAACTAATTTTAAAGAAATAAAAGAAGGATACAATTTAACATTGAAAATTATGAATCAATTTACTGATGAAACCCCAAAATTAACTTTAGACACGTCTGAAGCTTATACTCTTAAAATTTATCAACAAAATTATGGACAGGTATTTTATTTTTATTTTTAAATTACAGACGGTAATCAATTTATATTGTTCCAAATAAATATTCCTTACGCTAAATTTCTTACTATAATAAGTAAAATTATTTTACTAAAACATTCATCCTTTCATACTTTATTTCATTTAACCCACCTATTTTTATGTGTGCGATTTGTTTTTACACAGGCTGCAAATCTACACCTTACCAAAGATTTGTTATGATGATAAAAGTAGTATTTTATAAAAATAAAATTGATATGGATGAAATGAAAAAAATTAAATAAATACCAACGATGTTATTTCAATAAATATAAATATACGTGGGAGGATCAAATTGTGAATAATGAGTTTTGAGCAAAGAAACCTCACAACGCGCGGTTTCCACAAAGCCGTGACGTCACGGAGCCGAACGGTGCCGAAGAGAAGGAGGACTCGGTTCCCTCTCTCGAGCGCTCATCGTCGCGCACAGATAGCGGCACATTAGCGCAGGCGTCGCAGTATAGTCGCCCGAGTGGGAGAGTACCGTTCTCTCTTAGACGTCCAGCAGCTCGCTAGTGCGCTCCTCGGGCACAAAAACGAAGACTGAGATTAGCCGCTGTTCCGTCGCTCCCGTGCACAGCCCAATCAGGCCGACTCGCTTCAATTAAAATGTGGGTCGTCAGCGGCCCGCGGATAGGGTATAAGAAGCGGGTATAAAAAGCTAAGCCAAGTAAAAGAGTTGTGAAAGCTAGTAAGCTCTTTTTGAAAGACGACCACTTAAGGCCGTTTTCTTTCTTTTTCAGGAGTCTAAGCACACACCTCATGCACACGATTTGTATTTTTGAATGTAAATAAATTCAAGTTTGTTAAAATGCCCGTCGTTTATTTTGAGGCTTTCCTCTCCTCTTTTCTCATTTCAGAAGAACCAATAAATACTCTGGCTTCAGTGGGCCGACTTCGGGGGGGAGCCCAGACGGCTGCAAAAAGGCTGCATCGTTACAGAGTAATAAATATCGGTGCTTTCTCTCGTATCTGTGTTCCTTAAAATACGAAAGAAAGAAAGAGCATCACGCGGAAACAATATCGAGGCTGGATCTTACTTTTATTGCAGCTTCGTAGACCTGGCAAGAGGAAAATTCCTCTCACATGGAAAAACTGAGTGTTACTTTACCCTGGAATTTAGATCCACAACCCCTGAGTATTTTTGTATTAATTTTAGCGTCTTTCCAATTTTCACCACGATTTGGCGTGCATTTCGGTGTATGTGTGTGTGTATGCATATTGGTTGTGCATCTACGGTTCTAATTCAGACTTGTTTTCGCGAGCGCTTTGCTTGTACTCCACCAAAGCCTATGCTTCGGAAGCAACCTGGCTCCAGCACCTACGACTACTCTCCGGTCACCAATTTTGCCCAGAACGGCACCACGAGAGATGGAGGACGCTGACCAAGTGAGGTCGCAGCTAGCGTTCCCTCCCCGCACAATATAAGCGTAAATATAAGTAATTTAAGTTTGCGAAGGCTTTTTCCTCCTTATTCGTGAGGGGTTTTTTATGTCTTCATTGTATTCGCAGAGCGAATAAATGATCAACATTAATATTTTATTGAAACATTTAATTCACCTAGTAAATTTCCTATTTTACCATCATTCCTCTTCATTTTGTTTTATTTGATTTCTAACTTCATTCATTTACAAATATTGTAAATATAAGAATATTAGGTGCAATTATGTAAATTCATTATATAAATGGGAATAGATTATATAATAATAGACTACATATACATTATCGCATCATGATTATTAAGTTACAGCACATTGTTCACAGTTCCGTACTATACTATAAAAATCATTTTATTGGCTTAATTTTCTCTCTCTCTCCCTCTCTCTGTAATTTATACTTTTTCATCCTTTTTGTGATAGCTTTCATCTCTTTTTTCTTTAACCCTTTTTAAAATTAACTAAACAAAACAATATCTTTTAAATATATTTTAAACAATATCTTTCTTTCAGTTATTTTTAATATTTTAAATGTGTCATAACTGCTTATAAAAGTTTAATTTTAATTTAAAACTTGAGGCCGAGCATTTTTCTTGTACCTTATTACCATTAACAAGGTCTTACATAAATGACAATGTATATTATTCGTTGCGAGTATTTTTTTTAAGGTTTTTTTTATTACCTCACCTATAATGATTAATGATTTGCACGGGAAAGAGTAGTTTCTGGTGTAATAATCCGACGGATTCATTAAACTTATTGTTTGCGAATTTTAAACAAAGTCGTTAAAATAAATGACTTTGATTGAAATTCACAATTTTACGGCAAGTGGAAATTAATTACAAATACCGCGATAAATTATATCCCGTGAAGTAACTAAAAGCTTTAACAACGGGAAATCAAAGGGATAAAAATCGCTCATTTTCATGAGGAGCAGTATTCTTGCTTCGACTCGAGATTAACGTGCTTACACTTGTTTGGAATTACAAATGATATTTTGTTTGTAAATCTACATAATTTCCGTGTTCATTGTGAGCATCGTTCTTCGTGATGTAATCACAAGGAACGCATGCGTGATTAATTAATTCTTCATTGGTCGATTCGTTCGTTGCTTCGGTTAACAAGGAACCCAATGACAAGAAATCGGAGTAGCTACCAGTAACTAACAGTAATGAGGAAACTATCAGTGATGCCAACATTTAATTTATTATAACTATTATGCTATATTTATTGTATTAATAAAAATTATTTAATTAAAAAGTGATAGCAATTTTCCTTGACTTGGTAAAATCGGTTGAGTAATATTTTGTCCTCGATTATCTAGTATCGTGACGTTGAATCTTCGTTATTACTTCTGTCTAAAATGCTTGTATCTATCATCATTCAAGAAATTATAAAGAACCTTTATTATTTCTTTTGCATTATAGATCAGAGAGAATAATTAAGCTTCTCCTTTTCTGAATAACTCATGCATTACAACTTTCACAAGAAAATATGAATATTGGGAAATTGGTTCCTTAAGAATATATGTTGAATAAAACACAAGTTTCAAACGTTGGCAACATTATTTTGTCATTTTGACAAATTACTTTGTCTTCATCAGGTCTATTTTTTAATATAAATTAAAACGATTATTATAACAATTAAATTACAATATAAGTTAAAATACAATAATATATATTACCTGGGTCTAATACTTTATATAATAATTTCGCACAACTTATGCTGTCGAGTCGTCAAATTTAAATATACCCAGGTACGCTTACGACGAGTTTATATCTTAGCTGTATGTCGCGTCATAACTGACGTCAGATGCTTATATTGATAATTTAAAATATTAGTGTCATTTATGTTTATTTACAGTGTGACGATTTAATTGAATGTGTAGCATTTCCGAGATTTGTCTCTTTGTATAATTTCGTTCTCTGTTCAAAATTGTTATATTTTCCCAGTCTATCTTATGTTCATTAGTTTGCTAGTGGATTTGTATCATTGAATTAGTAGTGTATTGTTTTTATGCTCACTAATACGTTTTTTAAAATTTTGTTTAGTTTCGCGTATGTAAGTCGCGTTGTAATCCTTGCAGTTTATTTTATAAACAACGCCCGTTCTTTCCTATTTATCATGTTTGTTCTTATCAAATTTTATGATGTCGTTTAAGTTATTATTAATATTGATATTGTACGCTTTTAATTTATTGCTAATTTTTTCATAAAAATTGTTTATATATGGCAAAGAAATTATGGTGTCAACGATTTTGTCAGGTTATTGTCTAGAGAATCCTTATATTTAATTTTTCTCAGACAACACAAGTTGTATAAAATAAATTTTATAGAGTAATATATATTATTGTATTTTAATTTAAGTGTAATTGTATTTTAATTGTTATAATTAATGTATTAATTTATATAATAAAAATAGGTCTGAAGAATACTGTAACTCACGGATGAACGGGAGAGGATATTTGAGTGGGATAATTGATCAATCTATGTATTGTATTTTTACTAATAGTTTTATTTTTGCGAGGATACGCGCTCTTACACTGTTCGCACTCAGGTCAGAAGGATCGCGAATTTCAATCGGTTGTTTTCGTTAAAGGGCGAAAACAAGAATAATCGCCGTCCTGGTCTCCGCCGATTCTCGACCCTTTTTCACCTTTCGACCCGATCACAATTTATGACGCCACCTCCAACATCTGGCGACCAGGTTCGCCCGGCGATGGTCACCGTTTTTCATCTATATGCATATTTCGGAAATTGCCACTCGTCGAGAGGTACGTCGACCTTATCATAAACCGATATTATTTCTAAATTCTTAAATTAGACCCTAGGCATAAAAACCTCTTGCCTCGCTCAAAAGGAAAAGCCGATACATACTATCTTATATTTATTCCTAACGCTGTAAGCCGCATAGGCTATTCGTCGGGTATATACCGCATGAGGTTTTTCATACGCATAATTCCCCGCGCCGTTCTGCGCGGGATTTTCCAAGCGCTTAATCCCTCGCGCCATTCTGCGCGCGGTTTTTCAAGCATTTAATTCCCCGCGCCTTTCTGCACGGGGTTTTCCCCATTTTCATTTCCCTTTTACGTCTTCCCCAAGAACCCCAACCCGACGCGGCACCCGCGTTTGTCCTTTGTTTGCAACAAATACAAAGAAATTTGTCGAAACGTCGCCGACGTTTAAAACTATTATTTTATTCATATACAACCTAAATGAACGAATTTTCGTAACAATTATTTTTAATAAAAATAATTGTTACGATTATTACTTTTACTTGTATTAATTACTTATATATATATTTATTTATATTTTATTTATCTATTTCATTTATTTGTCGCGTATTTCTTTTACTCTTTTATTTATTTCTTTGTATTTATAACGTAACGATTTCCCAGTTCTTTTTCTTCCCTAGCTATATCGGTCAAAGCGATTCAGCCTTTGTGAGGTTTAAGGATAAAAATAAATACAATTATATTATTTCGAGTTTAAAGTACTGATTTATTGATAATAAATCGGAAGAGAGAATATAAGTATTTAAATGGCTCGTGTTACAAATCTAGCGTCCTACGTATGTGTCCGAATTTATAATAATACTTGCGTTATTGTTTAAACGTGTGAGTGTCGTGTTGTTTTTCGACGAGAGTCACCGACCGGGATTATATTACTCCGAGTTACCTCGCGTCTCTTATTACTTCAATCTGTCGAATCCCGAATCACGCGTAATAATCTGACTAAAAGCAAAAGTCCCAAGACAAAAAGGCCCCGAACATTACTCATGTTCCTTATTTTATAGAGACAACTGTTAACTCTTCCGAGCCCTCCCACCATGGAGGTGTTCTCATTTTTAGGCTTATTACCTTGATTTTGTTTAGATTTCTCCATATGTTGTTTAATGAAGAAGCATTATCGATACCATTTCTCAATTTAACGCTCTCACATATTTCTCTTTATGCTGCGTCTTGCTCCCATTTTCACTTATTTTATACAACATTTATTATTTATTTAATTAATTATGTGAATTTCGTTGCGAATACGTAACACAATTAATCAAGAAATATCGAAGTGATCATATACAAAATCGTGACTTTTCCAGACACCGATGCAAGTCTTACAGCAATTTTTTCATGACATATAACAAAATATTTTTGTTTCTGATAATTATTTAATAAGAAATTATAAATTTTCTATTTCAAAATATTTATATATAATTAAAAAAACGTTATTTTATATTTATTTGTGTTCATAAATACCAATAATTTTAGTTGAATGCTGATATTTCCAGTAAAAGTTATTTTGGTGTACGTCACGCGATAGAAACTCTTTCTCAATTAATTGTTTATGATGATCTTTATGGTGTATTTAAAATTGTTCAAGATGTTTTCATTCAAGATAGACCTGCTTATCCTTACCGTGGAATTTTAGTGGATACAGCTCGAAACTTTATTGATAAAGCATCAATACTACGCACTATTGAAGCAATGGGAATGTCTAAATTAAATACTTTTCATTGGCATATAACAGATTCACATAGTTTTCCTTTCGTGAGTAAAACTTGGCCGAATATGTCAAAATATGGTGCTTATTCACCTAATAAAATATACACAGAAGAAGATATTGCAGATATTATCAAATTTGGACTTCTGAAGGGGGTACGAATTTTACCAGAATTAGATACACCAGCTCACATTGGAGAAGGGTGGCAATGGGTAAGTATCGCATATTATATTATAGTATATACGTGATGTGTTCGAAAAGTAATGAATTTTTTTTTGTGAAGCCACTATTTATCATAACGATTTTGTAGAGGTCGGAAATTATACGGGGAGAGTTTTTTTTTCTATTTATATCCCTTTTTTTGATCTTTAGAACTGACAGGATATTTATCTGAGCGAAGCGTGTTTTTGAATTTTGTAACACGGCACAATAGATCGACTGATGGAATAATTCTACTTGGTAAAAATTTGTTTGCGGCTTGATAAATTGCTGTAGAAATTTTTAAATATTAAAAATGTCTTTAAGGATAAAATTACTTGTAAATCGAAATTAAAAAAATCGTATAAAATTACTTTTAAGAAGGTTACCAATGAACCCCATTTCCATAATCCAAAAATAGCCCAAATCGATTCTGAAGCCGAGCGTATATGCAAAATTTTTATCAAACCGCAAACAAATTTTTACCACATAGTGCTATGCCATCAAGCGGTTCATTGCACCGTCTTGCAAACCTTGAAAGCGTAAATAGCGCGAATGCAAATATTGCCGCTTCTAACCATCGAAAAATAAAAAAAAGGAATAAATAAGAAAAACTCTTCCGTGCATTTTCCGACTTTCCCGAAATCATTTCGACAAATAATATTTTTTAAAAAAAAAACTTGATGCTTTTTGGACAAATCATGTAAAACTTAATTTTACTCTTTTTGTACACAAAATACAAATAATTTATTTTAAAATATTTGATAAGAACAAACGAGAAATATTTTACATACTTCTTATAAATTATTAAAGAAGTATATAAATAAATAATATAATAATGAATGATCGAAAAGTATGGAAACAAGGTTTCTATCATAAATATAAATGTTTTAACAGTTTGTAATACAAGTTTTATTTAATATCGTATTTTAAATGACTTGTAAAATAATTAAAAAACTATACATTAAAGTAATTTAAAATGTTTATAGGTTGGACAGAATACTACTGTTTGTTTTAAAGCAGAACCTTGGAATCAATATTGTGTTGAACCACCATGTGGGCAATTAAATCCTACAAGTGAAAAAGTATATGAAATTTTGGAAGGAATTTACTCAGATATGTTACGAAATTTTCAACCAGATATATTTCATATGGGTGGTGATGAAGTAAGCATCAAATGTTGGAATTCGTCAAATGTAATTAAAGATTGGATGGCTAAACAAAATTTAGATTATTCTGAAGCAAGTTTTTACCAACTTTGGAATTATTTTCAGTCAAAAGCTTATGATAAATTAATGCAAGCAAATAATAGAAAAAATCTGACTGTAGTTTTATGGACTAGTGCACTTACAAATGAAAAGAATTTACAATTTTTAGATCCTTCAAAATATATAATTCAAATTTGGACAACTAAAACTGATAATACAATAGAAAGATTAATGAAAAACAATTTTAAAATAATTTTTTCTAATTACGATGCTTTGTACCTAGACTGTGGGTAAAAAATTTTATATTTAATATAATTATGCAATTATTTTATAAAATTCTTTAAAATTTTAAAAAATAAAATTATTTTTTTTCGTTTATCATTTTAGATTTGGTGCTTGGATCGGAGAAGGAAATAATTGGTGTGCTCCATATAAATCATGGAAAAATATATATGAAAATTCACTTATGAAAATTTTGGAAAATAAAGGTTTCACTCATAAATATAAACATTTAGTCTTAGGTAAATTATATTATATATTTAGAAGAAATAAAATATAAAAAATGTTTATATTTGAATTTTAAATAATTTAAATATTTGTATAATTAAAGCTTATTTATATTATTATCGTGCTTATTTTTCTGACTAATTAGATACATATTTGTAGCGGTGATCATGAAAACAACTCACAACTTTATAAAGGAACAGAATTGTAACATGCATTTTGATGCAATTTTTCATTTAATAGTAATTCACATTATCCAGCATTTATTCATTTCAACTTCTTTTTTGTAATGACATAGTAGTTTACATTATCTAATCATATAAATATCATCTCTTGTGATTAAGTCGCTCGTACTTTATCTCTGTTTCACTTTATTGCTATTTTAAAACATTGATGTTCTGCATTACTATTCAGATTTTTCACCTTTTTTATATTAATTGCTTACTATCACTTTCAAAGTATTCAATGTTTAGTGAATACATTATTAGAAATATTTCAAAATTTATTTAAATATATATATTAATTATATTGTTTATTATTGTATATGAAAATTATTATGTTAATATCAATATGCTTCTAAACTTTTATTTATAAAGAGTATTATATTAAGTATTATTACTTTTAGAATAAGTATTACTTTCATAAATAATGTTATATCTGATATTTACATTACGTAAGTACACTAGATAAATTTTAAACATAAATATTATATATCAAGCATTAACATTAAGTAACTAAAAACTATTTTGGCATTATTGTATTTAAAAGTATAACATTTGTAAACTTATAGTTAGTATAAAATTTTTATTTAAACGATTACATTTGATAGTAGATAAATCTTTTTATAGATACATAAAATTGAAATAAATAAAGTATAACACGTATGTAGATAGATCCTTCAAATAAGAAGTAAAACTAATTCACTATGAACTACATTATATGTGAAAATTAATGAACAGTGACTAATTCAGAATATATTGAAAACTTCAAATACTTTGCAATGGATAATAAACGTAATAACATAAATATTTATTACTTAATAAAGTTTCTATCTATTAATAAATCATAATTATTCGTATACTTTTATTTCAGTTTTAATATAATTTCAAATAATGTATATATACTCGTATTAGCTCAATCAAAAAAGTACCAATCATTTGGTCCTTATTATTACCTTGATTGATCTTTTCATAAATGTATGACTTTATTAATTATCGCTATCTAGTGGCCATTAACATTTTCTACTCCTATAACCTTTTTCACAGTATTAATATTTATTGAAATAGTTTAATCGTTTAAATTATAGGCGGCGAAGCTGCTTTATGGTCGGAGCAAGTTGGTAGTACATCAGTGGACTCTCGATTATGGCCACGCTCTGCAGCGTTAGCAGAACGTTTGTGGTCAGATCCACATTCCTCGTGGATCCATGCTGAACAACGAATTTTAAAACATCGAGAAAGATTAGTACAACGAGGAATACTAGCCGACAGTTTAGAACCTGAATGGTGTTTACAAAATGAAGGCTATTGTCATTCTTAAATTAAAGACATTTAATTTTATCATTATAAAATACGTACAAAACAAAGCTAACTATAAAGTTAAAATTTATTGATAATTATATTTATATACTTTGCTTAGGCATATTTTTTACTTTATTATTAATAATATATTATTTATAATTAATAATATATTTTGATATTTTCTAGTTTTTTTTATTTAAAGACAATTAAATTCACTGTAGTCTATAACTATTTTAAAGTTTATATTTTATTTACATGCTACAAATTATATTTTATAAATTTATCTACATTCAATTAAATTATATTTAATATTATTAAAAAAATCTTTTAAAAATATTTATTTATGTATGCTATAATCAAATTATTTCTACTTTACTAAACCAAACGAGGCATAATACAATCAGAGTTGGAGTAATGCAGGTAAAACTGCAAAGTAGAAAAATGAGAAGCGAAATGGATTATCAGCATTTGTCCAAAGTATAAATATATATATATATAATTGTAAGAAGCAAAGTTTTAGGGATCATTCTTTCATAATTTTAACTTATTAAATTGTTACGTATGTAACGAAATTCACATAATTATTTAAATAAATAATAAATGTTGTATAAAATAAGTGAAAATGGGAGCAAGACGCAGCATAAAGAGAAATATGTGAGAGCGTTAAATTGAGAAATGGTATCGATAATGCTTCTTCATTAAACAACATATGGAGAAATCTAAACAAAATCAAGGTAATAAGCCTAAAAATGAGAACACCTCCATGGTGGGAGGGCTCGGAAGAGTTAACAGTTGTCTCTATAAAATAAGGAACATGAGTAATGTTCGGGGCCTTTTTGTCTTGGGACTTTTGCTTTTAGTCAGATTATTACGCGTGATTCGGGATTCGATAGATTGAAGTAATAAGAGACGCGAGGTAACTCGGAGTAATATAATCCCAGTCGGTGACTCTCGTCGAAAAACAACACGACACTCACACGTTTAAACAATAACGCAAGTATTATTATAAATTCGGACACATACGTAGGACGCTAGATTTGTAACATGAGCCAATTAAATACTTACATTCTCTCTTCCGATTTATTATCAATAAATCGGTATTTTAAACGTGAAATAATATAATTGTATTTATTTTTATCCTTAAACCTCATAAAGGCTGAATCGCTTCGACCGATTCAGCTACGGCAGAAAAGAACTGAGAAATCGTTACGAAGAAATAAATAAAAGAGTAAAAGAAATACGCGACAAATAAACGCGATAGATAAATAAAATATAAATAAATATATATAAATATAAGTAATTAATATAAGTGGTCGTAATAATCATAACAAAATATACTATCATAGTCAAGAGATCATTAGGTCAATAGATTTTTCAGCTTGTACATAGAAAAATACTAAAATTAATTGAATTTAGATGAAAATTAAAATTTATTTTGACCCATCAGCGATTTAAAAAAGATATATATCTGTTACGGTAAAAAGTATTGAATATAAACGAAAAAAGAAAAAAAAATCTTATAAATATGCGCAGGAGATTTTGCTAAAAAGAAGATTAATAATATCGGCTAAATTATATTAAACTCAAGTATTTTACTCAAAGTTAATAGAGAGTATATCTAAATTCCAGTAGAAAATAATATTTATTTTAAATTATTTTAAAATAAGTATTATTTTCTACTTAAACTTAGCATATTTAATTAATGCATTTAATTTATATATACTTTAGCGTGTAGCACAACGGGTAAACTACGAACATTGCATCTGTATATGTAGATTAAAATGAACGAAACTCTAAAAAGAGAAGAATTGAGCTGAAAGGCCTTATATATATGCCCAAACAAATTTTTTCCATAAAGATTGTCGAAAATTACTAGTTGGACACCCATTAGCTATAAGCTGTACTAAAGGAGTTGTTTGGAAGATTTGACACCGTTTAAATAAATCTTATATTAAGTCCGATACATGATTATTTTATATTAAATCTATCAATCTCAAACAATTTGAATATTTATTAAATATTAATAAAATATATTAACAGTTATGAAATAATATTGTGTTGATAGATTAGGTTTATTAGAAGTTGACGCGTGCAAGGGTACCGCTCATGCACACACGCGCCTGCGCACGTCAGTGCAGGCCCCGATGCGCCGGCCCAGACCAGTTGAACGATTGGGTTTTTCCGGGTTTTCTTCCCGCTTGACTCCGACGCCTCTGATTGGCGCGGCGGAGCTTCACGAACGGCATAAAAGGTGCCGATGCAGACAGTAAGGACAATTGAGGATCAGGAGGTCACCGCAGACGTCCATCCGCCATCGCGTCTCTCTCTCTTCGATCCAACGCTTAACCTAACATACCGCTCTACTCTGCGTTCTGTTTTTTTTTTACCACCCCCTTCATTTCCTCCCGCCTTAGGGCGATCTTAATCAATCGTCCTTGTCAGGACGGCAAACACAACGTAGGATTACGACAACGAACGTCGCCCTTCTAAGCATTCATCCGGAAGCGAGCTCGACCATCTCTCTCCAAGCGCATACTTCTCCCCCGAAGGTCAGGCGCGTTTGTCAAAGTTAATACAGTAGATTCTTATACCATTACAAAGTGGAATCAATGTAATTGTTCTGGACTCTATCTTTAATAGAAAAAGAAAAAAATATATTTTTTTATAGAAGCAAATAGGTAAGAAATAATTTGTTTACGTCTGATAATCATTGATATTTTATAATTTTGCAAATTTATTTTCATCGAACCACTCATATTATTAAACAAATAATAGGAAAGAATAAAAAAAGAATAGGAGTGTGATTAATTAGACAGACTCAATTAATAGGGTATCGGTATTTCTTTCAAATAACCCGTATCGACTAATTGGCAACAATGACTGCTCTCCCGTACTTATTTGGAATTTCTTGGGTTTACAGACCGACTGCTAGTCAGTTTTTTTCCAATCCTGTAATCTTTTCGGCCGAACTGATCACGTTATTTATGATATTTATGATTCATGATAATTTGGAAGTAAAAGTGACTTCGAAAAATAGCTCATATACATATTGATTATTATAGTAAAAATAATACTAAAACATAATATAAAATATGTAAATATAATAATTTAAAAATAATCGTTTAAATAATAAATTTTATTAAAGAAATAAATAGAACAAATTTTTTAGGTTGTTGGAAAATTATGTCCACAAACTTGTAGTTTTGAAAATAAATTTTTGGAAAAAAAGTTTTGGAAGAATCATGGAGGTACTATTCCATTAACTTCGTAACATGAAAATAGAATACCCAAACCAACTAGTATTAGTTTTAAATTGATTTACGATTAAACTACTTTCAGATTGAGAAAAACCTCTAGCATGAAAGTGCTATATAAAAACGGTCATTATATATAAAAGTTTGTAGAAAAGATAAGCAATTGAAGGTCAATTATTCTTGGAAGTAGACCAACGATAAATTATGATAGATTAAATGTTTTGTCGGTGAGTAAATATGTTCGATATAAATAATTTAATTCCGGAGGTATAAAGTAATAAAATTGGATGAAAGTTACATTCCAGTATTAATTATCAAAATCATTCAATCAGGTTATTGGGGACGAACAAAAATATTTGAGGGGAATGATATCAGCAATGAAAAATAATCGATAGAGGCATAGAAGATACAATCAGTTAGTTAGAAAACTGTCGTTACTAAGAGCTGAAACTACTTTTTCAAGTATTCTGGTGCTTTTGCATGCTTCACGATCCATAATTTATCTTATCACATGAGAGACACAAAACGTATGACGCGATGTTTGACAAAACTAATTGGGACTAAAATGTAAAATATTGAAACTTGGCGAAGACTCTTCCTATATACAAAATTATTACTCGCATTATTATCGCATATATGTAATTATCTGTGTTCAATAGCACTATGTGGATATTATGTGATTGCAAGAGGTCTTTATGTCCCGGTGATCGCGTTATTGTTTTATCATGGCACTAGTAGAAAATTATTACAGTGTATCTTATAAATAGTATTATTAATATATGCTTATTATCCTGTCAAGTTTATTGTTATGCTATCACTCAATATTTTTTTACAAATTTTAACTACATCGCAGAATGAAAATAAATAAGATCATTTATACAAAATTATTAATATATTTTATAAATTATAACATTAATGTAAATTAATTCAAAAACTTAATTATTTTAAATAAATTCTAATTGTATGGTAGAACGATAGATTTTAATAATGTACCGATAAATTGAAACCATAGAAGAAATGAATCAGAAACTATAAACAGTTAGAAGTTTTAATTACATTCCAGATAAAATAAAATATTATGATGAATATTGCAAGTACCGATTAAACAAAATTATATGAAACTAAAAACTTATTGAACTAAAAGAAACAAAACTCTCGACATATGATCAGTGAAAATTATGAACTAGAGGGAAACGATCACTTTACTCCATCTCATTACGAACGATGTCATAGTAGGAGAAAAAATTCAAAAAACTGTAAAAAAAGGCTCAAAACGAAGAACTTTGCTTTTTGCCATTTCATCCATTCTATTTTACGTTTACTACAATTAAATTAAATTACTATTTGTGATACAACTATTGCAATAATGGATCTCTGGGCATGCATTGTAAAGTAGTAACAGACACTGCTCAAACTTAATCCCCAAATCAGCCATTCAAATATTACACGATTCTTAAAAAGTTTTGATTTACGAGAATATAACTAAGCGCAATTAATAAATAACGTACATATAATACGGCATATATTAGTATATTTGTAAATCATTTTACGATAATATTATAATTTTATAAATTATTCTAACTTATTTCAAGTAAAATCATTTAAATTTAATACAATTGTAAATTTTAAAACAAATTATTGATATACACTAACTTTTACATTAATTTATGAATAAATTATAATTTTTATAATAAAAGTTCTTTGTTTTTTAGGAAAAAGATAAAATTTAATATCACTTGATTCGCTTATTACTTATATTTTATTTTAAAACATTATAATTATTTAATACAATTAGAAAAATACTATTGTATACAAAAACAATTTTATAAAATTTTTAAGCTTTATTGTTTACATTTGTTTTATTTTGTTAATGATAAAACGGCGCAGCTTCGTAAATTTTGATTTGCAACAAGTTCAAGAAAATCACTGCTGTTTTTGATAAAATACTAATCGAGTATTTACATAAAAATATAAACATCATGCACCCACTATTCTCTCTAATAATTCTTTGCGCTCTATCTTGTTTTTTCTCTTTATGTATCTTTGTTACAGGATTAACAGCATGATTATTTATCTGTATACTTTTTGCTTATTATTTCACGTAGCGCGGAATAAATTTCGCAATATAAAAAAAATAGTAGCTCAGGTATTTTTTAGAGAACTTGAAAGGTGCAGTGGATCCAAACGAAGCTAAATGATCAAAGAGGAAAATCTACAAGAAATCCAGGTTGGATGGGTTGATGTGCGAGTTGGATCTGGGGACACATCTGAGCTCTTATGGAATAAATAATCATAAAATTTTTTATTTGCGACGACGGGGGTGTTTTGAACAAGAATTAGTTAGATTTATATTGACTTTTTCCTTCTTAACAGGAAGATTTTTTTGTCAAGGACAGAAGCTTTCTGCGAAAAACTAAAATAGTAGTACGCATTAAACAAATAAAATATAGGAGCCGTTAGATTGATTAATACGAAAAAAAGTAAAGTAGCAAAGAGAAATTAGGCGAAAGAAATCGGCAAACGAGTGGCGGCACTCTAAAATTCTACGTCTGAGATATAACTCGCTCGAAGACACCATACACCTTCAGAAATAAATAATCTACTACAGTTAATCATTTATTCCATTATTTTTTTATTCATCTCCATTATATCATCATTTTATCTTAATAATTATATATATATTGATTTTTATACCACTTCACATCGAATGAGTAAATATTGTGTTTCAATATTAGTAACATATTTATTAAATTATTTTCGTAAAAATCAAATCATAAATGTAAGAAAATAAAAATTATATAAATTTTTTAAAATTTGTACTCTTCTATAATATTCTAAAAACTCAATTTATAATTCTTAGCAATTTTATTAAAGTAATGGATAATTAATTAATAATTTTAATTTTTTCTTTTATACTGCTATTATAATTATTTTCATCTTATTAATATTTGATTTCATCTTTTAATATTATTACTATTGTTTTTAAAATTTTTCATTTTAATGTAATATTATACTTCCATAATGTAATAATTGAAAAAATGATCGATCTGCATATTAACGACTTTTACGAAAGATGTTACTAAATCTACGATTACGTGGAGTATCTGAAATATTTCGAGCTCGATCCTTCCATTTGACTTTTTTACCAGTTAATAAACTTTGACTTAAACTATCATTAAATAACTCTTCGGAAGTACCTCCAGTCTTTATTTCTTCTTCAGTAAAAGAAACGGGTTGAAATTGCAATTCAGCGGAATAAGATGATTTTAAATGAGGTTTACATTTAGCATTTCTCATTTGCAATACAGAAAGTCTATCTGAAACACCTGTATTTAATTCAGATTTTTGCATGTCAGAAAGATATGTTGTATCAAATATTTCCCCTTCTTCATCTTCATTACTAAATGCATTCCCCATTATTTGAAAACCTTTCAGAGGACAAGTTCTATTGTTAGAACGATTTTCAACCGTTTTTAAATCATTTTTATCTGCTTCTAATTTTATAACAGAATAATTGTAATCGTCTAATTTATCATTAATATGTCTAATATTTCTAATTTCATTATTTTTATAACTAATTTTTAAGTTTTCTAATTTCTTAATCATATCTTCTTTTTCTTGTTTTTCATTTATCAATTTATCTCCAACATTCCATAATTGTTTGGTCAATTCACCAATATGGTTTTTATATTTTGTAAGTTCTTCTGCATGCTTATGGCATTTGTATTTAATTTTTGATTCTAAAGCTTCCATCTGAGTTTTTACCTTTTCTTCTTGTTTTGTTTTCATCATAGTAATTTGACTATTGCAAAACGATTTCATTTTTTCTTTCATTTTTTGCAGTTTAAGTTCATAATGTTCATGTACTTCTTTTACATAATGTTCAACTGATATATTACAATTCATATTATTTTCATATTTTTTTTCAACAATAATTGTAGATAAATTGTTGCATATAAAACTTTTTGTTTGAAATGATTTCAATAAGAAATAAAAATGATCTACTTGTTTATTAATATTAACAATTTTCTTTTTCAAATTAATATTTAATAATAATTTATCCTCGTGCAGCTTAAGATTAGCATAATATTTCTTATTTAACGTAACTAAAAATTGTATTGTAATAATAAATTTCAAATGCAAAATACGTAAATTGTCTAAATCAATATTTTTTAATTTATTTTCAATTTGATCTTTTCTTAATAAAAGTTTTTCCAATTTTAATTGTTCATTATCTTTATAATAAATATTTTTTAATATTTCTAAAATATAAAACCATTTTTTCTTCAATAATAATAATACTTTATGAATTTTAACATTATTATATATTGTTTCGAATAAAGAAATCCAGGTTGTTTCTAATAATTGTATACTATATTGTTCATTCAATACTGAAATTTTACTACGTTCATTATAATTTTTA
The DNA here is from genome assembly GCA_018907245.1 of Eupristina koningsbergeri. Classification (NCBI taxonomy): domain Eukaryota; kingdom Metazoa; phylum Arthropoda; class Insecta; order Hymenoptera; family Agaonidae; genus Eupristina; species Eupristina koningsbergeri. The sequence continues at coordinate 408,732 of JACCHV010000093.1, forward strand.
TAAGATTCTAAATTTGTGTTTTTATTTACATTTATTTCCAAATTATTTTTGATAAAAGGCAATAATGTCCAAAAAGATTTTGTTTCAATTTTATTAATATTATTAATTATCTCATTTTTCTTCAAAATTATTAATTCTATTAATTTTTTAAATAAAAAAGTTTGTTTACACCAATTTATTGTTATAAAATGTTTATAAAATTTTAAAATTATACAGATTTTATTGGGATTTTTTTCTAAATTTTCAATGTATTTTGTAAAAGATTTAAATATATTTTCATTTGAATACTTATCAGATATTTTAGATATCTTACACGAGTTATTACCATCATAAATTAAATTATTGAAAATATTTTTTTTCTTACTAAATTTAAAAATAATATTTTTTTGTAATGTTTTTATGCCTTTATGATAGTCAAATATATTTAATAATTGTAAAAAAGAAAATTTTTTATTTACTTTTGGAAAACTATTTTGATAAATTTTTATAAACAATATATTAACTTCATTTTGAAACAAATTATAATCATTTTTTAATTTAATGATTGGAACTTCATTTTTTATTAAAGCATATCGTTCATAGTATAAGATTTTTTCTTCATTAATTTTAATATTATTTGTGTATAAAATGTAATATTTTTCTTTTAATTTTTTATATTCTTCCATAAATATTGTGAGTAATATATTTATACTCTTAAATTTATTTTGCACAATAATCAAATCTTTCTTTGTATCTAATAACTGAATTTCAATTACAGAACTTAATGTTTCACTTTTGTTAAAAGATACATCACATATTTCTTTATCATCTAGATCAAAACTTTCATTATAAAAACAGACTTTGTACTTATCTTTTAGGTAATTGTATAATTCTTCATATTTTATTTTTAGTTCTAATAATTCTTCTTCATTTTTTTCAGTACGAAGTAAAATTAATTCTAACATTTGGTTATTCTTTACATTTCTTTCATTTAACATAGAAATTTTTGTTTTATATTTTTTATTTTCATACAAGAAATCATTTTTTTCGTTTTGAAATTGTAAATTATTATTTTGCAGTTCTGTAACATAATCTTCTATACTTTGAAGTTCTTTTTTGTAAGCTGAGTCTATAAGTTGCATATTTTTAGTTTTATAAGAATAATTAAGATTATTGATTTCTAAATTATTATCAGGTAGGTTTTTCAAATTAGATAACGAATTGTACAATTTAATCTGTAATTCTTGTATTTGATTTTGTTGAATTTTAATATCTTCAACAAGTTCAGATTTTTCATAGTATAAGGTTTCAATTTTTGCTCTTAATGTTCTTACTTCTCTGTTATGCTCATGAATTTTATTATCTGTGTACACAGAACGAATAATAGGGGATTTTAAAAAATTTTCTAACAAATAATTTGGTTTTCTGTTACATGATATAATATCAGTATTATCTGAAATTTCCAAAATTTTACAAAGATCATATGTTGTAATTTTTTTTCCAAGTTTATATATGGACTCTAAAATAGATTTAATTTTAACTTGTAAATCCATAGGAAGATTTGTACATAATGACTTATGAAAAACTGGCTCTAAAGATAATCGACTTAAAATTAATATTGTCATATATAAATTGTCAATGTTACTTTTAGTGTCACTAAAAATTACATTAGGATATTCATCTTTCATAAACTGGTATATAATTTGTCTTCGGTCATTCTTATTGTCTTTTTTATTTGAAAATTTTATTTTTTCAATCAATGTATCAAAAATTGTGTCATCATCTAATTCTATTAAATTTTTAATATGTTTATTTTTGTCATCTTGTAAACAATTGATCCAATGTAAAATAATGTTTTTCCATGAATCCATTATTTATTATTTAAATAATAACTTTTTACATGTCATATATTTCTTACATTTTATGCTTTAAATAAACATAACATTGAAAATGCAATATCTGAAAAATATAATGTTTTTAAATATCATTTAATAGTTTATATTATAATTAACTTGTAAAATTTATTAAATGTTATAAATACATTATAATATCTTGTAGAATAATATTTGCACTATTTTAATATTTATTTAAAATTTCTAATAATGTAGGATTTTATTTTTATATTGATTTTATGTTTTATTTTGGATTATGTATATTTAAAGATTAATTTTTTCAATATAAACATACATACTCATACTTAACATTTCAATTATAACAAATTTTTAAGATACAAAAAAATTTTGAAAAAATTTCAAAAAAATTTAAATGATAATATTATGTAGATAAAGAAACTATTCTTGAAAAAAAATGTATATAAATATAAAAGAAACTACTGCACCATTAATTGAAAAAAAGATTTTTAATCAAGCTCCAGAATAGTATATATTTTATCAATTATATTTAATAAATTATTCTTTTCCTTTACTGCGTCAATAAAACAAAAAAACTGAATAATATATTATTTATTGTAAATACAAACCTGAATAATAATTTTATAATTTAATTTTTTAATTACTTATTGAACAAGTATCAAAAAAAGTTTTGCAAATACACACATTTCATAAATAAAAAAAATTAACTATGATCACCCATTATAATAATAAAATTGATTTTGAATAGTAACATTTAAATGTGTAGAATATTTACATTTGACAAAAAAATAAATATAAATATAGTATAGATTAGAGAGATTGCTGGTGCTAATTTTAAATGTTTGTTGTCAAAAACCACAGAACAACAGTAAAAGAAGTGTAAGCTCCATGTTAAATAAAGGAGACAAACATGGCGGACAAAAAAGTCTTCTTTCTCTATCGCACTTACGCATTGCCACTACCGCGAGTGCATGTGAACTATTAAAAAAATTACACATATATATATATCACAGAAGAGTAAATAAGAGAATGTTAAGTTCAATGCTTTACCTAAGAAACAAACATGGTGGTTAAAATATCTTTTCTCTCCCTCGCACTTCCGAAGCGATTTTAGCGCTCCGGGTGGACACATGGGAAATTAAAACATTTTTATTAATAATGTTATGATTATTTCAATTTCTTATTGAAATGTAAATGATAATCATAAAATTATTAATAAAAATGTTTTTCAGTTATACAAAATTATTTTCAAAGCTCAAAATATTTCAGATGTCTCTTTATTTTACTCATAGTTCATATAGCTGTATATATCTTTTTTTTTAAATAGGTTTCGAAGTGCTTATAAAAAATTTTTTTTTATAGAGCAAGAAGATAATTCAGCCACCGTGAATAAACTTGAAACTTACAAATTAAAAATAATATTAAATAAAAGTATAAAAAAAATTTTAACAAATTATTTTCAAAACAATATAAATATATATATTGTCTTTAAAATATTATGAAATAATATAAATCTTTATGTGCTTAGAATTTTAAAAAGCGATGTATAAGTACAGTAAATTCGCCAGCTCTATCAATTGTATACGAAAAGATTTACATACAATAGTGAGAGTATAAACTAATACTTTTATTATTTCATCTGTGCCGTTTGCAGATTTTGAACTTCGGCACAGGTAAAGCAATAAATTTATTACCTACTACTTTTACTAGTGCATGAAGAATTTCTCTTATTCTTAATATTAAAAACAGAGATGAAAATTTTTTTTGTAGACACTTTTACCAATTTTAATAAATTATTTGAAGAAAAAAAAATTTGTTAATTTTAAAAATTATAAACTTTTTTTGAAAATATTAATTTTTAACAATTAGAACAATTTTAAAAATTATTTGATGAAAAAAAAAATTTATATATTATTTATATATTTATAAAAGTTTTACTAAAAAATTCGATTCATTATTTTAAATAATTCTAATACATTCAATATAATGTTTTAGCTTTATTCTCAAAGAATTTTAAAAATTTTGTTCAGGAAAACGAAAATGCAATTGCAGTAAAATTTGTTTCCCGTAGAAATGAAAATGTTCGTCAAATATCTGTGTGACCAATTGCACGAAACACCAAACACGTGCGAAAAGTTCTGTCTTACAAAAATTTTGTTTGAAAATTTCTTTAAATGCACCTTTTCCATTTCTTAAAATACCATGATTATGATACCAGCAAAAAGGAAGGTGGGGGGTACCTGTTGTAATTGCTGTGCTAATTATGATACCAGCAAAAGGGGGAGGTGGGGGGTACCTGCTGTGCTAATTATGATACCAGAAATAAGGGATAAATAACATTAATAAATTTTAAATAAATAAGTAATATTTTAAAACCAAATTATTCTAATAATTATATCTATTTCTTTCTATTATTAATTTAAATTATTCGATGCAAATCTTTTATAATAAAACTATTATATATATTATGTTTATACATCTACTATGCTACAGTGTTTTTTAATGTATTATTAAACACTTAAAGCCAAAAGTATAATATTCATTATTATATTTTATATTCTATTACATACTTTATTACATACATTAATTACATTTTTTAATATTATAGATTTCATTTTACTATTTTTTATTTTTCTTTTTTACAATGTAATATGGAATTTATATTAAAAAATGTATGGTAATAACTTCAGAACATTATTTCGTTTAATTTTTTTTAGTTATATTTTATTTTAATTATAATTATTTTATGCAAACTCTTTAGTTTTTATACAGTATATAATTCAAATAATTTTAATTTTAATTCTTCTGTTTATAATATTCAGTATATATTATGATTTTTTTATTAATTTAAATTAAGTACCAATAAACGATTTTAAAAACTTGTTCAACATACTCTTTATTTGTATATTTTTCAAAGAAAATATAAATACAAAAGTAGATGATTTTTCATTTTCTTTTTATATTTTTTTTTGATAAAATATAATTTACTAATTTTATAATAATAGTTACAATTATAAAAAATAAAATTATTAAAATTATTTTCAGTTATAATCTTATTTAATAAAAAGTTTTTTTACAAGAAATAGATACTACTAACTTATTAAGATTATTTATATCAGTTATTGTATTATATATGTACAAATATTTTGGAAAGTTACAAATCAGTCTTTGAATTTTGAAGGTGAAAATCATTTCATAGACAAGAAAAGGGCAAGATAATAAATTTTTTACTTTACCTGTGACCAAGTTCAAAATTTACAATTGCTATATTTACCTTTAAAATTTAAAATAATATTTACCTGTGAGCAATTGTAAATGAACTTGGTCACAGGTAAAGTAAAAAATTTATTATCTTGCCCTTTTCTTGTCTATGAAATGATTTTCACCTTCTTCAAAATTCAAAGACTGATTTGTAACTTTCCAAAATATTTGTACATATATAATACAATAACTGAAATAAATAATCTTAATAAGTTAGTAGTATCTATTTCTTATAAAAAAACTTTTTATTAAATAAGATTATAACTGAAAATAATTTTATATTTAATATAACAATAATTATTAGTCTATAAGTATACTCAATTATTCAAATAAAAATGTTATTTCATAATTAATAAGTTTGATATATTAATTTGTATTTTTAAAACCAATAAGGTATTAAACACAATATACATAATATTAAAAAATACCTATACATTTTATTAAACAATTATGTGTATTATATAAAAATGATTATATAATATATAATACAGAATAATAAATACAATATATTTCATATAAATACAATATATGAAATGTATTGCATTTATTATTCTTTTTTGTAATTTTTTATTTAATATTTATTTATGTTTGTATGTATTTTTACATTTATTATATGTATATATATATATTTATTTACTTATTTCTTTATTTATTTATATAATAAATTATTATTTCTATTATAAATATATATACATATATTTATTTATTTACTTGTACATTGTATTTGTATTTTTTTATATGTACTACTGCATTTATTATATTTATATACCGTTGCAAGTAAATGCATAAGAATATGATATTTTTTATTTACACGTTGATCATTATTGTGCTTTATCAATAAAAATAAAAATCAATTAGTATTATATTTAACCTATAGCACATGATACTTAAAATGTAAAACTTTTTATATCAAATATTGCATTGACAGAGCAATATTGAAAAAATAATTTATTGTTAATGTAATAATTGTAAAATTGCATAGTTATTAAGAATATGTATTAATAAATATTTGCTTAAAAAGTTTAAATAGCCAAAGATTAATGTTTTACTGTCATTATAATTGTTATTAAATATGAAATTATTTTACTATTAGAATATATATAATTAAATGAAATAAATACAAGGCTTTAATTCTTTGCATCATTCTTTTATTATCATTAAGCTACAAAAAAAGGATTTTCATCCATGTTAAAGAAATACAATTATCTTATACATTCTAATAACTTTTATTTGACATAAAAAATAACATAAAAAATACACTTACAAAATCTAACAATTAAGCACACCCAATATCTTTCGACACAAAAGATTTCCATAAAGATGTCCTATATAATAATTTCTTTGAAAGACTTGAATATTTGTATTGAACACAATATTTTTAACAACACATTTTTTAAATGTTCATTAATATATAAAACATATCTTTAAAAATAATAATAAGTTTATTCACAGGTAATTTACACTTTATTGAACTAAATATGTTTTTTTTGTAAACCACCAAAAATAAATAAAACATTTTAAAATATTAAATCATTTTAATAATAATAAATTTTATCACTGGTAAGTTAAAATTCTATTAAAAAAAATATTTTTTTAACACAAAAATATAAATGTATTTTTAAAAAAAATAATAAGTTTATTTGCTGCTAATTAATAGTTTTATTAAAGTTTTTGGTATATTATTAAGCTAACGCGCATTCTTGTTGAAAGAACTTTTCTTACTGTCCAAAAATTTTAAGAAATTTGAAGTAAACACATGTGCCAGATTATCAGTGCTGGCTCACGAAAAAGGACACGTGGGGTTATAGAAAGTGTAGGGTTCTGTATTTTTTTGATACTTGTACATGGGTATTTGTTTCCAGTCTTCCCATTTACAGTTGGACCCCCCTGATATATATATATATATATATATATATATGTATAATTTTTTTTCAATGGATTTTATAAAATGCCAAAAAAATATAAAATTTTTATGCTTAATTATGAATATAAATTTTAAAAAAATACATCCTATAATATGTTTAATATATATTAAAATATAATTAAAAAAACATAATTTTTTTAAATAAAACAATAATTATAATTAAACACATTACAGGATGTATTTTTTTAAAATAAAGTATATATAAAGAAAACAAGCTACTTCTACAAAAAAACAAAATACAAATAAAATGTATATATTTTTATATGTTGTTACGATTATTTTGACTACTTATATTAATTACTTATATTTATATATATTTATCTATCTCGTTTATTTGTCGCGTATTTCCTTTACTCTTTTATTTATTTCTTTGTAACGATTTCCCAGTTCTTTTCTGCCGTAGCTGAATCGGTCGAAGCGGTTCAGCCTTTATGAGGTTTAAGGATTAAAATAAATACAATTATATTATTTCACGTTTAAAATACCGATTTATTGATAATAAATCGGAAGAGAGAATGTAAGTATTTAATTGGCTCGTGTTACAAATCTAGCGTCCTACGTATGTGTCCGAATTTATAATAATACTTGCGTTATTGTTTAAACGTGTGAGTGTCGTGTTGTTTTTCGACGAGAGTCACCGACCAGGATTATATCACTCCGAGTTACTTCGCGCCTCTTATTACTTCAAAACTGTCGAATCCCAAATCACGTCCCAAGATAATAATCACACAATAATAAATGAACCCCGAACATCACTCATGTTCCTCATTTTATAGAGACAACTGTGAACCCTTTCAAGCCCTCCCACCATGGAGGTGTTCTCATTTTTAGGCTTATTACCTTGATTTTGTTTAGATTTCTCCATATATTGTTTAATGAATAAGCATTATCGATATCACTTCTCAATTTACGCTCACCCGTATTTCTCTTTATGCTGCGTCTTGTTCCCATTTTCACTTACTTTATACAACATTTATTATTTATTTAATTAATTATGTGAATTTCCTTACATACGTATCAATGTAAAAATAATTGTAAATATATTTTAAGATTTTAAATAAAAATACATTATAGAACTGTTATCAAATTTAATAATTTAATGTGTAGATGAAGAGTATTTAAAAATCGTAGGAAATGATCTTCAGCTTTCATTTTTAATATTAACCTTTCTGTGGATTTAACATGTTAACCTTTCTATGGATTTAACAAGTTAACCTTTCTGTGGATTTAACAAGTTAACCTTGTACCTGACCTTTGGAATAAATTTTCCTTAATTATGATCACAAGACTATGTAGTATTTCCAAAATTACTATGCGTTTTCCTATATTATAATATACTTTGTTAATAAATATTTTAAACAAATATTACCAATTAAAATGTTTTAGAATATTATGTTTACAATCATTTGACGATGATTGTTTACACTTGTTATATAAAAATTTTTTTAAATACTTAACATAGTGTTTCCTCATTTATATTTTATTAATGAAGATTTTTATAGCAGTTTTGGTTTCCATCTAAAAATATAATAATCATTATGCTATAAAATAAAAAATATATTGTAAAAATTTATAATTAAACATTAGTTTTAAAAATATTAATATTATATATTTTTATATGATTATTATATTTATAAAATACATATATATTCCAACAAAAATTTTTACATTTGTTGATTTTTTTATTCCATAGCAGTTCTAGAATGTATTCTGTGTTTAAAATCTTTAAATATATTTTACAATTATTTTTACATATAAAAATTAATACATTTTATTTATATTTTGTTTTTTTTGTAGAAGTAGCTTGCTTTCTTTATATATACTGTTCGACGTTTTCTCTCTAAAATATGAGTGACCGCGCGAAGAGGAATACGGTGGGCGGCTCCAAAATTTTATTGCGGTGCGTTTTTGCGGAAGGAAATGCGTCCTTCCGCTTCCCGACGCTTCACTCTCGATTGAGAATTCTTACCGCGCGCCTCTGCACTTTTGTCAATTGCACTGCGCGTCTGGGTTAGAGTCGCTAGATTCTGTGATTTTCGCGTATTTTCCCGATTCACGGTAATTTGCGTATCACCACGGTGACGAAAATTGTTGTGTGAGCACGTGTGTGTTGAGTGTAAATGCAGACGAAGGAAGGGTGCTTGTGCAAGGGTGCAAGACTATCTCCACCGCAGGGACACGCCTAGAGGAGCACCCTCGCCCAGTGGCCGAATCACCAGGTGATCCATCTGTAAGCCGAGCGACGTTCAACCACGGGGATGACGCAGCCGAGTGAGACGATCCCACGCGACTCCTCCATCGCGGTCTCTGCAGAGGATGCCACCCCAAGGAGACAGCAGCGAGCGTCACCTCCACCCGGCGACTAGCAATAAGTTTATTTGCATGGCTTTTTCCCCTCACTCTTGAGGGATTTTTTATGCCAATTGTATTTAGCGGAGCCAATAAATTTTTTGTTCGACTCAATTTTGTGTTGTGGAATTCAATTAAAACACCCAGCTTGTTTATCCCTCACCTCCTTTTCCTCCTTTATCTTAATGATTAAAAATATTAATCAGAGCTAGTGAATTTACTTTCAAAAGATATACTTTATTTAAAAAAATACATTCTGTAATGTGTTTAATATATATAAAATTATAGTTAAAATCAAATGTTTGAGAAGTATAATAGTATAAAAAAGTAAAATATAATTAAAAATACCTAGATTTGAGAAATTTAAATCAAGATCCATTTGAAAATTTATTTGGCTAAATATGACAGCATGGTGTAATGAATATTAATAAATTTAGATAAAGTAATATGCATTTTTTTTAAAATTACCATAAAATAAATACAAAAATATAAACAAAAATTGAAATACCTTATAACCTATAATTACAAATTGTAATTATATTTATATAAAAAAAATTTATTTATAAATATTTAATTAAGTTAAAATTTTTATACGTACCTTAAGCACTTTGACAACTATTTATTTTGTTCTCATAAAATAGCCAGCAAAAATATTTATTAAAAACATTCACAATTCATTTAAAAAATCACGCCTTATATACATAATTTCACAACACATAACTTTTCTACGAACTGTGAAAAGAATAGAATAAACATATGTACTAGTCATCAGGACCGGCTTATAAAAAGGGATATATAAGGGATACAATACTGTATAATATCATATAATAAAATAAAATAATAATAATAATAAATATATAATATAATAAAATAAGTGCAGGACATTGTATGAGTCGTACGCATGTAAGTTTGTCGCCACTTCTCCCATTTAAGGCTTCACCCCCCTGCCAAAAATCAAGCGGAAATTCAACACACTACAAATTATAGAACTGTTAGTATCAGCCAGGGGGTCACAGGGGGCAGGTAAACTCTAAATGGGAGAGCGGCGACAAATGTAACAAACGGGCCACAGACAGGTTGTGACGTAAAAGAAAGTGCCTGCTCCAATATAATTTGAAACTTTTTTGATTTTTTAATAATAACATATACTTTTAGTTGAATTTATTATATTCAATTGAAAAACTAATTTTTTTTTCCTATTTTTAGTATTAGTAACAATTTCGACAAATTAAGCAAAATAAAATCGCCCCATATGTCCCTATTCGAGTGTCGGTACTGGTAACCCGGTACATGTGCTTACATTATTGTATTTCAAACGCTTGTAATCAAGAACAGATTTCAAGTTTTTAGTTGTTACAAAATTTCTTCATAGAAGAAGCTGAAAAATTCATTTATATACGTGCAATTGATATAAATGAATTTCTAAGTGAATATAAATATAAATAAATATATAATTAATTAGTGTTTATTATAAAGTTAATGTAAGTGAATTTAGAATTGATTTTTATTTTATCAAATAAAAATAAAATGATGCGAATCAACTATAATGAGGAAATTTATAAATCAATATCAACATTTTATTTTATCAAATAAAAATAAGGAATGGTATTGATGAGATACAATGAGGTGTTTTATAAATCAATATCAATGATTAAAATTTTATGCATATTTTTTGTTTTACAAATAGTTAATACAATATATTTATATATTTATGATTAAAATTTAATATTTTTCTGCAAGACTTCCAAGGTGAAAATATATTTTAATATTGTTGTCATATTAACTTATTTATTAATAGTTATAAAAATAACGTCCAAGTTTTATCAACATTAAATAAACATTTTAATAAAATATAAAACTAAATTTCATTTATTAACTTTTGATAATTGTACTATTATAATTGTTAATAAAATAGTTCATCTTAATGGTATTTCTCATGAATAGTTATAAATATTGATTTTATTTAAATAAATACTTCTATCGAGTAATATGTGAATGATTGCCAATAAAACTATTACTTTTATTAAATGCATTGCAAAAATGAAATTAAAATCATTCGTCTCAATGTTTGTTAAAAATTATTACAAACATGGATTCTAATAGTATTTATAACTTTCATTGAGTAATGTATTAATAATTATTAAATTGAATAAAAAATGTATTTCAAATAAGTTGAAACATATTTTTCAAGTAACAGATACATCCCCTTACTCATCTAAATAATGATATATAAAAATTCATCTATGAATCTGAAATATCAAAAAACACGACAAAGCACAGAATTCACATTAGCGTATGAGCCGCTTTAGATCATAAAATTTAAAAAAACTTTTTTTTTAAAAAAGTTAAATTTTATGATCTAAAGTATTTCAAATAAATTGAAACTTTTTTTCTCATGTAACTGATATAGCAATTTATGAATATAAAAAGATATATAATACGAATATATAGATGAATCTAATGTATTAGAAATATTTATGATAAGATACAATGGTCTCATAAGTATTATTTAACTCTAATTCAAAAAATATCAATTTATGAATAAAAATAACGGCTTAAGCAATAATTTAGACAACTTGTAAATTATTGTCAATTTCATATTTATAATCGTTATTAAGTTGAAGCAAATTGCATGCTGTCGGTCTGGTGTGTTTAAAAAAAATCGAGAGTTAATGTTATCCGTCAGTCACACTATTCATAGGAAGAATTATACGAGTAAACGAAAACAAACCCGTAAAGATATTCAAATTCATTTAAAAACATATGACAATATTGCTTTTTAATATAAATGTTGCAACATTGTGTGCGACGAAAAACAAAAATATAAGAAAATAGTCAAATTGCGAAGCTTTGATTTCTGACTCGGGCAGAATATGCCAATGTTTTGATGTAACAAGAAACAAATGTACCTTTCATCTCTTTCTCTCTCAATTTCACATCTCACATTTTGTGTTTCTGTCACGCTTCTTATTAAGTTATGGCTTCGTTCTGTAAGAAATACTAATAAATTATCCCGGCTGCACTTAGACAGAATTACACAAGAGGGAAGATTAATCAAAAGCGAATTAATAAAATCAATGTAGCAAGGCTTTATTACAAACGCAAAATGTACAATCATGAAGCTATGCTTCAACTGTCCTCAAAATATTCTTTTCCCGTCGCAATGAGTCTTTACTCTGCCCCCGACTTGACCGTCGGCCGCCTGTGCTGCAGCTGCTAAACTTTCTCTTTTTGGAGAAAAGCAGCTTCGTTGTCCGTCGGAAAATTGCCGAAAAGCCGACGCTTACAGTTCATTCAATTCTTTTACTCTATCTATCCACCCCTCTCTCTCTCTCTCTATGTCATAAAATATAATGTATTCGGTGCATCTGTGTTGTACTAGACGATGTATTTCTTGTTTTATGCTTTCTCTCTCTTGCTCTTACTTAGTCTGTACGTGTTTTCTATAGTAGCCGCTGTCTCTTCCTCTATTTCTTTTACACAATATTTATTTAAAATAAAAAATATTAATTAATATGAAAATGTGTTTAATTTATATATTTATAATTTTTAGAATGATAAATCTAAAATCTACAAAGATTAAAACAACTTCATTAGTCGTCGTTTAGTAAAATAATAATATTGTATACAAATTTATTGTAATTAACATTATTAATGTAAGTCAGGAGTGATATCAAAAAATATATATCAAATTGACTGTATAATATTTTATCAAGCTCCATATATATCATTATAATATATATAATTATGTGTAATTAAAATTTGAAAATGGAAGCAATTATAATAAAATTATTAAAATAATAATAAATATTTGAATGTAATTATGAAATTATGATTTAATCAATAGAAAATTAAACAATATGTATTAAAATTAAAGCGAAAAATCTTTATATTTCATCAGGAATATAATTAAGAAATATAGCATCTAAAATGATTTAAACTTTGTTATATCATTACAAATCGTTATTAATAACATGTATCTAATTTAACATAATTTTATTTTTATGCATTAAAGCTAAATATTAAGGAAGGTTGTTTTATTCATTCAAAATTATAGTTTTCTGACTTTTATATAATATTGTAATGTTTATACAACTGTTTATACTGACAAATATATTTATATATATATAATGAATTTATGAAATAAATACCCACTAATAAATGTATTTATTTTTAATTTAATTTATTTTGATAATATATACATTTGATATTTTAATTTTTTTTTATTTAACAATATAATATAAATACAAATAATAAATATAAATTTTAATATTATATATATATATATATATATATAATCATACTAATGGTCCCGTAATTGATAATAGCGATTTTTAATTTTTCACCAAAACCGAATTCAATTTGATGTTTATAGCAGCCGTGTATATATACTTTAACACATGGGACATGGATATGTGTCGTGTAATTGATCATATGGTTTTTAGAATTTCTCGTTACGAATATACGTCATTATGTACCCTCACTCCTTTATTTCCCCTTATGGTACGTCTCGAATACCAATTTAATTGAATCTAGCCCGCAAGAGACAGCACTGTTTTTCAAGCATAACTCGTAGCTTACCCCACTCCTCATTTTTGTTAACCCTAATTTCCTCCTCGAACAAGAAGATAGTTGAACCGTTAGAGGCAGTAGCGTACAGCTTTTCAAATTTGGAACAAACGCACCAATTTTGGACACGAGAAGTAAATCTGGGCGATCGCAAATAGGAACGAAGTAGAGTCGATTTGGCTTAATAACACGAAGTAATTCAATCCCGGTCATGAACTCTAGTCAGTCAACAACACTACATTCACACGAATAAGTAAATTCACGATAAAATAGGAATTGTAATAATTTACGGACACGTAGATGCTAGATTTGTATCACGAGCCACATAATTACACTAAATTCTCTCTTCCTATTTATTACCAATAAATCGGTATTTTAACGCGAGTTAACCCATTGTATTTTATTTAAATCCTAAAACCTCACAAAGGCTGAAACGCTTCGACCGATTCAGCTATGGCAGAAAAAAGAACCGGGTAATGATAAATAAAATAATATAATAAATATGAGAATAAATTTAACAAAGTAAGGAAATAAGTAAATAAGTTACGATAAAGAAACGTGACGGTATAAATAAATAAATATATAAATAATTAATTAGTTAACAGAAATAAATAAATAAATAGTATAATAGAATTATTAATCGTAACACAATTAATACGATTGCGGTAAATTTAACATTCGAACATACAATCTAAAAAACAGTTTATTAAATACTTGTAAAACGATTCAGGAAATTCATTTACACGCATATATATATAAATAAATTATTATTTACTTACTAATCTACAGAACAATGAATATGGGTAAAATTGCTTTCTTTTTTTATCCTATAATTAATTTTTCGTTTATATCCCCAGGAGACGACACTAGTGTTTAGGCCTCTGTGCGCGCAGGGCCAGTTGGCCGGCCCCGCTGGACGTGGTTGAACGTGACCTGTTTCTGCTCTCGAGTCGATTCTGTCGTCTTGGTGTTGTTTTATGGTAGGGAAGTCGGCGTTTAATACGTTGCAGTGAGATGTTCCCGACGGTCCAGAAAGCACCTCGGCAACATTCAAGGGTGAGAAGCTGAGGGGTATGGCGGCAACCCAGTTTTTCGCACGAGGCCAGTCTCTCTGCTTCGCATCTAATACTGGTGGTTGAGGCCTTAGATGAGAGACAATGCATGCAGCGACTGCATTCCGAAGGGCTGAGGACTCTTACTTAACCGGTGTAGCGGCTTCATCAAGCACCGCGCGTGGGTGGAATAGCTGCGTTACGTGGTGGTTGTGTCTTCATTAGTGATGACTGCGCAGTGGTGGCGCTAGTGCTTCCTGGGCCTTGTTTAGCACGTTTTCTAGTCACCGCGAGGGGTTTTCTTAGGCCATTAAATATTAGAATTTAAATAAAAAAACTGATTCATTATTAATATTGATCTTAACGAGGAAAGTGCCTAACTTCACTTCATATTCATCTTCATTTGTCTATAAAAAAGGTTTTATTTTGTAAATTATCCGTCGCTACAAAAAATTAATATTAGCATTAAAATTTTTTTTGTTTATATAGACATGTATATATGCATACATGTATTGATTAGCAATGTAACTATGTGTTACTATTCACATGCTATTAAAAATATAATATAACAAATCAAATTTCTAACATTGTTTTGTAAACATTTTTCTATATCTACTGTGTTCTAAAAAATATTTTAAAATATTAATTTTCAAAATAAATCATCAATCATTAAAAATTATCTGCTAAATGAAAGTTACAACTTTAAAATTTTTATTTATATGGTTATACAACAATTGATTAAATTTTTCCTTATTACTGTTTTTTAACTATTATGTTATCTATAAATGTATGTTATTATATATTTAGCTTATTTAATAGCAAAATTAAGTTTTTAAATAAATTACGTTATAAACAGTTATAAATTAAGGTAAAAAAATTTTTCTTTATATAAATATTTAATCTATATAATGACATCGAAACTAAACTTTACAAAAGTATTATTAATTAAAATATTTTAATAAAATCTAAAATTATTTGTTACTCTTATAATATAATTTTGCATAAAAATATATATGGAATATACATAATATATAATTAGTAAATAGTTAATATGTACTTAAGGCTTCCATAATTTTAAAAGACCATCTTCACTGTACGAACATAATAAATTGTGATGAGGATGATGTGCAAGACCAATAACATCTTTTTCGTGGATCTGAAAATAAAATTATAAGCATCCAATAAATTTATTTAATATTATATTAAAAATTCATACATGAATATACATTCGTATCTTTACATTTAATGTTCGTTCTAATTTTCCGGATGTAGTAGAGAAGCAATACAGTACAAAATCTTCTCCTACACAATATATATATTCTCCTTTAGGAGATACAACGGCGCAAACAAAATCACCACCTTCACGCTTACCACTAGAAAATGATCTAACAATCTGTCCTTGCATGTTCATAATTACGACTGTATTTGAACGATTACAAACTACAAAATGGTCAAGGTTTTTAGGTAATGAGTGTATACTATTTACAGTTAGATCAACAGCTCCTAATGATTTATATGTACCGATACATTCTGTAGTTTTTAAACTCCAAATTTTCACAGTTCCATCCGAAGATGCACTAAAATTAAAAAATCCTTGTAAATTATAATTATATATAACAAATTAATAATTTTAATAAAAAACGATAATAACAATAAATCAGAATTATTTAGTATATAATATTTGGTTACCTACTGAATAATCAGTTACCAACACATGATATTATTATAAACAAATTGTTTATTTATATAAATTTAACACAAAATTGAGAGCGTGGTAGTAAATTATTATATTGCGATGATATCCCTATTGTCGCGAAAGCACACTGCACTATGTCCGGGTACATTAGCTCCATTCAAGCACAAACTTTCCACCATCGTTTACGGAGCCGTTGGGTATGGAAACGGACTGTATAAAGCCCATCGGAGCCACATCACCACCTCACCTCGACGCTCTATATTCCGCCTACTTTGATTCACGAAGAGTAATTGGGACTTAGTTCTTTTAGTACTTGGCTTCGAGTTACTCAATACAGTGGTGGTTAACAGCGTAACACTGAAGACTTCTGGAGGAACAGTTAATCTTTCTCCTCATTACACATTCCGAACTGAATTGAACATGAGAAGAAATAGCTAGGGTTGAATACCATTAATTCTTATGGTATTCCGGATTATGCTCTTGCTGGACTTGAAGAAGGGGATTAATTCAATACCTATGATTAGTCTATTGCCTCTCCCCTTTGCTTTTATTCTCAGGGCTTGACTCTGTGTGGTAACCTAGGCGTTTGAATTCCGGGCAATAATTGCTCCACAACGTCCCGTGACTATCCCGATTGTTCGACTGTCTCCTCTTACGAGCTCCGGATTGTGAGCTGCGCCTTGGTGATACAGCATCTATCGTAGTACTAGCCCTTAAAAGCATAGGTATCTCCATTGTTTTCAAGAAGACTCGCGATAGCCCTTTTCAGTATAAACACGTACGTAGAAATGGACAAAATCAACGCTAGTTCTTTTTTAGCATATCGACTATCCTGGCCGCGTAGGAAATCGTGACTCCATCTTTTTTCAAGCTAGATCACCATGGCCCTAACCCTTCTAAAGATTTGTGATCACGGTAGTAGGAGCTATACAGCATAAAATTTTGTATTTTTTTCCCGTCCTAGTTCTTCCATTCTGAATATAAGTTGAAACCATGATTACTTTTGACTAATGTAAAAGCAGATATGTTAACAAAATCAAAAAAAAATTTATACTTCAAATAAAAATTAATAAAACTATCAACAACTCATCAATAAAAAAAAAAAAAAATATCAATGGACTCGGGAAATATAAAACTAATAGGATCTGAATCCTCAATAAAAGTGAAGCTTTAGATTCAAAATTCAAAACTCAGAATATCAGATCTATGTTGGAATGATTTACACTGTACAAAAGAAAAGACTACCACGTAAATCATTTTGATATCAAAATCAATATAGTGTGGATATTGTCAAGAAGAAAATGAAATCATCCTATATCCTGAGTTACTCTACTAACTTTTCGAAAATTTATTTGGTGGATAATAATCTAAACAAGCAAGCAAGGCTTTGACACCATATAGTAAATTGTTAGAAAAATAAATATTCAATTGGTGAAAAAAGTCAACAGCTTCTCCAACTAAGTTCCTATTGTAAATTAGTAATTGAAAACACAGAGTATTTTGTAATTCTTGTAACTTAATTTTTCTATCAATGGTATGGAAATCAATTTCTGTACTCAATAGAACATAGAGATCAGTGTTTAAAATTGCTCCGAAGTAGAATAAAATAGCACCAGTTATATCAAATCATTTACTGCATCATTGGACGGTGCTAACTATCGAGACGGTGCTGTTGAAGTTGATTTAGGCCGACCTCCATAGGACAGAAATGGATGACTCACATTATACCGATGTCCTTTAATTGTTAATAGCTTTAAGTAAACTTAGAAGCATAGGTGCATACATCTTTAATATTATTTTTTAATATTCTCACTTATAAGCTATTTTCCCTTTATACGTAGGTATTTCTTAATAAATTTACAATATTTTAATAATTGCTTTTGATTTCTCAATTTTGAATGTCAATATTTGTTGAACTTGTGTAATTTCATTGTTATAATATTGAAAATCAGCTTATTAAGTTGATTGAATTACTTAAGGTTGTTCGATTGTTTTAATGTCAGCAATTAAAAGAATCAAGCTGAAATAACGCTTATAAAATAAACGTAATATATTATAATTTAATAATGATTAAGATGTATTTTTTAAAATTTTTATTTAATTTAATAATGTTATTTATAATCATAATTACTTCAAAAAAATTTCTTTAAAAAATTTTTTATAAATCGATCACGTTTTTTTAAAAACATACATCATAATAGTACATGGTTTTATTTTCATGTTTAAAAATAAATCATAAATTGATATATTGTATTAAAATTTTACAATATTTTTTAAAAATATTGTTTTATTGTCGTATTCAATGAAAAGACTTTCAATTTCAAAAACAATTTTAAAGATAAGAGTATTGAAATTATTAAAATAGTTAAATATTATTTAGAGAAAAATTTAAAGTTCATATCTTAACCATATAATGAATTATGATGTGTTACGTTTTTATTTTTTTAATATATTATCTTCTTTACGTATTAAATATAACAACTTTCAATTTATAAAATAATAAAAGGTTTTTCTATTCGAATTAATTATTAAAATTTGAATAATTTAAAACAATTATAAAATAAATTACACTCCAATGTAAATCTTTAATCTAACTAATCTATGGATAAAATTTTAAAATATTGGATTTTAAAAATTCTAAAAAAAAAAATTTGTTCAATGAAGATATGCATATTTTTGCCAAATATCTTAATTGCTTTAGAATGTTTGAGATGGAGAGGTAAAGAGTACAACTTTTGCCCTCTCGTGTATATTTATTTACGTAACTTTATTACCTGTGCAAAATGATTATTTAAGTAATGTGAAGATGGAACGAAAGTAATTAAATAAATTGTATTTATAAATAAAAATGTAAATAAGATAATGCAAACCTAATAATATTATGAGCATCTGAGGAAAATATAACTTCATTGACATAGGATGAATGACCTCTAAATTCTTTTAATGTTTTTCCAGATTTTAATCCATGAATTCTAAAAATTATTATTAGTATAGTATAAACATCTTATAAAAATAATTAGAAAATATAAAAAATATTAATAAATATTTTTTTTATCAATGTCTAAAATATATACCTAATTGTAGTATCAAATGATGCTGAAAGTACTTGACTATTATCTCTACTGAATTGTAAACAAGTAACACCTTTAATATGGGCTTTTTCAAATCTTCTCAAACATTGACCATTTTGTACTTTCCAAATTTTAATTTTTCCATCTTGTGCACCTCCAGCCAACATTTCACTATCACGACTAAAAGCCATTGATAAAACAGCTTGTTCCATCATCATAAAGTTGTCTTGAGCTTGATACTTTAAGTCTTTTCTAATTTTACCTGTGGTAAAATTCCATACTTCAATGAAACCATCAACAGATCCTGTAACTAAATATTGACCATCTGGAGAAAAGCGAGCACATTCAACATGTGATTTTGTCCCAAATTTTATTTGTTTTGATAATTGTGTCGGATATTTCTCATCTTCTTGATCACGAACAGCAGCTTTACCTCTAAATAAATCTATAGTAGTACCAGGTGGTAGAAGGCCTTGGTGTTGCTGCCATTTTAAAGCTTGACCCAATAGTGCTAATAATCTACTAGATGGTACTACTGAAACTTCTCCTGATAAGGATGTTGCTATGTATGCTCGCCTTTTTTCTTTTGCACTTCCATCTGGATATGCTTCTCTAGGATCAAAATATGATCGAGCAAGAAGATTCTCTGTTATAAATTATAATATTAGATTTAGATGGTACTACTATAATATTTATAGCATGAAAATTTTTAATTTAAAAAAGCTTATATATAATACCTAAGTGAATATATCTTTCAGGTTCTTGTTGTTTCATCATTATCATTGGTTCAGTTTGCCTTAATAAACTTCTTGCTGCACCAAGTTCTCTTAGTTCAATTAATTCCAAAACAACCTTTTAAAAACAAAATTTTAATGATTAGTTGATTGTGTTAAATTTAAATAATTGATTTTGTTCTGAATTTTTATTTATTATTTATACCTGTTCGTATAAATCAATAAGTTTTTTATCTGGTAGTTTCAGAGATTGTATAGCTTTGAGCACTGTATCCCAATGTCCATTGTTTATATCAGCTACAAATCCATCTACACTATCAACTGTATTTAAAGACACCCCAGTTTCATCCTAAAATTTTATTCACTTTTTTAAAATTGTTTATTCAATCAAAATTAAAAAATTACCTGGCTAAATTACCTGTAACGTTTGTAATGTTTTGACAAGATTAGATTCCTTTAAATATTGTTGGATCAATCGAATAACACTATAATAAACATTTACTATAATAAATATATAAAAAATATTTTAGTTAAAATTTAAAAGACAAGAAAATCATTTTTCTACTTGAATTATCTTCATTTTTTTAAAAATAATACAAAAATATGATTTTGAATTTATAAAAATATGTATTGTTTTGGAAAAAATGTAAGATTACTTACTCAGCTGATTCTATTTCAATAGACATTATTTAAAATATATTACTTTAATTTTATTTAAATTTAAGAAATATCAACAAAACTGAATTGATGGGACGCAAATGAACGAGATGAATACAGAGCAGAGATTATTAGAGAGATTGCTGATGACCGTGTTAAATGTTTGTTTCTAAAAACCTAGCGGATGTTTAACAAAGTACATTTCTTGTTCGAAGAACAGTTAAGGGAATTTTAGAGTGAAGTTAAGCATTCTCCCTACTGCGTTAAATGTGAAATGCACAGAACAGACACTAAGAGAACGTTAAGCCTCGTGTTAAACTTTGGCGACAAACATGGCGGCAGAAATATCTTCTCTCTCTCTCGCACATATAGAAACACTAGCGACCTCTGAAAAGTCCGTGGCCCTAACTAAAATTTTTTATAAGTGCTTTAAAATCTATTGTAAAAAAACGTTACCACTACATGTACGAAGCACGAGTATATTCCCTCGTACTTCGCATATGTACAGAAGAACGCTTTCTCCAATAGATTTTAAAGCACTTGTAAGAAAATTACTCGGGCAACAGACTCTTGAAAGGTCGGCAGAGTATCATAAGTGCGAGAGAGAGAGCATATTTCTCCCACCATGAAAATACAACTACTTAATTTAATATAAAAATATACATATTAATTTATACAAAATACATATATATATATTATACGAATATTATATTTAAATTAATTTGTACATAACTTAGCAATGCTTTAATATTACGCATGTATAAATGAATTTTTCAGCTTATTGTATGAAGAAATTTTCTAACAACTACAAACTTCAAGGATAATTTGTGTTTGTCTATCATAAATTCATGTTCAGTACAAGAAATATGGTACAATAAACAATCAGACCATTCCTCTCTGTCTTCAATAGGTTTCATAAAATATCAACTACCTACGTTGTCGCTAAAATTTTAACCTTACTACCAGACTGATTCACTTTCTCTTTCTTTCTCTCTCTCTCTCTCTTTCTCAATCACTCACTCACTCTCATTCTCTCATGCTTCAAAATAAAAATTAACATGTTTTTAAATAAAATAAAATTTAAAAATGAAATTTTGTATAATATTATGTATTATTTTGTATTTTAAAATAATTCAAACAATATTTTGTAATACTTTTGATTAAAATAAAATTAAAAAATGAAATGTTCTATAATATAATGTATTATTTTGATTTTAAAATAATTCAAACAATATTTTCTTATAGTTTTATTAAAAAATATATAAATATATAAAATTAACTAGTCCTCGAACAAAAAATATACATAAGCTTTGAAAATATTTCATTTTTAAAATTATTTTAATCAAAAGTATTACAAAATATTGTTTGAAGTATTTTAAAATACAAAATAATATATAATCTTATAGAACATTTCATTTTTAAATTTTATTTTATTTAAAAACATATTCATTCTCATTTTGATAAATAATTTGATAATAATAATAATTCATTATTTTAATAATGAATTAACCATATAAATTGACTAATAATAAATAAAATATATTGTTTTTCGTAATTATTATTGTACACTATTAAACATTCTTTTCTTTTCATAGTTTTCACAGGTAAAATTTTTTAATGACAGAGGAAAATTCTGCAATCTTGCTATGTATTTATTTTTGGCATTTCATTTTGACAGCTTGCAGAGTACGCATTGATTTTACATTTTTAAATTTTCTCGAAAATTTATTCTTGTTTTTGTGAGTGAATTAAAGTACTAAAAAAATTGCTGTGAAAATGTCTTTTGGGAAAATGAAGTATTCCTGCAAGATGTCAGAATGCTAAAATAAACACTATGCAGGAGGCATTAATACTATTCATATTAATAAGAAATTTCACTCTTTCCCAACGCGTGATGAAATGCGAAATGTCTGGAAGAAAATTTGTGGCATTTAAAGTTCTACCATCATTGCCTATATAAGCTCTTTTTTTGTGTGCGAGGATCATTTTGCTAATTCAGACTACAAAAATAAGGATAAATTTAACTTGAATTGGAATACAGTTCCGAAGTTAAATAAAAGACCACTGTGATATAAGTGAAAGTGCAAAGGAAAAAAATTACAACAATTTTTTTGAATTTTCGACAGCAACAAAAAATATTCTGACGGATAGGCAGAATATTTGCAATGAAGTGGAAGATGACGACGTTACCAAATATGAATGCGGAGAAGAAGATTTTTTATTTCTCTTAAATGAAGAGGAAAAATCTCAAGAAGACAAAACAGAAGAAGAGGACGAAGCAGAGGAAGAGGACGAAGTACAAAATGAAAATGTACCTCAATTATCTATTTTCCCCTTCTCAAAATAAAAAAGTAAGAAAAAAAAATACAAAAATTTTACACAAAATAAATATATCAAAAAAAAATTTAACTCCAAGAAAATTATTTATGTACACGCACATTGTTAAAAAAAATAAAAAAATTGTATAAAAAAATAATTTTAGAAAAAAACGAGTTTGAAAAATTGAAAGAAGTATATAATAAAGGTTTTTTTAAATAATATAGAGTCAAATTTAAATTCAGTTACAAAAAGTTAGAAGTTACAAAAGTTTAGAAATTTTAATAAGCCATTAAGTGCGAAACGCTGGAAATTAAATGATAAAATATTTGCATTAATTTTAAATGAAAAAAGCCCCCGTTTGTATAAATATTTAAGAGCTTTTTTTAAACTGCTATCACAAAGTACATTAAAATTCATCTTAGCAACATTTTCTTTTAACGCGGGCATTAACGAATGGGTAATAAATTTATTAAAATTTCATGTTTTAAAAATGAAAGAATGTGAAAAATTATGTATACTTCAATTTGATAAAATACATTTACATAGTTCTCTATATTATTCAAAACATGAAGATAAAATTACAGGCTTGGAAGATTTCGATCACTAAAGACGAAGTAATAAGGAAGCTAATAAAGCTCTCGTTTTTTTGTTAAGAGGCTTAACAAAACAATGGAAACAAAGTATTAGCTTTTTACTTTACACATTCGTCGATCAGTGCCGAAAACTTAAAAGCAATTTTACTTCATTTGTTAAAAATTTTAAATTCAATAAGTTTGAAAGTTGTGGCTACTGTCTGTGATCAGGGTTAAACGCAACTTTCAGCATTAAAATCATTAAGCGAAGAAATAAATAAAAAAATATATAAACAGATAAATAAATAATAATAAATAAAATATAAACAGTAGATTTCAAAGACGGTCATTATTATATTTTTAAAAACAAACCAGTGTACATAATTTTTTATATTCCTCATTTACTAAAAAATGCGCACAATTCATTAATTAATAATAAAATTATTTTTGATGAAACCGTTGTAACAAGTGAAATCGGGCTCAAAAATATTGTAGAAAAGGAGGCAAAATTAATATACATGAAAAAAGCTTTTGAAATTTCCGAACTCCAGCGTTTCAAACTTTTGGAGAAATTAAGTTTAAATTCATTCAATTTTTCTACTTGTTTTTAAAAATGAGAGTGAAAGTAGCAGCTCAACAGCTGAGACATACAATGGCCGTAGCAATCAATACATATATTACAGGTGGCCTACTGCCCGAAGAGGCAATGGATACCGCGGAGTTTATTAATTTAATTGATTCGTTATTTGATTCTTTGAATTGCTCTAGTTATATACAAACATCATTAAAAGTGTATCGCTCAGCTGTTACTGCGAAATCACCTCATGAAAAACTTTGGGATGATATCCTTGAAAAAATAAGTTCGTGGAGAATTATAAATTTACAAAGTAATGAAGACACCACAAACACTTTCTCGTTTTTAAAGGGGTGGAAAACCACAATAAAATCGATAAAATGTTTGTGGAATGATGTAAGAAAATTGTATAAATTAAGCTTTGTATGTTTGCAGCCTTTGAATGAATATGCAGTAGAAAACTTATTTTCTCAAGTGAGGCAATACGGGATTATGAACAATAATCCAACTTGCCATAAATTTATCGCGGTTTTGAAAACATGTATGATAAATAATTTAGCTTTTTCGAACTATATAAACAGCAATTGTGAAAATAATGAGTGCGAATTATTAGATAATTTTCACTCACTTTTTAATGATAATAAAAAAAATTGATTGTGAGTTGGATGATTGTGATGTAATTAATAAAATGTGTGATAATATTAGTAAAGAAAATGAATGCGTGAATGCAACATCCAGTGACAGTGTTGATATACCGAACATTGTAGATGACATAATAGATAAAAATGCTTTATTTTACGTATCGGGATACGTGTTGAAAAAAATTAATATAAAGGAAAACTGCTCAGAGTGTAAAAAAGAATTATTTACAAGTCAACCTTCCATACATCACACTTTCACTGGATTAAAAAAAATGGTAGATGGCGAAAGACATTTAATGTACTGTAATGATAAGCTTGCTGATTTGCTTAATGAAATCCATATATTACAATATAAATTCATTGAAGCAAATCACAAGCAATTACTTTGTAAAGTAAATTTTAAAAACCAATATAAGTCGTATTTTAAAGAAAAATATTTAATTTGTACAAAACATGATATTTTAAATGATATTTTTTGGAATTTAGCATACCTTTTCTTTTATACAAATATTGCAATGACCAGAATAAATATAAAAAAGTACATAAAATGTCTCGTGGATACTACAGAAACATGAAAAAAATTTTAAATGGATAAGTATGAATGTAATAATTTGTAAATAATTGTTCGTTTAATTTAAAAACTGCGATAGAATGTTCGCGATAATTCTCGTAATTGTACAACACAAGGAAAGGTTGTCACAGAAAAAGTTAATGTTCACCACCTTATTATTTTAATTAGTTTCACACAAATATAGTTAATAATAATATTACAAATTATTAATTCAAATCGAGAAGCGCAACAATCTCAGCGAAGTTCGCACGCAATGTTCACGATAGAACCGGTCGATATTACGCGTGTTGATTGTACGACAGACAAAAGGCTTCTGGCGTCGGAAGAATTTTCAAGAAATTAAGGCACACATTGGAATGTCCGAAAAGTACGAAAGAGAGAGTAAAAAAGGAACAAATTCACCATTTAAGGCATTATATTGCAAGAAAATTTCTCGAGTTCACGCGGAGGTCGCGAATGTAAACATAAAGGTTGTGATCTCTCTCTTCGTAGTCAGACATTCCAGAGAGCTCAACGAATACATTGAACAATAATGTTGTATGAATTTTGCGTAATCGTTAAAATATAATCACACATTTTATAGTCAAAACGTCATTCCAAAGTTTTATTAATATTATATTTAGATATAATGTACAAAGAAATTATTAAATTAAGAAGTATATTGTTACATTGTAAATAAATGAAAAAATAATTCAAAATTCATTATATTTAAATATAATATTAATATTAATATAAAAATGTTAATATAAATGTATAAATCTATTTAGAAGTTGTTAATTGTTTTAAACAAATATAAAAACAAGAAAGTAAATATCAGGGTAATAGATAAAAGTAAGAGGTATTTCAAGTTTAAAGTAAAGAATGGTCTAATACACACTAGCCGAAAAGATTATGAAAGCAATATAGTCATTATTAAAGGATAATACCTGTTAAGTAGATTATTACCTACTATACAAAAGGTAGAACTGTATAAATAGTACTTCTTGTACTAAGTAATACCCTAATATTACAAAACCTTATTCTTTTTAAAAGAAATTAATGTAAATGTATAAATGTATAGTTTTTTTTTTTTTTCTTGTTATAATTTAAATATATTTACATATGTATTTACAATATAATATTAAATTAACATTTTAAATATATACATATATATATATATATATATAAATAGTTAATGAAAAAAAGTTTCATAAAAATCTGCAATTTTCACCATTAACTTTTATTAATAAAATTCTAAAACTGTAAAAATAATAAAAATTCTCCTAACTGTAGATTTTTCATACAATGTTTTTATGTAAATAGCCGTTGTATCGTGTTTAATACAAATAAAAATTTCAGAGTTTCGTATTCTATATGAACGGTTGATAAACAAAAATGTTCATTATTAAAAAATAATCCTAAAAATCAAAGGATATTAAAGGAATTTATTGATTGATCCCAACAATGAACAATTAAAATGATTCCTAAATATAGAAATCCATCTTGTTTTTTTTGGAGCAAAACAAACATTAAATGCAATTTTATCGGTATTTAAAGGCATTCAATTAATATTTCCAAATTTTAAACTAGCAACAGATCTTTGCAATAAAGAGTCTTTAGTGCAAACTCATTCAATGTTAAGGGCAATGGGTGATTTTAATCCTAATTCAACTTGCGGCTTGTATAAATTGACCTTTAGACATATTTTATCAACTAATTTGATTTCTTTGAGTAAATATTCCAATATTTTTGCAGAAAATAAAGATAATAATTCAATAGATAATATTAATATTATTAATAATCATGCAATTAATTAATTAGATATTGTACTTAATTTAATTTAATTTATTAGATACTTTTGATTAATTAGATACTGTAAAAATAAATAAAGCGGTTGAATTGATGAATTTGTTTGACAAAATGGACGAAAATATTATAGTTATGTAACGGGGGAATTCCCTCGCACCGGATGATTTCTCGTCGGCGTCAGGGTTCGGAGGAGGGAAATCAGGTTAGAGTGAGACTACGAGTTTGCTAGAAGGAATAACTCCGAGTTTTATGTTAAACATTACTTAATCTTTAATAAAATATCAAGAAGTAACAGAAATATATTCGGTTTACACAATTAATTCGCGACATGTAGAAAACAGTTCAATAATAGGTTTTGGCGAAGTCTAGCATAGTATACAAAGTCTCTCATTCTTTTCACATTCGCTCGGTCATACATATACTTCGCGGGCGCGGTCCGCGAGTTCTCGCGGTGTCGGGGTCGCGGGGGCGGTTGCTGATCACCCGCGGGAGGTTACAGAGGTAGATTGCCCCTAACCGCGGGGGTTCGGGGTGTCTAGATCGCGGGGGAAGGCCGCAGCTCTTCCTTGACGTATTTACAAAAGTCCGGACGTGCTAACCGCGAGTATCTGCGGTTGCGGAGGCGCGGGTGAGTTAATGATCACTCGCGGGGCGCTTATATGTTGCCTTATATGCTAGTTCGCGAGGTTGGAGTCGCAGGGAGTCGCGGATTACCCATGACATGCGTTTCGCGGTTTTCCGGGATACCCGCGGGTATCCGCGGTGTCGGAGTCGCGGGGGGAGTCGCAGCTCACCCCCCAATGACACGCACGCTACTTACAACTAATCCGCGCTTAGTCGCGGTGCCGGGGACACGGTATTCGCGGTTTTACCGTGTCGCACACTCATTCGTTCAGTGGAAACTCTGGGCGTGAGGAATCGCGACGCCACAGTCGCGGGGAGACTCGCTAGTCACCCGCGAGCCACACACACATACGCGCTATCGAATCACACACACACTCACGCTTCTATAACTAAACTTACTGACTAACTTATAATTAACGCATATCACCTTATATATTCATTTAAACTACCCACTACCATTAAAACTAGGGGGCGAGAGGGGTCGCGGGGGGGCGACGTGTTGCCTGGTAAGTATCCGGGGCAACACGCACTTTAGGTCGCGGGCGAGAAACGGCACATCACCTGGCAAGTATCTGGGATGACGAGTCGTTGGAGTCGCGGTCTGCGCCTCGGCAATGATCCGGAGACACTCCAGATGACTCGCGGTCGCGGGCGACGTGTTACCTGGCAAGTATCCGGGGTGACGGGTCGTTAGGGTCACGGTCTATGTCCTCGTTCTGGGTCAGGCTTGGCCGTGTGCTCTGGCAACTATCCGGGAGCATACACCTAGGCAAGCCCAGAGAGGAGTCAGGACGGCGCAGCCGTTACAGTTAAAATTGGTAAAAAATACTTATTCGAAAAAAATGTGATAGTATTTTTCGCCGACTATAAAGCTAAAAATGTATTAAAAATATAAATGTGACGAGTGTCAAATTTAATTAACTAAAAATGCAAGTGATGCGCTAAATATTGATGAAGAATATATATTATTTAGAAAATATTCACATTCGATTGATGAAATTTCTCATTCGTCATATATAACATGACCATCCGATGAATATGTACAAATTCTGAATTATCAACTTCAAACTTTCACACTCCATGAAAGTGTTTGGCAAAAAAGAAATTTATTAAATATATTACAAAATTTAATAGAAAAAATAACAAATAAAAAATATCCACAATAGTTAAATAAAGAAAATAATTGTTGTGTACATATATTGTAGGCTTTATATTTTTTTTTGCTTGTAAAAATTCATGCCACAGCACGAGATCATAATAATAAAAGGAAAGCTACAAAATTAAAAAATATTTTACACATATGATTTTGTTGTTTCTGTAAAATATTTTTAAAAGTATTAACAATTGCATTGTATTATTATATTTATTGTTATTGTATTAAAAATCGTGTAAGATATTTTTTAATTAATAAATATTATTTATATCACAATAAATTATAATTGTCAGTTTTATTAAGATAATTGTTTCTTTAATTTAAAAAGTCTGCGATAAAATGTTCGCGATAATTCTTTATAGTGTATAACACAAGCGAAAGGTTGCTCAAATTAATATTTACCGCCTCATTTTCAGACTATATAAAAAAAATATATTGAATCAATAATATAACAATATAGTTGAATATAATGAGAAGCTAAATATTTACAGTGAAAATTGTACGCAACGTTCACGAGAGAACCGGTCGAAAAACACGTGTGAATTCAACAACGAACGAAAAGTTTCTGCTGTCGTATGCTTTTTCGAGAAAAAAATAGGGCACGTACAGATATATTTGAAAAGCATAAAAGAGAGAGAGAGAGAGCGCGCGCAAATACATTTGAAGACATTGTACTTAAAAAGAAAGATTCTCGCGACAGCAAGAATGTCGCGAATATAAACAAGACGTGATTTCTCTCTGCATATTCAGACATTCCAAAGAGCTTATTGAATTCACTGAACAATAATGTTATTTATGTATATTAAAAAATAATGTGTATTATAGTTTACTAAAATAATTGTACTTATAAATGTACATAATTTATAAAATGTATGTAAATCATGTGAAAATAAAAAAAAGTTATAATTGTAAATATATATTAAATTTTTTATGTAATACATTATATAATTTATAAAATATCCTATAAATGTAAGGATTTAATTAGAATTTATGTACATTTCTTTTTAAGCTG
This sequence comes from Eupristina koningsbergeri, assembly GCA_018907245.1. Lineage (NCBI taxonomy): Eukaryota > Metazoa > Arthropoda > Insecta > Hymenoptera > Agaonidae > Eupristina > Eupristina koningsbergeri. The sequence goes on from JACCHV010000093.1 coordinate 439,149, forward strand.
ATATTACATATAAAAAATGTAATGTATCTAATGTAAATTATTATTTTTTTAAATATTATGTAAAATAAAAAAGATACACTGTTTATAATGTTTTTGTAATGTTGTTATGTTTGTAAATTATTTTATTTATTTAATACTCAATAAATGTAGTATTACTTTGAATTTATATTTGCCATTTATGTCAAATTTTATTTAAAATATAAAAGTTATTATATATCTAATATTTAAATAAATAAATGTAATAATTTATGCATTTATTTTAAAATATTTAAGTATTTATTTATAAAATTAATAATAATAATATATTTATACACATTATTTTTGAAATTCATTATAATTTTATCAAATATTTATTATTTAAACTTATTTTACTATTATATTTATTATTCATCCAATACTTTGTAATATGTGTAGAATAAAAAAAATATATTTCATGTGTATATAGCGATGATATGTAATTTAAACAGTATTATAAATTAAAAACTTTATTAAAATAATATTCCTAACAATCCTATCACTAATTTTATTATATTATTATATTATGTGAAGCGACAAAAATTAAGAAATTTGTATGAATAAAATAGAGCATATAAAATAAACATATATCATTCATAAAAGTTTTTAAAACAATCCAACCATGAAACACAGCGATTCTTAAAGTAATTGTATTCATAATATTTATGATTTTATAAAAATTATTTAAATACTTAAATGTTTTCAGTTTATTTATTTATTTATTTTAAATAAAATTATGGTCACCTATACAATCTAAATTGTAAAAAAAATCATTGATGTATATTCGTGGGCACATTTGTTTATAAATGAAAAGGTTAGAGATGTATATAATAAAGTATACATCGAAACTGCCTTTTTCCCCTATTCTTAATATAAAGATGTGGAGGGAATATGCCTATTGTTTCATTTATTTTTTAGGAGCATTTCTTTTAGTACATTTGAAATCTACCAGGTTTGCAACGATCGCCTCGTGACGCATTTTTAATACGTATGACTCGATCTCCCTTTTCATCTCTGTCTAAATCTAAGAATTTGTAAATAATACTTTTTATTTTTTTAATCATTGTTTAAAAAAAATATTTCAAATTTAAAAAGTTTTTAATGTAGAATTTTAATAATAATTGTCACGTGTGTAATATTATTGTTACTGATCATGTCAATAATCGCAATCGTGACGAATTCGAAAAAGAAAGGAAAATAATACATGCATTGGAAAATAAAGACAAAGCATTAGGAAATTGATGATGAAGGAATCGAATTCAGTAGCGAGTAACATAAAAGCCGCGAGTAATAAGAACTTTTGAATCCGTCAATCGTAAAAATTTAGCATTAGAGCCGAAAATGAATATCCGAGGGTCTATTAATAGACAATAGACGTGATAACTGATAGGGCACTAATCAAGCATCTGGAAAACACCACAGACCTTCGAGGGAGAATTCGCGAATTTACAGTTCTCCATCCAGCACAAGTAATGGGTAAAATTGAAAGAAACATATGAGCACTGCGATTCCGAATCTTGAACGGGTTACATAGCGAGGATATTTCGGTTCAGAGCTCCTTTATAATGAATCGTGAACAATAGATTCGGGAAATTGATATTTCTTTAATACAACGAAAGAACTGGTTACTTTATATGCACTTAGAGTCACGACATATTCAATCGATTATATTATATTATATTATATCGAGATGATAACCTGTTCAGGATTATCATATCGAAGATATTTCGGTTCGGACGAATCTCAATACCATTTTTTTTTTTAAAATTCCAATACTACTTTACTTTAATAATTAAATGAATAATTTAAATTAAAATATTTAAATAAAATATTTATGAAATTCTTACCTTATTTATATTCTGTAATAATCTTATTTAATATTTATATATTTATATTATAATTTTTTTATAGTATCAATATATATATATATATCTATATATATATATATAATATATATATAATCTCTCCTTTATTTTGAATTATAAATTTAAATTAAGTTATTTTATATCCTTGAAATTTATATGATTAAGTATATTAAACATTATATTTAATTAACTAACACCAATTAATTTTCAAAATAAAAATATGAATATAATTAATATACACACTTCTCACTACATAATTGTAAAATTAATTAATATAATTAATATTATTAAATATATATCTAACAATTATGTATTATATGTATCTATTAAAGGATAATTATATACTGATAATTAATGAAACTTTCTTTCTTCTTCAAAAAGAAAGTTCCATCTTTTCACATCACTATTTTAATTTTTAATTAAAATTAAACCAATAATCAAATTTACTGATTTTTATTTAAATTCATCAAATTTAATATTGGTCGCATCACAACCAACAAGTCCCTTTTCCTTTGTATCTGTCATAATTTAAATTTCAATTGGCTATTATCAAAATAACCAATCAAAACACTCAATTCAGATATAAAAGAAAAATATTGTTCAACCGATAAGTATAGAAACTATACTTATCGGTGGCAGTACAACACTAATAATTTATACATCACTAACCTAATTCATATATGCATTTTAATATATATATATATTGTAACGCGAATGCGTACATACATTCACACACACTCACACATACACTCACACACCGATACACGCACACCGCCGAGCCCAATGTTTACATTTGCGAAATGTAAATACGCCGCTCGAGAATGATCTCGAACCTTCCAGAATGTTCTCGAACGTTCGGGAGAGTTCGGGATCATTCGGCCGCGCATGCTTCGAAGTCCCGAACACTTATACACGGGTTTTATGGGCCGACTCGAGTATAAAAGCCGGCGTCCGAAAGCGAAAAGCACCTTTCTGCTCGCATCTCTCCTGTTGCTCATATCTTACCTGGTCTACGTATTGTATGGAAAGCCAAATCATCCCTCTCTCTTTAACCGGTCTACACATTGTACGGAAAGCCGTTCTTCCCTCCCCAGACCTACGTATTGGACGGAAAGCCAAGCCGGACTCTCGCCTTTCACCGCTGAAAGGCCAACGTATTGGACGGACAGCCTTCTCAAGGTTTTCCCCTACCCCTCGTAGCGACGGGATAATAAATGCACCTCGCTTTCTTAATAAATGCACGCCTCTTTCTTGTTAAGTAATGAATAAACCCCGTTTTCTTGTTTTTCTCACATTAGCATCCGATAATTGACCGTATATCGAACCGACCGATAAAGCCCGATACTGTTATACCGATCGACTTTTACCGAATTATACATATAAATTTAAATGCACCAGCGTTGCAAGTAATTATTGAAATTCGTTATTTTTTTTTCTTAAAAAATTAAATTTAATTTCCCCGTTAAATTTCACGAACATTGCACCACTTGTTTACTAAAATCCACATTTATATAATTTGTTACAGAAAAGAGACGTGAATAAATCTGGGAATTTAATCGCTTAAATTTTATTTATATTTTTTTTACCCTGCTGTTGTGTTCCGCCTCCCAATCGTGGTTCCCGGACAGCATGCACATCCGCGCAATTTATTAATTTAATTCATTCTTTTCAATTTTATTAACACCAGTTTAAATTTAAATTTAATAAATTTATTGAAGCGCGGGGACTAACCCGTTACAATATATATATATATAAAATACATATTCGCGCCTCTATCTGTGTCACTTCAATTTAATGACTGAAGTGCCGTTTACACTAACAAAACTTCCGCCAGTACATCAAACTAAAATGAAACCGGGGTGCACGTTGAAAAGTTGTCAACAAATAACAAAATTAATATTTCATAAATCTTTACAACGCTATCTCATCAAATTCATAAGTCAAATATAAAATAAAAATAATAATTTATCAATATTATACAATAAAATCAGTAATATTATTAAGATACTTATTTTCATTAATAATAACTTATATCATTATTTTTCAGGTTTGTTCAGTAACGTTTAATTATTAAATAATTTTATATCATTACAAAGTACATAAATACATTAACTTGTGAATATCAAATGTTGAGATCTTATCAATAAATAATTAAATTAAATTTAATCCAAGTCTTTATTATACATCGTAGTTTAAATTAAGATTATTTATGAAATGTTTTAAAATCAATTAACAATTGAATAATGATTAATAATTTATAATTTATTGCACAAATCAAACAATAGCAAGATCAATTAATACCAATCTCCACTATCCCCGAGCGTTACGGTAATCACAAGCTACGTAGTTGTAAAAATGAAAATTAGAACAAACCCGTGACATAGCAAATATGACTCTAAACACGAGATAGATCGATTTCATACATAGAGAAATGAGAAAGAGAAAGGAAAGATATGATTAGTAAAAATCTTCTCTTGTGGTCTAGTCGAAAACATCAGATTAATATGCATATACATATGCTAATTCTTTTTCTACTAAAATATAAGGAATTAATTTCAATGCATCCGTAACAAATTGTATATTATTCCTGTGTGTTTCAACGAACACTTTTTTCATGTGATAATACATTATAAACTATTATCTTTTTTTCTAGTATATTTATATACATACTACTATATGAATGTATGCAAATGACTAAAAACATATATATTTTAGTTCGTGCTGGTAATGAAGAGTAAAGGAATAATACGATGACTCAATTGATACTCTTAAAATTTTAATTGTTACTTTTTTTTGCAATTATTATTTATAATAACATCATATTATATGAGATTAATAAATTATTATATTTTTAATATTTAATATTTTTGTAAGTATTATGACAGATATAAACAATGAGATTGCTAATAAGCATAAGAAAAATTGTATTAAATTGTCACTGCTGTCTCTAGTGGTTAAATTAAAATCATTTTCGTGGAGAAATGAAAGTTTACCAAAAATGAGGAGTAGAATAACATATGAAAAAATAAAATTTTTTTAAATATTAGAATTCATATTAAGAAGGTGGCTTCAATTTTTATGTTGAACTTGGTGTCGAGGATGTTTAACTTGACTTTATATTCTCAATTTGTATATTGTCCAGTGATACAATAGATTAACATTGATATAAGTAATCTTTTTCTTCGTCTCTGTTTATATAATGGATAATTCTATAAATTGTTTTATAGATTTCGTTGCTTTTCAGAAAGTTATTATTTAACTTTATTTGATATAATGACAAAAATTTCGTAAGTGTGTTAGGGTCGATCAATTTAAACACGTGTGATAAGTATGTAGAAATTGTTCATAATTTCTTGTTTGTATGCTAGAGAGCTTATGAATTTAATGTTCGAATATGTATTAACTTGTTGGAGATAAATAGATGTGTGACGAGATGGCTCTCTTCGCCATCCATGGGTGAAGGGCAGAGTCGAGCTCTCGTCGGAAAATTAGCAAGATAATTTCGCCGGGATCAAGCGGCAACCGGTCTACCCAGGATTTGAATCGGTGGCAGGCGGGAATAATAAAAAAAAATTCAGTAAAGAATTTTGATAAATAATTTATCACCCGACGACGAATCCGTTTACCTAGTTTTTCTAAAAAAAAATTACAAAAGCATAATATTAGTTGGTATGCGGATCGCTTGAATTAAAATTATTGCTACGATAAGCGACACTGAATATATTCGCAAATTTTATTTACAAAATTTAATTTATTCGGAACAATTTCATACGTCTAACAATTCCTCGACAATATTTACTTCGTCGAAACGTCTATTCGGTGCGCGATTGCTACTGAGATCGCCGACAATAACAAAGACGCCGAACGTAAATACACGCGCGACCGTTTTTCAGCTCCCGAGTAATTATTGAAAATAATTATTTTACAGTACTTTTGTAACACTTATATTTTGCAAAGTTTTACTTACAGAAATTTTATTCAAATAGAAAGAAAAAAATTTTGTACGATTTATACCTAAGATATTACTTACGAAATAACAAACAATTATTAACGCGACGCGAATAACGAGAACAGTCGAATCCGGTGAGGTTTTTTTAACTTCTACGGCCATGAATGAAATCGTGATGGAAACGACAAGAAGGAAAAGAATAATTAAGAAAAAAAACGGACGGTGTATTGAGAGCGGTTAATAAGACGCCCTTGATACGTGAGGAAGCTCCTGCGGAGCTAAGGTTTGGAAACTTGGTGTTTCCTGGTAATTGCATCGGACGCAATTACCAGAAGCCGCAGACTCTCTTACGCAGATAAGAAGGAATTAAAAGCGCAAGCGATTTTCAATTTTTTTTAAGGAGTTGAAACAGCACAGAATCGTGAAAGTTTCGGATTGTTTTGTTGTCACGGAATCGTGTACAACTAGAGAGTCTGAAGAGAAGGTTATATCAGGAGCGAGGCCAGAATGAATTTACCCCGAGGCTAGTGCTCTCGTACACCACATAGCCTCAGAGAAAAATGATTGGCTTTTCGCGGTCACGATGGGCTTCAGGCATGTGCCAGTACATGCGCAAATGAGAGGTCCAAATGCGGAACTTGGAGCATCGAGGGGGGGGGGGTCGCCGCGGCATGAACTTAGCAAAGAGCGTGTCTCGTTACAGATGTAATAAAAGCGTTTGCCCTTGACTGAGCGAGTTGTAGATTGAGATCAATAACAATTTAAAGAAATGACATATTTATATAATTATATATCCCATCCTGAATTTAAACAGTCTCAATTTAATAAAAATGAATAATGATAAAGTAAGGTAAGGAATAAGGGATAAAATGTCTAGTTGCTACTCTTTATAACACCTGAAGTTCTTAGAAAAATTATACTCAATTCTTCTTACTTGAATATCCTTTTATATTATAAGTTATTTTTTATTATATTTTATGTAATGACTTGTTAATTGATAATATTTAAAAAAAATTTAGGTAATGACTTATTATACCCTTGAATTGCAACGAGACTTGCTAGAAACTTCAAGATGGCTCCTTGCCCCCCTTAAAGCTTCATCCGTATTTAGTCCATCATATTAACTTGTGTATCGTTACACGACGAGCTATATGGGGGGCCTGTGGAAAATGGAAGCCGGCTGCTCGGGGGGCAGAATTGCTCTGGGCTCGGTTCAGATCGTACGATGCTTTCCACATACCCCGCTGCACACGATTCAATGACAGCAAACCTCTACCTGCTACCGCTACCACGATTTCTTAGCAGCAACCACCCGCATCGTTTCCGTTTTCTTGGCGGCCTAATCCTTAAGGGTTTGACTACTTGCAGTCATCATGTCTCCGGCTTACTTTTGTTTTTCTCCGACGTGTAATATTATTTATTTGCCCATATTTGTTAAATGAAAAAGAAAAACCGAAAACAGCTCACTATCCGAAATGTCTTCGCGTGTATAGAAATTTGTAAAGTAATTATTTAAAATAATTACTCAAATTTCGGATGGTCAGTTAATCTTGGTGTATCATTGTTGATATTATTGTTTATGTCCGTGACCCACCCGGCGATCACTAGACATAACTTAAATGTTATAAATATGAAATGATTACTACTATTTTATTTCAGGGATTAGCGGCTGTGAATTAAATTATTATATTATTCGATTTAAAAATTAAATCCACGATTGTTATACACTATATCATTGATTTTGTATTTATCTAGGAGAGCTGCTTATTAAAGTACATCTTCCTGGTGGAATTTATTTATTTAAAATGATTTTTTATTGACTGCACCTGTGAGCAATATTCCAAATCCCTGGCAAACCGCCGCTTATCCTGGCGTTAATTTTTCTCTGGGTTTCAGCGAGTACTCGACTCTACCCTTTATCCGTGAAGGGCGAATAGAACTGTCTGGTTACAGAATAATAAAAAGATGATTTTTATATTTATTGTTACTTTATAATTTACGTTTTATATCCTTTCTATTGAGTGGTCTTATCAAAGTATTCTATGATTTTTCATGATTGTTGCTATTTTGATGATTAAATATTTCGAAGTTCAATTCTATTGTGTTTTTCGTTATTCAACGCTTTTTTGTGAATAAATATGATAATCATTGTAATATTGATGAGGTTTAAGATTAACCAATGATTCATTAATAAATATTAATTACAAATATTGACAATTTTTGCTTTAAAATAAACTATATTATGTAATGGATATAGTATTACTCTTATTTAGACAGATTACGAAAATTCCATCTATATTCTTAGACAAAATCAATATATAAAGACAAATATAAGAAATTATGTGTATAATATAAGAATCACCTCTTCTCAAATTTAATGTGAAGTAAAGTCGAAATCCCTTGTAAGGATCCTGTATAAATAATAATATCGTATTGATGTGCAAAAGACTGTTTTTAACGGAATACGAAGACAAGGTTAAGCTGAAATGCAGAAGAAAATGACCTTTTCTGGACCTTTATACTCGATAAAGTCTGACGGATGATTAATGCATTGTGCCAACTGGATGAACATTGTCGTAATTAATTATTATTTATATTTTTGCGCTTTATTATATATGGATTTAATCTGGGTATATTACGAAATGAAAATCAAAAGAGGCATAGTTTAATAATGAATTCTAGCTAGGACATAATCGATTTCTATACAATTCCCTACTGCACTGATGTGTAAGTATCAATGAAGACTGGAAGTTTGTAATGATATAAGAATGTTGTTTCATATCATTATTAACTTAAAAAGAAAATAATGATATTAATTATATTATATTGAATTAAGTATTTTATTTATGTAAATAATGAATAATTTATATTAATTTTATAATGATATTGTTGCTGTGTTGTATTATTGAATAATTATATTTAAATGAATAATGTTTTATTGATTGTTGACAACTTGTCAACACGCGGCCCATATTTTACTTTTAATTTAATACAATAGCGGAAGTCTTGTTAGTATAGACGGGCTTAGGTCGTTGAATTGGAGTGAGATAGAGATAGGCGCGAATATGTATATATTAAAATGCATAAGTAAAGTGATGTGAGTGTTATAAAATTATTAATGTTGTGCCGCCACAAGATGGCCGATAAGTGTAGTTTCTATACTTATCGGTCAAACAATAATTTTCTTTTGTATATGAATTGAGGATTGTGTTTAGTTATTTTAATAATAACCAATTGAAATTTAAATCATGACAGGTACAAGAGAAAAGGGACTTGTTTTAATATAAATTATTGGAGGATTATTAATTCATATATTGATATATATTCTCTTATTTTATATTATTATAAATAATCACAGATAAGGTAAGATTTTATATATATATATATAAATAAATATTAATAAATTATTAATTTTCTAAATATTAATGAATATTGTGTTGGATGATAAAGGGTATTGAGATTCGCCCGAAAATCTCATATTTTGATGTTGAATCTCCCCGTTATTTAATTAATTATTTTCTTGTTGTTGTTATAATTATTGAATAATAATTTGTTTAATAGTTTTGAATAATAATAAAGTGAAGTGTAGTGATAAGAATATATTGTTATGAAGAATACAGTTCGGGAAAGTTTGTTTTAATTGATTTGTAAAATTTAATTTCTATAAATTTACTGTATTACAAGTTTTCTGATCTGGTGGAAAACTTTGCGTTGCCCACAAATTTATCTATGTAGAGGTCAAACCACTTTTCATCAAGAACAAATCACCAGATGTACATTTTTAAGTGGATTCTTTTGTATGGTAATAAATAATTATATATTGCGGAGCATGATAACTCATTAAAACATTGTATAATTAAGACAAAGATGTTTTTGTCAGAGTTTTTATTGCTTTTCTCTTTTCTCACTAGAAAAGGAGAATTTTAATATTAAATTATTTTCAGTTAAATGTTGCAACATAATACGATACGATAAAGTTTTATATTGTTGTAACACCACGATCTCTTTATAGATCGGGGCCGGGATGCACTGAGTCGGAGGATGGGTTCTCCAAAAAAAATGACAAAATTTATTTTAATATTTAAAAAAATGTTATTTTATTGTATTTCATACAATAGCGTGAAATTCAAATTTCGGCGGGTTTGTTTGTTTCGTTTCTCGCCAATGGTTCCTCTGTTGTATTCTGAAACAGAGTTTATTCACCTTAGTACTACGTAAATATCAACTAAACGATCGTGCTTGCAGTTATGACACAAGACACGTCGTTATTTACGTTCAATACTAATCAATATACGGCGTCCTTGTTGTTATGACGCAAATGACGTCGTATATTATTTTGTCAAGACCACTGTTCTTACTGTTATGACATAAGAACAACTAGTATCGATTTCCTTTAATTGTCTTTATAATTATTTCTGTGTAATCACAGAATATAATATTAAAGACAATAATTTTTATCATATAGTTCTTAGATTTTGAACTAAGCATTCGTTTAATCACGATAGCTTCGTTCAAAGTCCCAAGCAAAAAGGATCCTCTCTGCATTTATTTCCCCGTTTATATACACGCGTTTTACCGCATTTTCCATTTTCTCCTTCTTGCGGCGAGGGGATAATTAACGTCAGTTTCTAAAGAGAAGTCGAGCCGGCCGCGTGCGATTTGCGCGATTTGAAACAATTAGTTATTTTAAACGGTTTTATTATGAATCGGCAAATCGCGAGTGATGATTTCGTTCGAAATGTCCCACCGCGAACAAAATCTCCCTCTTCGATGGGAGGTAACTGAACTCGTAAGGGTAATAAACTTATAACCTCCAAGTGAATTTCGCGACGATGTGCAATATCGTCGCATTGTTACGTACGTAACGAAATTCGACATAATTTAGTAACTTACAATTCAAAAGTTGCAAATTATAGCATAAAATCGGTAACGATTGGAATTATGAAATAGTTGATCGGCATAAAGTTGATCCAGATTCACAAGAGGTGTGGAAATAATTAACAAATACTGAAGACAAGTGGGTTAAACAGGTAGTGGGAGAATTCAAAAACTTGCAATAGAGAGATATAAAAACTCAGTCAAGATCACACAAGAGGTTCCCGGTCGAGTCGAGTAAGAAGTAACGCGTAATTAACGAAAGACGAGAAGTGTAACAATAATTTAATAAACGGTCGCAATTAGGGTACAACTGACGTATCACGAGCCACATACACATAACAAACTCTTTCTTCCGATTATATGAAATAAACCTAAAGTCGTGAATATTAATCATCGTATCATTCATTGAAGTAACCCGATCCTCGCAAAGGCTGAGACGTTTTGACGGACTCAGCTACGGCGGAATACTAACCAGGCGGTAAAATAAATAATACATAATAATATATATATTGACGATACTTAAATACGTAATAATATTTACATATACAATTTAAGACATATTTTATTTACACGAAAATGTATGATTTTATTTTATAAATTTTTTTTTAAAATTATTTATAAATGTTGTTATGTGTAAAAATATTTATATATATATATTTTTCTTGTATGTAAAACACTATATTTATCATTTTTAATTTCTGTAGTGCATTCAAATAGAACTCGTACAGTGTGGTAGTTTGACAAAGTTTTAAATATTGGTTGAATTTGTTTAAACAAAGATATTAACTATTTTATTGTAAGTATTATATCTTCTAAATTATATATTTCATATTAAATAATATTTTATTATTTACTTAATATTTGTATTAAACGTTTTGTTTCTAATATTATTATATTTCTAATTACACATTAATGACGGAAGCATGATGTTTAATAAAAATAATAGGGAATGATTTTTTAAAATATAAATATTATAAAAATGGCTCACTAAAAATTAAAGTAACAATTAATTTCAAATAATTCATCAATTTTTCAAAAAATTAAGTGTATAAATAATTTCATATATTTCCTAAAAAATTTTTTAATAACATAAAGTTACATAATAATTTTAATTTAAACAATTAAAATTATTAACTTTAATTTAATAAGTTATTTTATAAATATGTTATAAATTCAAAAGCATTAAATATATTAATGTAAGTGTTGCATTATATAAATGTATGTTTAAAATTATTGTATTAAATTTAAATAAAGCAATCTTCATTATTTATTATTTATATTAAAATTTTGTAAAAAAAAAGTAAAATTCACTCTTAATTGTTCATTAAAATTTATATAAATCTCCTTATTGTCAAATTGTGTACAATTATAGTTTAAAAAATACTCTCAAGGTTCACTGCAATCGATATTAAAGTTTTAAAGATGTAAAATATCAGCAGTTTCATTACTATTTAAAATCACAAAACTATGTTTTATAAATATCATGTCACGTCATAGTTTTATTCCCTAGTAAGTACGTGGCTTTTCCATCAAAAAGATTGTTATAAAAATATTAATTATTATTGTTTTATATAGTTTTTGTATATTGAATTGAACAATAAATTTTTTTTATAATAATTGATTTTTAATTATTACAATATCGATAATAGTAAATACATTGTTTATTATTTTTCTTAAATAGAAATAAAAGCTAATAAAGAAAACGAATTGTCTTTTCGTATAAACACAAAATGGTACATAAATTTTTTATGAAAAAATTGCACACAAATCTTAATACATAAAATATAAATGTAAAATATATATATATAGATATATATAAATCATTTTATTTTTATAAATAATTATAACGTAAATAAGAAATATTACTGTAATAAAAACTAAAGTTATAATTCGAATATGTAAAACATATTAAATTTTTAATTAGATATATATTCCTAACATATTGCTTAAAATAAATATTCTTTTTAAAAATACTCATTTTTTTTCATAAATTATTACATCTTAAACTAAAATGTACTAGTATTTATAATTTTTTGTCAATGTAAATATGTATTAAACAATTTTTATTTATTTTACACAATAAAAATAAGAATAATGTAAACAATATTTTTTTTTCTGTAGCCTACTGCACCTAGTGCAACTTCTGTTGGAACAGCTGGCCGTTCACCCAGTAAAGTTGTAACTTCTCGTACTGGATTAGGAGGTACTGTAAGACAACGTAAAACTGCAACAGCAACATCTGTAAGAAATCGCAATACTGGAACTAACTCAGGAGGAATGTGGCGATTTTATACAGATGATTCACCAGGAATTAAAGTGTGAATAAATAGTTTTGATAATGATTTACAACAACTTTATAATATTTATTTAATACGTTTCACTTACTGTTGAGTTACAAAAATATCTATTTGCAAACTAATTTTTTAACAATTCAAATAAAAATATTTAATATATAAATTGTATTAAATATAATATTGATTTTTTCAAATATTAATATAAAATATATTAAATTTATAATTTAAAATAATTTTACAGAGGACCAGTACCTGTTTTGGTGATGTCATTACTTTTCATTGCATCTGTTTTTATGTTGCATATTTGGGGAAAATATACCAGATCTTAAAATCTTATATAAGCTGAAATCTTATTTTACACAAAAGTGATCATTTTAAATATATCAGAGAAGAAAAATAAATTCAATGTATATAACAAATATAAAATTTTGAATAATGTTTTTATTATAACTTATTTAAAGGAAAAATTTTCCTGTCATAATTTTATTTTTCATTCTTATAATGCTTTAAAAATTGATCAAACATCAATACATGACTAAATTATATTTATATTGTGTTCATGTGTATTTTGATCTTAAAAAAATTAAAAATTTAATTTTATATATTACTACTATACAATATTCATCTACAACATTGTATTAATATTAAACAATAAACAATAACATTTTAAAAGAATATTAATTGTATAAAATATATTTAATTTAAAGGTACAATACAAATATTCTTTTCCTTTTTTTAATATAGTTTTATTTTTCTTTAACAATATAATATTTGTTTAACAATATTCAGTACATTTGTTCTTTTATTATTTTTTGCTATTAAATAATGATAAAATTAGAGATAGAAATGAATAAAACATAACTTGTATGTTTTTCATAATTGTATTATAAAGGAAAAAAATGTTGAGTAATTTGTATTATTGTATCATTGAAAGACATTAAAAAATGTAAATAGTCTTATGTAAAATTTTTTTTCATAATTCTGTACATTATTTTCAAATATATACACATCTTTTTACAAAAAATTTTTTTTATAAAAATATAGATAGATATTGTCCACTTAGTATTATTTAAATTAGATTCAACAAATAATTTATATTAAGATATTCAGATTAATTTCTGCTTTGAGATATATAATTTTGTAAATTTAAATATTGTTTTCAATGATTATTACCAGACACATGTACGTTTTTGGTGCAAAATACATTTACATGTCTAGTCAATATTAAAATATAACCTAAAATTTTATATCTTCTTCTGATGTAGAGTAATATAAAATTATACAGCTTTTATATATAAAACTTACAAATATTTATTTATGAATAGTGCAATATAAAAACTATTTCTTATTAAAAAAATAGGAATGTATTTGCACAGAAAAATATATCACATAATCTGGTATAATCTAAAAATTTTACCATAGGACTAGTTTAATTTTACTTTTTATCTAATATATCTAAAGTAGATTTAAAAATTTTTTGAGTCATATTCTAGTGAAAAAATTTCTCTTAAATTTAAAAATATTTTTGTTGATATATGTAAAAAATTATGCAATTATTAAAAAATTTAATAAAATAATACTTCATTTTAAAATATAATAATGTATAAAAATAATAAATAATTCTATTTTATTTATTAAAAATAGTTATCCATTTTTTATTCAACATGAATAATCTAATAATTATAAAATAGTCAAAAAAAATTCTATGTAAACTAAACAAACAGTAAGTAAATTATAATTTCATTACCTTAAAAAATATCAAAACACATTTTTTATTACTAAGTACATTAAATATAAAACATAAAACTCTAAAAGCAATTGCATAAGAAAATGTATATATCAAAATTTTAATATTTTTACATTAGATTTGCTACTGATACTAAAACAGTCTTGTTTGTTACATACAATATGAATACATTTATAAAAATTGCTAGAGAAATTGATTCACTAGAAGGATATACATATCTATTCATTTGTAACACGATTTGTTTGATTCTCAATAACTTCCAATGGATCAGTCAAAACAAGTTCTGACTGCTCTGTCTCTTTATGAAAGGCTATAATGATCTTTTCCTCATTTGAAGATTGACTGTCTGAGGATCCTTCTTGAGTTGATGTTGCCGCTTCCTGAAATAAAATAAAATGACCCACTTAATTACATTAATATTTTTCAAGATAAGAGAACTTTTTTCTTTCACTGATTACAAATTCAACATTAATGATAAATTAATTATTTGAATGATTACACTAATATTTATTTAAAAAAAAATTATTTATTTTATACATTTATTATTGTATTTATTATTTGTATTGTTAACTGAAAAAATATTAAATTACTAAAAAATAAATCATTCTTAAATATACTCTTACTTTTGAGAATAAAAATATAACTTTAATTTTATGTATTTATATATATATGAGTTACTTATTACATAAACATTTTAATATAATTTAAATAAGAATTGCATTAAAAATCCAATTTGGACTAACCGTGCTACGAATTTTCATATGAGTTTTAATGTGCTTTGTGAGATGATCTGAACGCATAAACCTCTTGGTACATTCTGGACACTGGAATCTCTTCTCACCAGTATGAGTACGTCTATGTCGTTGTAATTCATCTGAACGTGTAAATTTTTTATTACAAAATATCCAACTACAAACGAATGGACGTTCGCCTGTATGCCACCTTAAATGAGCTCGCAGATGTGATGTCTTGCCATATACCTTACTACAGCCTGGAATATGGCACACGTGCTGGCGTTTCCGTGTCATATCACGATTTCTATAAAACAAAAAAACAAATAAAATATAAATGTATTATTAAATAATGAGATATGGTTGTTCAATAAATAATATAATTTGCATGTTTAAAGTAACTGCAAGATCATCTATGTGTGCGATTTTAAAATGAGATTTCTTAATGTAATAGTTTCATAAATACTATTTCATTGGTATACCAATGGTATGCTGTTGTTTGGTAGTTATTTCAACATAAGTACTTTTAATGAATTTAAAAGTAAATAAAATTAAAATTCATAGTGAGATTTTTTTTCTGGAAAAAAAACGCAAATCATTCCTGGGAGAATTGCGTCAATATTAAGTGCACCATGGCTTTCTGATAAAACTATAAAATTTTGGATAAATACATCCAAGCGTGATAGAAAATTAAATAATAAAATTTTAAAATACAGCTTCAATATTGCGACTCTAGAAAATATTGAAAAAAATCCATAATATTGTTTTAGTTGACAGAAAAACAACCCTCATAGAAAAATAAATACATTCTTTAACTCACATTAATCGAGTTATACTAAAATTAAAACTAAAATATAATTAAAACTAATATAAATAAAATTAAAACTAAAATTATTAGTAAATACAGATACAATCAGTGGAATGGCCAATTTAGATTATATTAATTAAGTATAAATTAAATTTATAAATATATTTATTGAAAGTATCATCTATGTTAAGTTAAATGGAGGATAATTGAAGTATAGCATAACTATTTATAGAAATATAGACAAAAATGTACATCATTTATTGACAACGCAAAAAGAACAGACGAATATTGAATAGTGAAAATGTAATCGCCTTTTGGTAAAGTGAACACTATTTTTATGAATCATTAGTGTTGTTTTATCTTAGGATGGAATCTATAAATTATTTAAAAAAAATCATCGTTTTAAATATACAATATTTTGATTAATGTACATTATACTATTTATTAAAATAAATTTTTGAAAAATAATTAGAAATAAGAATAAAAAGATTGTATTAAAAAATAAATTATAAGATTTCGATAATGAACATTTTGATTAAATGAATAAAACGTAAATTAATAATTGAAAAATTGAAGAAAAATAATTTTACTTATGATAAGATTGAAATTAAAGAAAAATATCAAAAACTTTTATCATAAAATAGAGGAAATAACCTAGAAATATGTAAGTATAATTGAATTTTTTTTAATTTTAATTTATTTTTAGTAAAAGAGTTGATATCTATTCATTAAGAATACTTCATAAATTAATAAAAACTTTTTAAAAGAAGATAATTTTTGGTTAAAATAATGAAAATTTAAAAACACAATTCTATGCAATTTAATATATGTTCGAATAAATCAAATATATGAATTAAAATTTAAAAATTTACTTTGTCATGTTTAAAAAAAATGCAAAATTAAAAACCAAATATTTTTCAATCAGATAAGAAAGTAATCTATAAATTTATATTTTACAAAGTTTCGAATGTATAAAAGTATCAACGCAATTTACATCGAATGAAAATATAATTATACTAAATTATAAAAAGTAATTACCTGTCTCCATCACCACAGTTGGGACAGGTACAAGCAACCCTCCGCCTGTGTAATTTACCAGAGTCATCTCCACTCGCTGTAACGTTACTGATATGTTGCTGTTGATTTTGTTGTTGTTGTTGTTGTTGTTGTTGTTGTTGTTGTTGTTGTTGTTGTTGTTGTTGTTGCTGTTGATGCTGCTGAATTTGTACTTGTTGCTGTTGTTGAGTTTGCTGCTGTGTGGCTAATGCCGCACTATTTGATTGAATCGTTTGAAGAATCTGCCACTTAGAATCAGCAGTACTTTCTAAATGAACTGTTGATGCAGCTGTTGCTGGTTGCAGTGTTTGCACAGTCGCTGGCTGAACAGCAGAAATTACCTGAATATTCCCTAAGCCGGGTATATTCTGAACGGGAATAGATTGAAGAAAACTATTAGCCGTATTTATTCCGCCTGTCGGTTGAAGTTGCATTACTCCGCCCACATTTACACCACGTATCATATTACCAGCTTGTTGAGTTGTTATGCTTGTTAGAGCTGATGCTGGAATTAAGGTTATTTGCTGACCTTGAGCACCTACAAATAAAGACAGATTATAACTTATGATTACTAATTACATTAATTCATCTCTTAATTCTTAATTATTAATTTTTTTTTAAACAGTTATATAATATTACAAGAAAAAATGATATAATAAACGAACTATAATATGGCTAACTATACTATATGAGTGCAAGAAAATAGTACAAAATAAGTCCTACATGACAAATGAAATATATATTTTTGAAATATTAAAATTATTAACAATTTTTACCTGTTATATTAATTGATTGACCAGATTGTTGCATAGATTGTGCAGCAGGAATGTGTATAACTTGTCCATTTGCGAGTTGACTGGTATCAATATTAGTAACTTTTATTTCATTTTCTTGTAGTTCCTGCTGAGGTCTTAATGCAGTAAGGGTTTGAACATCTATTTTTTGTCCATCTTTGGTAGTTATTACACTTGTGCTTCCAGATCGATTTAAAGAGCTTATGCCAACAACCTGTGGTATATACAAAATTGCATTTTTTTTCATAATATAAATAAAATTTTGTCTTTTATATTTTAATTATAAATTAAATTATATTTTTAGTTTAAATTCTGGATCGGGACACGTACGTCACCTACTTAATATATTTTCATATTTATGTGTATATGTGCATATTATTTTATAATGCTCTTGATTTATAGTTATCCCTTATAAAAGCTAGAGATGGATTTTTGTTACTTGTAGTAAAAACTCTTCAGATTGGCGGTAATGATATTTGAGCAAAGTATGTACGTCAAATGTATATACTTTTTATCAGGAATTTAGAAAGGTATGTCGAATGGAATATTCTCTACGAAATATTAAAGTATAAAGGTTAATATTTTCTAAGTTCTCTAGAAATTGGGAGATGAACTTCGTGTACAAAGTAAATTCGGTGGTCATTACCAAATAATCATTGTAAATATAAACACGTTATTCCAACAATTGTAATTGTACTGTACTTATGCAATAAATTCTTTGATCAACGCAAGCAAACTATAAGGATGTTAATAATTTACATTTGAGTTTTTGGTTATTTTTAATTTTTTTTTTTATAATTATACATTTTAATTTTTTATTTTTCAAATATTTAAAATGTATATGTTCTCTTAAATGTAAATTGTATTTTGTGCAACACATTCGAAGCTTTGACTTATTGATCCTTTAGATTTTTATTTGTGCTCATTTTATTCTAGATTATTTTTTATTTTAACAAATATTTATTCTTGGTAATTTTGTAAGATTACTACTTAGATACATTCAACTACTTCATCCGGGTTACATTTTATTTTTAAGCTTCTTCTATATGCTATTGACAAAATTTAAAAAAAAAAACTGAAAATTGAGATACTTTATGAAAACTTGAATTTGATGCGTTATGTATTTTACTTTACTTAAATTGTTGTACGTACTAATACTGTTAATAGAAGAACGACAAAAGTTTTAAATTATCCAGTACAATTATATTCACTATTTATATTTGATGTTTAAAAGATAATTTATGCCTTATATTATTCAAGTGTAAAGAGGACAGAATTAACTTGATTGTATACTAATACTTTAAGTAAAAATTAATCATAATAAATGAAATATGAGTTGATATTAATTAAATATTCACTTTAATTAAGGTATTAGTTATTTGAATATTTCATTAAATTATAATTATTACTAAATATGATAGTTTTATTTTGTCTTTTTTCGCGGAATATACATTTTAAGTAAATTTTATAGTATAATGCAATCAAGGTAAATTGAAAAAAAAAAAAAAAAATTAGAAATAATGTATTACCTTTTAAATAAAATTCTTATTACATAAAAACGTTCATTACATTTTTTTATTTTGCGTAATCAAATTTTTGATAAAAACTCGATTTAAGTAGACATGGAAATTATTTTTTCATCCAATCGACTTTTACATACCACGAAGCATGATTGTATTTAAATTTAAAAAACTAAAATATATAAATGTATTATAAAATAATAGATATATAACTATAATATGAGAACAAAGTGCCCAAATCGATATACATTTACACGTGAAGTTTTATTCGTCTGAATAATAGTGTTTTTTAATGAGATTTTTATTAATAATATGTCAATCATCTAATCAATTTATTATTTAAATTATTTTACAGCAAGACCCTTTCCATGGTTGAACTATTATCATTATTTTTTAGTAAGCCTTTACATTTATTTTTATTTGCAAAACTATAGTTAATAAATTTTTTTTTTTTTTTTAATTATCAAACATTTATAATAAATATATATAACATAATTTATTTGTAAAGAAAAAGTTTAAAGAAAAGAAAAAGATAGTTACTACTTTTGTGGAGAAAACTCAGGAGTTAACACTGAGCAACTATCGTGATTTATTTTAGTTTAGTGCCGTAGAGTTGCTAATCGCCCACTCTCAATAAAAGTTGTGAATGAAAATATGATTGATTTTTCAAAAAATTATTTCTTATATATTATTATATATATCATGTTAAAAACTTTTAAAAATTAAATTAAAAATTAACTACAAATTTAATAGATAAATAATTGAACATGTATGAGTCTGGCAGCTTCAACCCGGCTACTTCTTCGGACTTTTTACTTTTCCTATCCTTTTACTATATTCTCTCTCTCTCTCTCTCTCTCTTTCTCTCTCTTCTAGACATATATCCTCTTCTATCTCGCGTTTGAAGTACAATTTGCTGCGTCGCGGGTTTTCTCTAATTTTCATTTTTATGAAACGTAGTCTATGAATATTGTAACGATCAGGGATAGTAGAGATTTATATTAGTCGACCTTTCTGATGATTGAATCTTACAGGTATTTTGAAAAAATGCTCCTTCGGGTTGTTGTTTGAGACAAGAAAACGCATGCGTGAATTTGCAAATGGTTTTGTTAAATAAACAAATAAGTAAATATACCAGATAAGAAAATGAAAAATGAAAATGATGAATCAGAAAAAAAAAAATTTAATAATTTATAAATGAAATATATATAATTCAAATAATTTAGATGTAGTGGGTGTGTAGGTTGGTTTTCGCAATTTTAAACAAAAAAAAAATAAATGTAAATTAAATATCATTTGATCAACATTTCTAATTAAATAAAAATTAATACACAGTTAATAAAAAAATTCAAGTTGATATATTAAAAATATAATTTAAACTTTAATTATTTTTAGTATTAAATAAATTTTTTTTTATATAATAATATTTTAATATAATAAAATCTTTACTTCTTTAATATAGATAAAATGAATTATTTTAACATTAATAGTGTCTACATAAAACTACCTGAACATTATTCGGAGTATTTCCATTTGTATTCCAACTAGAAACTGTTGAAACGGGTGTTGCAGAGGCTTGTTGAGTTTGTTGAACTTGTTGAACTTGTTGCTGATTTGGTTGATGTTGAGTAGCAACTTGTTGAACAACTTGTTGTTGTGCTGCTACTTGTTGAACAACTTGCTGAGCTACTTGTGGGCCTTGTAAGGACTATTTAAATGATTTTATTCTTTTTAATATATTTACTTTACTTTATAAATGTAATAATCAAGGAATATTATTATTCATAAAAATATTTTGATATTATCATTCATATTTTCATTTGCATTAAAATATTTTTAAACAGAATTTTAATCTAATAATTTAAATAATTATTTAGTGATTTCTAGTATAAATAAAATTTTACTAATTTATTACAAAAAAACATTTAAATTGTAAAAAAGTTATAGTGTAAAAATCTAATTATTTTTTTAATAATTTATGAATTTTATAATAAAAATTATCTAAAACATTATTTAAATATAATAAATGTTATTGATTTTTAATAAATTTTTAATCTTGTTTGTTGAATTAAATTTATTATAAAATCATTAATAATAATATATAATAATATCATACACTAAATATTTTGTTATGTATAAAACTATATTATGTAAAAAAAATTACCTGCAAACTTTGTAACTGCGATAAATTTGCTATTTGTACTTGCTGAATTTGACCATTGGGTGTTATAATTTGAGCTATTTGTGGAATTTGCTAAAATATAAATTTTTTAATTAATTTTAAATGTGTTATAATAGAAATATCGTGAATATAAATGGGCATGTGTATATTTATGTATATTTATATATAGTTAGACAAGGATAAGTATATATATATATATATATAATCATATATTAATTTTTAAGTAAGCAACTCAGCTTCTATCTCTATTTTCTCTAATTTTTTAAATTGAAATACATTTGTTTAAAAGATATGCATGCAGATGTTCTAGATCTCGCCTGAATTTATGTTAATACTAATTATTAATTAACACACTCGTTGTTACGAATATTTAAAAGTATTTAAAAAAAGGAAGTGAGTAAATAATAATTTGTTTTTGTGTCAGTTTAAGATTGTTATATGAAATTCAGAGTGACTGATTCGTCATGCACAAGAAACCTAGTACATGTTGGTAAAACGTCATCTCATCGAAATCATCAAATTCAAACGTAAACCTTACCTTGGTAGGTCTCTACTATACACAGTCTGTCTTACAAGTAAAAAAAACTTTTTAACAATAAAAGAAATAAAATAGTTTGTTTATTTTATTATAGTATTATAAAGTTCATTTATTTTATTCAAAATAGCCCCGGTTTGCTTTGATAGACTAATTTTTACCAATTAATAACTGTTGTGTGATAGTGAGTTACTATTCTTCGAATAGTTTCAGCAACGGCAATTAAAGCTCGATCTAAAGGAGTCGTAAAGCTTGAAGACATAGCTGCTTTTAAATAATGATAATACCATCTAATATTACGATAGATGAAAGTGATTGATACTTAGATAATGAGACCGCTATCTAACTTGAATCGAATAGAGTAATCTGAATGCGTGCTCCACGAAAATCATCGAAAATAATGCAAATTACATGGTCTGTCCCCGAAGTATCGAGTTTTTTTTTTATATTGCGACTATTGGTCGTAGCAACTTGGAAGGGGTTTTAAAATGCAGAGAAAGCCTTTTTCTAATTGCCCCCTTTTTTTTGTTTTTTCAATAATTTTGAAGAGGCAGGATTTTATTTTGCGCGAAGGAAATTTTTCGATTTTTTAACACAGCGCGCTGAAGCGATTAGTGGAAAAACCCTATGCGATAAAATTTTGTTTGAATTTAAAAAAAACAGTGCGGAAACTTTTAAAATGTTAAAAGAGGCTTATAAAGATAATTGTATATCAAAATCACAATGTAGAAAATGATATAGAACTTTTAAAGAGGGCTGCGAAAAGATAATCGACGAGTCTCGATCTGGACACTTAAAAAGCTTTCTAATCGCTACAAACAGTCACCGCGTGATAAAAATTTAAAATTCAGACCGTCAATTAAAGATTAAAGTAATCGCGGAAAAACTGAATTTAATGCGATCTATGGTGCACAATATAATGCAAAAATATTTAGAAATATGAAAAGCTTGCGTAAATATCAAAGCTGAGGATATTCAGACTGATTTTGAGAGCTGGAAAACTCGTCTTCTTAAATGCATTGATGCAGGAGAAAATTATTTTGAACAATTTTAAATTTTTATTTCAAACTATTTATAAGTTCAATAATAGATAATATTTTATTAAAAAAGTTAGGTGTTTTCTTTTTTTTTAGAATATTTAAATGCAACATTCTTATAGTATATTTCTACTAATCGCTTCAGTGCACCGGTCCAAAAAATTGAAAAACACCCTCACACGAAGCAAAATTCTGCCTCTTTAAATTATCAAAAAAAAAAAAAAAAAAAAAAGGAACAAATGGAAAAAAGTTTTCTCTGCATTTTAAGACCCCTCCCAAAGTCGCTACAACCAATAGTCGCAAAATAAAAAAAAAAACTCGATACTTCAGGGACAGACCATGTATATTTATACGTGTTGCTTTTAACGGATTTGAATGCATGATATAACAAATAAATAAGAAAATTCGATGCGAATAAGTTGACTATAAGGACGATAGTCAAAGTAAAGTTAAATAAAAGCGAGATCGATAATAAAAGACAAAAGTCAAATTCTAGCGCGCTGATGAGTTAGTATGCAGCTATTTATTACCTCAGACGAAATAATTTAATAGAAGAATGATCCTTGCTCTCTAGGTGGTGAGTTGAGTGTTACAGACTTGAGGTTCAATGGTGGGAGTTAAAATACCTAATCAGTAACATTTGAAATAAGGATTTTAGGTCGTTAACTGGCACGGCTCAGTAAATGTTGATACGCGTATTATAAATGATCGTAACATTACATTATCACGTCATAATTCTTGGCAAAGAAAGTTTTCCTAATAAATAAGTTGCAAGGAGCCAGATTGTGCAAATATGGGAAATGGTTAATCGATAAAATGTGATTTTTGGTTAAAAAAAAAAGAAGAAAAATAGACGATGAGTTACTGACTTGGAGATATTATAACTCAGCTTGCATTAAACTAAATATTTTTAGACTTAAGTCTGTAAATGAAAAACCATTTGAACATCTTTAATCACATTTAAGTGGCGCAACCGCAAATATCTCTATTGATAAGGTCAAGTAATGAATAACAAATTACATTTAGATTTTTTATTTGAAGAAAGAATATTTCTTTAAAAATCATAATATGCAATAATATGTACATAAATTTAAAAACGTGTTGAATGTTAATAAAAAAAATATGAATTGTAAACAAACGACAAGTGTTTAGTAAATTTGCTGGAATCCAGGGAAATTGTATAGGACAAATTATTCTTCGGTGATTAGAAATAAAAAAGTATAATTTGTAAATGAATTTTGTTTGTTGGTTGTAATTTTGTAAATGCCCAAGAATACTTACGTTTCAAAACATATTTCCAGATTGAAATTTATTTGTTTTTTTGAAATAAAATATCTTGTTTTGCATTTTCTTTTTTTTTTTTTTTTTTTTTTTATTCTTTTATATTATTTTTCAACCCTTTGTTTAATATAATTTATGTCTATAATTATTTTTCAAATCTATATATCTATTCATAAATTTTATTTTTTCTCTTTAACTTTTTATTTATAAGTAGCTGTATAAATGTGTCTTATTCCGTAGAAAAAAAATGTTCATTGACGATAAAATAATATAATTTAGTATTTTTGTAACTATTAGTTTAAGATTGCAATTACATGACATGAGATAGTAGGTACATGTATTTAGACATTTTTATTTGTTAATGATATCTAACTACAGCGGAAGAATAAAAGTGTATTTTATTTATTATATCGAATTATTGAAATATTATATTTAATTAAAAAAGTAGTCAAATTAAATTTAATATAATTATTTTTTTACAAAAGCTATCATTTTTTGAAATTCAATTTTATTAAATAAAATTTTAATTTTCACCTTCATTTTGAAATATATTTCAAATTAAAAAAAGTTTGTATAATGATATATTTATAATAACTACGAAAATTATTTTAATTAATTATATTTTAACTATTATTACTATTATTATTATAAACTATTAATTAATGTTATTAACTATTCAAAAAGTTTATCAAATGCTTTTTTATCAGCTTGTTCAATATAATTTTTCACCTGCGTTATTTGAGGTAGCATCTGTGTGGTAGGCATATTGAAGACGTTGGAAAGGGCGTGAACAGGAAAATGAACAGTCTGGTAAATTGTTTGCCCGTTACTGGCATTAACAGGCACTTGCACTGGAACTGTTTGTTGAACATGTTGCATCGGAAATTGAACAGGACGCACTTGCACACTTTGACCTGAAACATCCAAGGTATCCTCGGGATCTGTCGGATGCGAGCGAGACGAATGTCGAAACAAGACAAAGCGTTAGAGGCAAAATACAAGCATTAATTTGAGCGAATAATGAAACCTACGCTGAGAAAGCTCATAAATAGAAAAATTGTAAATACCTTTTTGATAATTTTAAAGTTTAATATTTAAATTTATATTTCTCATGAGTATGTAAGGATTAATAATTAGAAGATATCTAACTAAAAGCTTAAATTTCTTAAGAAAATTTATAATGTATAATTCGTTGATCATTTAAATCGATCATTATATTGTATAAAATCTTAGATTATTAAAATAAAAAATAATTACTAGAATAATAGTAATTTTAATAATGTTTACTTTTTACACTGTATATAAAAAATTATTAAATGAATCAAAACTTTATGGGTTTGTGTTAATAAATATAAAAATTTATACATGTGTGCATGCATGTATGTTACATACATACATATGGAAATATATACGTATATATATGCGCCCAATGTATACATATACCATTTTGGGAATACGTAAATGCTGCAATGAGAGATAATTTCATCACCGGATCCTCAGATAATATTTTGTTATTATATGAAAAATATCCTTCTTTGGCTGTGGATGGCTGAATAAAATAAATATTTTTTAATGTTAAGACGACGTTTTGATGACTTGGTTATCGTCTTTGTCAAGGCCTGATGTTAATTTCAAAACTTAAATTTATCGCAAGTTCATCAGGTGGAGTCAAGATCTTATAACCACTGACATTTGTTGTTTTATTCAATTAATCACACCCAAAAAAGAACATTATTCATATAACAATAACCATTGAAGGTGTTTTTCATAAGAATTTACCATAAATTATTTGTGATAATTTTTCTTATTACAGCATCTACAAAATCGTGGAACAAACCTTTTATATGTTATTGCGTGTATGTAAAAATGTATACATTTTTTAATTATTTTATTGGTAAAATAATTAAAATTCTTAATAATTTAAAATTTTTATTCATAATATATGCAAATTTTTAAAATATATAGATGGTTTTAAACAAAATATTGTTAAGTTTAAATTAATAAAAAGCATGTAAAAAATAATGACAATGAATTTTGTGCATAAATATATAAAAACGAATTTTTCATAGTTTTATATAATTTTTATGTAATAAAATACGCAATAATTATTATAAATTATTATTATTTAATATTGTAAATATGAAAAAAACATATAGTTAAAAAAAAAAGTTCTTTAAATAAACAAATAAATATTCATTTTCAATAAAGTATCATCATTTTTTATATTAATTAATTGTAAATCGATTGACTATAAATGTCATTATAATAATTAAAATTAAATTTAAGTTACATTGTATTACTTTTAATTAATTTCATTAATTTAAATCATCATAAGGTTTGCAATAAAATAGTAAGGATACTAGTTTTTAATTTATGAAACAATCAAGGTGTGCAAATAAAGAATATGATAAAAAACTGTTAACAATTTAAATTAAACAACTTTATAACAATGAATCAAATATGTGATAGTTATAAACATGAAAAAGTTTATCAATATATATAAATTTAAAGCATGTATAATAAAAGTAGAAACATAAGATGTGGTTAGTAAAAGCAAAAGGCATTCTAACAAATATATAATAACCTGTAGGTAATTGAACAGTTTGACCAGCAATATTTTGTATAATTGAAGTTGGAAACACGCTTGGTGATCTCATTAGATTGACTGCATGTGGATTAATAAGCGTTTGCCCATTAGCTAATTGTATTTGTTGACTAGTTAGTTGAAGATGTTGTCCATTAGCTGCAGCGAAATGCATTGTTGACTGAGCTTGTTGATGTGCACCAGAACCAGAAGGTATAAATAATGCTTCTTGACCATCAATATTGACAGTTTGCATTTGTGGTATCATACTGTAGCTCAATTGTGTCTGATGCGGTTGCTGCTGCTGTTGAGGTTGATGTTGATTTGATGTCTGTTGTTGTACTTGTGATTGTTGTAACGTTGTACCTTGCGTCTGATTACTAACTAATTGGGTACCCTGTAATTTAAAAGAATTTAGATAAGTACGTATTTTAATATTTATTTATAAAATATTTGTTCGTTTATTAAAAAATATAAATTATTTAATGGAAAAATGTATTAGTCAATAAAAAAATAATTACATATACAATGATTATTTTAATTTCATAAAAAACCATTCTTTATTTTAATTCATGAGTATATTGATTAAAAATAACATAATGATCTGTTATTTTTTTAAATAGAATTTAAATCATCACTCATTAATAAAATTAACTTTTAAAAAATAAAAATTTTTTTTAAAAAAATCTTATATTTTTGTAATATATATATTTACATTATACTACATTAATAATTCAATCATGGATACAGTTTTAAAAAATATTTCAAATAATTCACAACTTTTATAGTTGTGTACATTTGTTTAAATTCTGTATTTTACCCCTTTTTATTTTTTCATTGTTATTTTGCTGTTATAAATAATCGTTCTTAACTTCTTTTTTTTTAAAAAAAGCATACAACAAATGTTTGAATGAGTTCAAACGTAATATTCTTATGCTTATGCATTATAGTATTACATATATATTCATTCACACATTCAGTGTACGTTTATATATATAAATTAAAAACGACTGTTTATAAAAATGGGGTGAAACAAAGATTTAAATCAATGGACACATCTCTAAAAATTGTGAATTATTTGAAATATCTTTAAAAATTGTATTCATTAGTGTATTATCAATATAGTGTAATCAATATAGTTATTTTTATTTTATATTAAAAATTTTATTTACAAATTTTGAATATTTTTTATATTTTATTACATTATAATAAATAATTTATGGCTTATCCCATACAATATATTTAATAGAATTTATTTAGATACAATGATTTGATTGAAATCATATCTTAACACATTTTGTATGAAAAATTAGTCTTATTTTTTGTTCTCATTTATATTCTGAACCAATAATACAGATAAGTAAGGTAAATAAATTATGAAGTATTAAGTCCATTACCTTTCATTCTGTTTGAATTGGAATATCGATGACTATAGATTTATTAAAAAATTATTTTAATATATTTTTATATCATATACATTACACAATTACAATATTTACTATTAAATATTTTTATTATTTCAAAATATAAGTAAAATAATATAATAATTGCAATTAATGGCTTTAATTTTTTTATCAATATTTTGTCATCGTTTATAAATAAAAATTCAAGTTTACCAATGACGACTTTTAAACTTTCACTCCTTGTATTTCAACACAAAATTGAAACATAATTAAATTTCTTGTTAACCCTAAATCAACACAATTTTAGATTTTATCAAAATTAATATAAAAATTTTATCTTATATAATTGGTATAAATTAATTATTTATATTTGTATCAACATGATATATATTTTTTTACATATTTATATTTATAAACTAAATTTGTATAAAATTCGATTTATTTACAATAATTTTTTTAAACAATATAAAAATCACCAATAATGACACATTTATTCTACGAATTACATATTAATATCATTTACACTGACTGTAGATAACACACTATTCCATCTATTTACTTTATATATACTATTTTTTTCATTTTAAAATCTAATTTGGATAAAAAAATTCACTATTTGTCAGATTATGAGATCCAGTGTAAGATAACGATATACTACGTATTTAGCAAAAAAATGTAGATTTAATCCTTATATTCCAAAAAGTAAAAAATATTTAATAAAATAAAGATAATGTTTCACAATAAATACACACTGTGTCTGAAAGTACAGAGTTTTTTTTCGAAATCACAATTTGTCATAGCGATTTCGGTTTGAGTTCGATGTCAGAAAATGTGCGGGGGAGTTTTTCCTATATGTCCCTTTTTTATCATTAGGAGCGATAGAATTTGCATTCACGTGAAGAATGTTTTTCAGTTTTGTAACACGACACGATAGACCACCTAGGGAATAGCGTTATGCAGTAAAATGTTGTTTGTAGCTTGGTAAAAATAATGTAAAAGTTTTTAAATGTTAAAAAAGGTTTTTAAGGGTAATTATATACAAATGTTTATAAATTTAAGGTGCCACTGATTACATTGATTCTTAAGTGCTGGTTTGAAATCAAAATTTTTTGTACAGATTGGATGTTAGAATCAATTCGAGTTATTTTTGTGTACTAAGATAATTGGTGATCTTTTGATAATCGGTGCAATTTTTCAAGTTGCGATTTACACGTAATTTTATCATTAAAGACTTTTGTAACATTTAAAAGTTTCTAAAGCATTTTATTAAGCCGCAAACAAATTTATACCGCGTAAAGTTGTTCGAACGGTCACTTCATCATGCAGTGTTATAAAACTACAAAATATTCCTGGTGCGAAGTAAAAACCTAAAATAAATAAAATAAATAAAATAAATAAAAGCAAAAACCTGTCGCTTCTAATAATCGAAAAAATTCGTTTGCACATTTCCCGACCTTCCCAAAATCGTTACGACAAATAATGATTTAAAAAAAAAAAAAATTAAAACTCGATACTTTCCAGATAATCTATTTATGTTCATCCACGATAACAAAATTAATACTATAAGAGGTAATTTTGTCCGAGCGTTATTGAAAAAAGTATGTTACGTAAATCATTTTTTTCTCTAAAAAGTTTTTTTAATGATTTTTAATACAATAATAATGAAAAAAAACGTATTTTATTTAAAGATTTTATAATAAATTATCCTTTTCTCTTATTATTTCATTATTATTTTATTTGATTTACTAATAAATGCATAAAAAATAAAAATTAATTTATATATTTTTAATTGCTAAATGCCTTGGTTACTACAATAACTTTTATTTAATTTATTATTCTAAAAAAAACATAACTAAATGAGATATAAAATGTTTATATCATATATACATGTGTATGCATTCGATACATAAATCGTATTTAAGAAAATTTATTTAAATATTATTGTTAAGAAATGCAGATTAATACCTGCAAAAACTGTTGCGGTATAGTTTGCATCGATATCGTTTGAGTTCTTGTTTGTTCATTTTGTTGTTGTTGCTGTTGTTGTAAAGGCACAAAATTCTGTAATTGCTGTAACGTAATGACTTGTGGTTGTTGCATATCTTGCTGCTGTTGTTGCGCTTGTTGTTGTTGAAGCTGTTGTAACACATTGGCGTTAAGAAAACGAATTTGTGTAGATACGCTTTGTTGTGGTTCTAACTGTTGGTGATCAATAACTTCATGATGCGATTGATCTTGTCCTTGTTCAATTTCATCTATCTCCTCCTTCCATAAAAAAAAAATTTATTAATTGATTTAAACAAACAAAAATTATTGTTTTTAAACATATTATAATGGTACAAAGATATAAAAATAATTTATTTCACCAAAGTATAAATTATTTATTAGACAAAATAACATCGTAAAATTGTATTCATAATTTTAATGACAATTTTTATTTGTAATTATAAAATTACCTATACAAATAAAAAATTTGCAATATAGTTTAAATAAAGCATGATGTTTTTCTTTTCTTTCTTCTTTTTTTTTTTTAAATATTATCATTAAATTAACAAATAATTTTAATTTTTAATTACTAAAAATTATAAAAAGAATATATTATTATATAATATAATATTCTGATTATTAAAACAAAAAGAAAATAATAAAAATTATTGAAAGTATCAAAATACATAGATCTTAATTTCAATTATTTTGCTTATAATTGATTATTAGAAAATAAAAAAAATTTTTTAAAGAATAATTCGTAAATAAAATAGTTTCATTCGTTGTAGAAATCAATGAAGAGTTTACAGTATAAAATTTATTTGTACATAGTTAAAAACGCATCAAATTTTGTTTACAATAGAAAAAATTATTCTTGTATATAAAAAATATTAATAATAAAATTATGTTAAAATATCAATCGTAACGCGTATATTAAATCACTTAAGGTACAATTTTAAATAGTGTGTATAGAAAGTAACACGTTTTATTTTATTTTTTTTTTTTTTAAAGACACTAGCGATTTCGCAGAAGTCGTAAATTGTGCGAGTAAGTTTTTTCTATTTGTCTTCCCCTTTTTTTTCCAATAATTCGTATCAGCAGGATTGATTTTTGCGTCAAAGATATTTTTCGGTTTTGTAACACGGTACGATAGATTGGCTGATGGAACAGCTTTACTCGGTAAAAATTTGATTGCGACTCGATAAAATGTAGTAGAAACTTTTAAATGTTAAGAAAAATCTTTAAAAAAAAAAAAAAAAAATATCACATGTAAATCGCGATTAAAAAAATCTTATAAGGTTTTCAAAAAGGTTACCAATTTCCATTTTCAGTACCTAAAAACTGCTCGAATCAATTCTAACGTCGAGCGTGTGCACAAAATTTTGAATTCAAATCATCATCTAAAAATCAGGATAATCCATGGCCACTTGAATTTATCAAAATTTGTATACAGTTACCCTTAAAAACTTTTTCTTTTTTTTTTTGAACATTTAACCTTTTTTAAAAATCTCCATAGTATATTTTTCAAATCACATGTAAAATTTTATTGTATAATGCCATTCTACCATGTAGTCCATCGTGCCGTATTACAAAACCGAAAAATACCTTTCGCACGAAGATCAATCCTATCACTTGTAATGATCGAAAAGAAAAAAAATAGAAAAAACTCCCCGCACATTCCTTCCTTCCGAAATCGTTATAATAAATAGTGGCTTAAAAAAAAAGAAATAAAAATAAAATTTATTCCTTTCCGGACATATCACGTAAATATATTAAACATTTACATTTTGAAAAACAGTATGAATTGAATTTAACAAATAAATAAAAGTACATTATAAAAAATCAACTCCGCAAAATTAGTTAAAAAATTTACAATCTCTATTGTTTATTATAAACAATTTCATTATATAAGATATAATATTCAATAGATTTTTAAATTCAATAGACAGTATAAAAAAAATCATAACCTGTGTTAATACGGTACCATCAAATCGGTTTATATTTATTAATTTTTTATGGAAATTGAGTTAATCAAACTTTTAATAGTTTTTCATAGTTCTTTTAGTCTTTTACAGAATAAATTAAAACAAAAGAGATTTTTAAATATTGTAAATTTTTGTGAATATAATCAGATCATGTGCTAATGCAAGTATTGGGTCAACTCTAGAATCTTTTAATATTTTTAAATAAATGTTTTAATTCTTAATTGAAATTAAATATAATTAATGTAATTTAATTGATTTTTTTCTTATTTTTTATGTACTATATTTACAAGATTCATCTTTTTCTCAAAAAATAAAAAATTCTATTTATTTTAAATGGAGTCAAATGTTCAATTATATTTCAACTTCAACTAAAAAATGATGCAAATATAAATGTATAAATTTTCAATTAAAATAAATATTTTTTAATCAGTTTTTAGTTATAAATTTATTTTATTATTTCATTAGATTTTTTTATGCAATAATTGTTCAAGAAGTAAACTAAGAAACATGTTTTTGATGTTTTAATTTTGACAATACTAAACGTAGTAAACTATTTAATTGTGTTGAGAATATTATGCACAATAAAATGTTTATTGTATTGGTATATACACATCTAACATTATATCTCCATGAAAATTTTTATTAATCTCAATTTTAATTTTATATTTAAATTTTTATACACACGAAAGTTTTTTTATTGATTTTTATTTTTAGATAATACAAAATTTATTTTCATTTAAATTTGTATTGAATTATTTTAATTAAAAAAATGGCAATTTTTATATTTAAAATAATAATTTATATAAAAAAAAGTTGACATTAAGATAAATGGAAAGGAAAAAATGGACAAAATGTAACCATGACTCTCAGTCGTACGTTTACTATAAAATACTATAAATTACTATTTCATTAATATCTTCTACAATAAATTATCTAGACTATCACGGTTTTAAATATATGCATGACATATTTTTATATCTACCATCAAAGATACACAAACAAAAAATCAAATTTTTTTTTATATATAGTTATGTAATTTTTTTTGGATCTGCAATGTTAGAGTAATACTTTTTATAAGAGAATAGTTAAACATTTTCGAAAATATATCACTTTTTCGTATTATACAGATATATCTTTAAAATTAATTACAGAAAACTTTTTTAGTTTTAAAAATCTATTTGAAAAATAATATATTTCTAAATATAATGAAGTATAATGTACCAAAGTAGTAAATAAATTATATTTTTTACTTTATCCATAATTAAACTGAAATATAAAAATAATAAATCAATTGAATTTAAAATAAATGAACCGAATGAATGAAGTAATGAATTGTGACCTACAATGAAAAATTTAACTAAATTCAACATTTGTGAAATTCTGTGACTTTAATCAAATAAAAATCTTTAACACCAAATTAGTTTTTAAACTTTTTATAATGTAGAAATATTTTATCTTTTCTCTCTAAAGATTCATTATATACACAAATAAATTACTTATTTGAAAAAACATCGTATAATACCGTTCAATACTAACACCTTCTCCCATTTTTTATTAATTTTAGAACTCTTGTTATTATTATTAATTTCATTTTCATAAGATAGTGTTATCGGTTAAATATTTCAAAAAAAGTCAAATATACTCAATAAGTCAAGTAATCATTTAGAATATACGTAATATTAATTAATGAAAATAAAAAATAGTAATCTTTTTTCTTCTCACGTTATCTTCCTATCAATCTCCTTCTTTTAAAGAGAGTTTTTATGGAGTTATGATGATATTGAAAATATAGAAACAGAATTACAAATAAACCAGTCAATCCAATACCAAAACAACAGAAAAGTATTATTGGTGTCAATATCATAAACAATTTCAGCCTAAAATTTATATAAATACGGAATTAAATGTAATTTGAAAATGATTATTATACACGACAAAAATTGTAGATTTTTTTTACAACTTTCTTTATAAGTATGAAACGGTAAATATCTATTATTACAATATTTAATTATATTTAATAATAATATTTAGTTATATGAATATCAATGTTAGTATTATAGTGTAGAATAGTAATGTGGTAATTATTGAAAATAAAAAATCATAAATATTACATTATTATTAATTTTATATTAAATGCTAATATTTTTTCTATATTAAATTATATAATTGAAAGAATATTCTGTAGTTGTTATAAGCCGGAATATATTGTTACAAATACATATGATTAAATATTAATTTTAGTTATTATTGTATTATTTATTTATTTTTTCACATTTTACATTTTTGGAATAAATATACCAAATAATTTGAGTATTAAATTTACTATAAATTTTATTTTTATACATTACAAAATATAATATTACATATTGATAGAAATTTTATATTAAAAATTTGAAAAAGTATATGTAAAAAATTTTAACACTTAAAAGTTACAAAAAGACTTATTGAATTTAATTTATAAATACTTTAATAAATAAATAAGATTTTTTTTTAATTGAAAAATTGGTAAATCAAAAATTATCAGATGAAAATATATTTACATAAATACATCACATATTCATTGTATTTAAATGTTAAAAATAAGACATTGACTAGGATCTACTTAATAAAATATTTGTTCAAATTATATTCATATTATCATAAGTATCTTGAATAATGAAAATGAGATTAAATCGTGAAATTGTAATAGGAGTATCAGAAATAAATTATTATTGGCAGAGAAATTGGTAAAATGCAATTCCTGGTTTGACAAAAAAATGGGAAAAAGTAAATAAATACTAGAAAAATATAGTATTTTGTATTTGTATTTGAATGCATCAAAAACGTTGCACATAGGGATGAAGGTACATAAATATTATCTTTTTTTATCTATAAACAAAAGTAAACCAAAAAATAATCAGATTGATAGAAGTTGTTAAATGGTTTTTTTCATTTCACAAAATTAAATAATCAAACACTGGGAATTTTAAAACATCATTGCAATGTAAGAATCTCAAAAATATATCAATATAGAAACTAATAAAATAACACTATCACATACACAATAACACAACCTACTTTCATAGTAATGAAGAATTACATAATTTATATAAATAGATAGATAAGTAAAGAAAATGATATTAAATTGGATAGTAAACCGATAAAAATATATTTTCTATTTATTAAATGCCTATGATGAAGTTTCTCAACATATAATTAGAAGATAAGCTTATTTATACTTTAAAGTTGCATTTAAGATTTTTTTACAGTTATTATGGAATTGTGTACGTGATTTTTAAACTTGATGTACCAACAAAACTAATCATTAATCATCTATTCAATATACAGTTTTTGTATGTCAATTTTAAATAATCGTTCATTTCTATTAATATACTTTTTTTTCTTCTATGTATGTTAAATATTATAAAATTTTTAAATTAAAAATAAAAAAAAAGTATTATTTCTCTCAATTAATTCACTCACATATATTCAGAAATTAATTGTAAATAATATATTAACATTATTTTTAAGCAACCATGATTATAGCAAATTTAATAATTCCATTATTTTGAATTTCATTAAGGATTATTATTATAATGTTTGATTTTTTATATATTTACAAAAATTAAATTGAAAAAAGTAAACACATTTTTAATATTTTAATTTTAATATTTTGATAGTTTATTAAACATTATATCAATGCACAAATGTTTAATATTATAAGTTTTATTATTTATTATTATTGGAAATGTTTGTATAAACAAGTTATAATATTTTAGCAACTTATAAAATTTAAACTCAAATTACTGAAGCTAAAAGAAAATTTTCTCTGAAAAAATGTTGAATATTGAAAAATTAAAAAAAAATTTAAGTTAAAAATATTGTTTAAGGTGTTTATACAAAAATTTCCAATAATGAGTAACAAAATTTCCAGTATATTATTTGTACAACAATATAAATATGTTATTAAAATTAAATTTTAAGTATCAAAATGGTAAATCATTTTATTTAAATAAATGTTTTTTCTTTTTAAATCAATTTTAGACTTTAGTAAAAATTGTACTTTTTTTCTAATTCATAATGTATTTTAATTTTTCTCTAAACAATACCAGTTTAAATTAATTACATTTAAAAATAGAATATAACTTATTTTATTATTTTTATAATAATTACACTTAGAAAATTGTTAACAAATGTTTTTTTCTATATGCTTGTAAACAATAAAATTGAATTATATAAAAAAAAAATTGTACCTTATCAGATTGTTTATGCATTGCCATTTGTGCCATAATGTTCAACTTGAAGAATTAATACTAACAACAGCTTTAACCGCTTTATGTTTATTGTAAATAAGCAGCAAATTTCAAAACCAAGTAAGAAAATAAATAAAATAAAATGTTTTTTTCTAGAAATATTTTAAGAACATAGAATCCACCTATATAAACATGGTAGGGCCTTTATTTCAATCATCTCTAATGTTCTTGTTAACATATATTACACTTTGCAAAATGTATAATTCACTTAAATATTCGATTTGATTTTTCTTAACAAAGTTAATTGCTATCAATCTAGTTGTATTGTGTTGTAACCTATTTTTGTTATAATAACATATAGCTTGAAACTTATTTTATAAGTTTTCGGATACTGTTTCTTATATAATGTTACACCTGCAGATTTTAATTTGTATAGATTGTAAAAAATTGCACAGCATCAATTTTTATAGCAAGATAAAATGTATAAAATAATAACAGTCCAAACAGGCGCGAAGAAAATTCACGGATAAAAAGTATATTGGTATATTCGAAAAAGATGAAAAAAAAGATGTAATCACGAATTGCCACAAATAGGTGTGTCGATTCTAAAAGGACGCCTTTCGTGACGTCTTTTCAATTCGAATGATATGTACTCTTACAAACTTAATGCTTGTAAATAGCGTATACATTCGGACGAGCGAAAGTGCGCAGACGCAAACTGATAGCGTCACCAATGTTTTGTTTATCATATTGATATACATCAACCAAATTAAGAAAATATTTTATTTATACTATTCACTTTATTGACAATATATCAATATTTAAGTGTACAGATTGATATTTCTATATAATGAAATGTGTTTTTGACATAATGACGTAAATAGTTTGTAAACGTAAGAAATACCATAGACTTGATCATTAGTGTTGATCAAGTAACAAAAAACTTATAGATTTCTTTTCTTTTGAATCATACATATTTTACTTAATTTATTTTTAGAACGTATCAGACTACCAAATTTGTTTTATTTTTTATTAAAACCCAATTTTAAAATAATATAAAACGATATATTAATTTCTGTATTTTTTCTTGAAAAATTGATCTTTCACCCATTAAAAAAAAAAATACCAAAACTATCACTATTATACGTTGAATTACGATTATATGTTGAACATCTATACAATTTTAAATACTCATTTTTATCGTGATAAAATTGTCATACTCTATTAATGCTCTATTTTGATCTATTAAAATAATTTGTTCAATATTTATAATTCTTTTTATAACAAATAAAGAAGTATAACCTAAAAAGGAAATCTAAAACACCACCACCACGGCCTTTAGCACCATGAAATTTGATAAAATCAATTCAGTAAAAAATAAAGAGATGACGCAACGATACAGAAATTACATTTTTTCCACAAAAAGCTGAAATATGCGAATCGCATACATAGATGGCGTATATAGAAAATATCGATGTTTTTTTGTTGAAATCACTAGTTGTAGAAATTTTTCGGGAAGGTCGAAAAATGTGTAGGGGAAATTTTTTTATTTGTCTCTTTTTTATTTTTAATATTAAAAGTAACAGGATTTTTCTTTACATAAATCAAATTTTTGAATTTTGTAAAATAGCGTAATAGAGTAACTGTTGGAATAGAAACATAATAAGAATTTCTTTGTGACTTGATAAAATACTGTAGAGACTTTTAAATTTTAAAATAGTTATTTTATTAAAAAATCTCCATGATGTTTTTTTCAAATAAAATTTCATTATATAATGCTATTTCATCAGGCGATCCATCGTACCGTACGAAACCAAAAAACACCTTTCACACGAAGATCAATGCTATCGGTGCTAATGATCGAAAAGAAAAAAAGGAATAAATTGGAAAAACACCCCCGCACATTTTTTCGACCTCCTCGAAATCGCTACGGTAGATAGTGGTTTCGAAAAAAACATCGATATTTTCAAGACTTACCCATGTATTACCCGGTTGTTAACAGTAAGCCAGGGGATCCAAGCTTAAATAGGAAAAGTAGCAATAATCGACCTTGGAACAAACCGAACTATAAAAATTAGCGCTCTACACTTTCAATATTTGATATTTTAATTTTTCATTAATTATACGAAATTTCATTACATATACTTATATTCAATTAAGAAACTTATTTTTCTTTTAAAATTATGAAAATATAAAGAAATAAAAAAGATAATATTTAAAAAATCCTCCCTACGTCCTTTTCAAAAGTCTATAGTTGTAATCGGGTATACGTGTTTATGTTATTGGTCTCCAAACGTGTATAACAGTGTAAACAGTTCTTTCCCAAAGGCTTTGCCCTTCACAGCTGAAGGGCGAATGGGGCCGTCTCGTTACAAAACAATAATGAAAAAAAGTGTATTTTATAAAAAAAAGATTAATAATTTGAATTTAAAATTTAAATTAGATTAATACTTTAAATATATAAACATTATACAAAAAATTAAGTAATTACTAGAATAAAAATATTTTTAATGCGATAAGCAATTTTAAAGTCAAGTTTATTCATAAATATTTTCCATAATTATTTAATAATATATTTAATAAAAGATTCAGATAAATGAATTTTTAATATTATTAATAACTATGCTTATTATAAAATGCTTTATTTTGTTAATATTTTGTATGTAAAGCACTTAATAAAAATCAAGATTTTCATTATCTTAGATTGAAACCCTGCTTTTTCTTAAACTATTTCAATTATTCAGTATTATGACTAGAGCAGTCACTTTGATACATGCTTAATTCTATTATTAACGCATTAACCAAAATATCCTCTAAATCTTAAGACCGTATTCGAAGATCAAGTTTTCTGATCCAGTAAGTTATGTTTTGGATTTCATATATTAAAGTATATTTTTCAATTAATTATTTTTCTTTTCATATTTTTTATCCTTTTTTTCTTAAAAACTATAATTTTTGTAGTTGGAAGCTAATCTACTTTTCACGAAGCTAATTTTATTGGACAAAAACTTTGGTCAACCGAGATACTTTGGTTACTTTCTCACAGTTTTATTCTTATTAGAAAATTTTTTCCTCGGCGATAATATTAGTTTCAAATTACAAAAAATTTCTTTTAATTAATGTTTATAAGTACACTGTTACATGTGAAGATCTTCATATTTCTATAACAGCTTGTATTTCATTCTTTATTATAAGCTTTAAATTGAATCTTGTTATAAATTTATAATATTCTATAAAAAAAATTCAATTTTAATTATACAAATTAATCACAATAGTTATTACTTAATATAAATAAAAAGATTATCATAGATAAAATATAATTACAATAAATATTAACTTTAATGTTTTGATTAACTGTTAATGTTATACTGACATATTAGGATAAAATACAATAAATTATATAAAATGCATAAATTGAATTGTTTAAAAACGTGACATTTATTTCAAGCTTATACTTTATATATAATTTATAACTAAAATTTAAAGTGCATATAATTTATACATAGGTAACAATTTATCAAATTTTATGATATATAAATTTTATGATGTTATGAATTGTTTATTTAGCAATTCAAGTATCACTTAGATAACTTACCGTTCAAACAGTGTACTCTGAAACAATATATAAAATTAATAACAAATAAGGCAATGATGCTGAGATTTTGTGTATAGATAAAAGTAAAATAGTAAGATAATCTCATGCGCCGTCAATCGTCTTACGTAGGTTGAGTGATTGAACATTTGATAAAAAAAATCGTGTTGACAAATTGTCAACACGAGGTCAGCCAGCATGATATTTTATGTATTATCGGATGTCTTGTCAGTGTAGGCGGCGCTGCGGATGCATCGAGATAATCAAGATGAAGTGAGAGAGCAATACCCATGGTAATGATAAGCTAAAGATGCATATGTTACGCGAATGTAGTGGTGTTAGAATTAATATTGTTGTGCTACCACGAGATGGCCGGTAATTATAGAATATGTAATTACCGATCGGAAAATGAACTATCCGATATCGTGTTCGATCGATTGTTCTAACGGCGGTTTTTGCAACAGCTAATTAAAATGGATAATCTAAAAGCATAAGGCAGAAAGAGAACTTCTTTTCGAAAAATAACTAATAATTGGTTTTATTTACAAGAAAGTATTAATTGATTTAGTATTGGTTATTAAAAAAAGTAGTGCTTGGAATGGATCAGAAATTTTATTCTTGACATAGGAAGTTCCGTCAGTTTTTAATTATCCTTTGCGAAAGAAATGTTAATTGAAATTTTCGAACGTTCCTTTAAGTGAGTCGTGAAGCTAATTATCAATAATTTAAATAATTTTGAAATTATAAAATAAATTGAATAGTGAATATATATATTCATTGGTTGGATTTATTGAGAGGCGATTTTTCTGGAACGGATGAGAGGAATTTAAATACCAATTATATATATATACATTAATAAAGTAGAGAGAGAAAACTTTTTTGGATTTTCGTTTTTTTCTACTTATAAGTAAGAATAGCTGTAGTCAGAATTGGTAAATTATCTATATATACTATTAAAAATCTTTACGTTATTGAATTTAAATAGGTAAGAAATTTAATTAATAAAATCCAAATTGTTTATTATATATGTTATATAAAGATTTATTTAAATTTTATTATCTAAATATTAAATTATTTATTTAAGTAGTGTTGACCCAGGGTATGAGATTTTTCGGTCCGATGATGAATATTGTTAGTGGAACTCAGTCTTTTCATTAAAAAATAATATTAATTATATGTAGTAAAGTGATATTTATTTTATTTCGTGAAGTGTCCTGTTAGAATTATGTTAACTAGAAATTTAGCTGTGATACGGTCAGGAGAATTGTCAAAGCAAGGAAATTCACCGTGTTACTATTTATGTTTACATAGTTTCAATTATTTCTTAATTTTTATTTGTGTTTTAGATTGAAATATGGAAAAAGATCAATTTTTAATTATAACACGATGAAATTATATTTTTGTGTTTAGTACAATTATGATTTTATTTACAAAATAAGAAATATTCTAAATTACAAATATAAAATTTTTTTATTTTTTAAATTATAAAATCGTACACAATCGTGCATAAAAATCATTAAAAAAAATTTGGTATAATAAAGCATGATATCTCAATTTTATTAAACAAATTAAAATCAATTACTATTTTAATAATATTGTGTTAAATAATATTATCTTTATTATATTGAAATCTCTTTCATTCACATTTTATAACTTATGTATAAGATTTATTAAAATACATTAATATTTTTATTCATTAATTATCTATAATTTCACTATTGTTAATTCAAATCAAATTTATGTACATGTCAAATAATTATTTTTAAAAATATTACAATTTTGGAAATATATAAATTTTGAACTGTAATATGCTTCAGTTTCAAAATTAAAATTATATATTTTCAAATTCAGTATTTAATATCAATATTCTTTACAAAATGAAAAATAAAGTTTTTAATATATGAATAATATTCAATGGTAATAGATAGTATAATATATAGATAAAATAAAATATAGTTAATACTAAAAAAAGTCCTGTTATCAATTTTTGAATTTTTATAACTAAAGACCACCACCTGACCTTTCTACACTGATTTTTTTTTTAAGCACATCTTTCTCATGTTGAGCTTCTTCCATTTCTGCCATCCGTGCAAATCTTGAATATGCCACATGACCAGATTTAATTGCCGACATCATCTATAGAATATTTTAAGAAGTTATTAACTTTAATTAAGTACAGATTAATTAATTACAGATAATATGTATTAATTATTATCTAAATTAACAATATTTATTTTTTACAATAGATGGAAATATATGGTTTAAACAGAATAAATGGAAGATTTTATTACATAATTATTGTTTTTGAATTGTTAGTAGAAAATTAAATAACTAGGGAATAGTGTTGCCGATATTATCGACACACGTATATCGTAAAATGTCAGGATTACAAGAAAATAAAGGGAAAGGTGATAATTGATCAATATAAAAGTAATATTAAAAATGATTTTGGCCAATGAAGTAATCAGCGTTAAATATCTGAAATTTTGAGAAATAGATTATCGAAACTTAAAATTAAGTTACAAAAAAATATGCTTACTGTGTATCACAAAGAAATAAAATACTAAACAAATTGAATAGGCTAAGTACCAGTCAACGATAAATGGGCATTGAAAGCTATCGTTGATCGAGAATATTGAATTCCTTACAATTTCACTGACGAGGTCTAGTCGAGGGCTAATGTAATTCAAGATGATATGATTTGGATAGCATTTAGTACTATCCCTGTTCAAGAAGCTATGCAGGAATGTATCATAACTGATGAATGTTGTGTTAAATAATCATTTAAACAGAATACTTTATGAGTAAAATAGGTATTTAAGTAAAGCTAAGTTATTAGAAATATTAGTTCAGGAGTAAGGAGTTTAATTACTACAGTTACCAAATTACCGAAGGAAAAATACAAATTGTTCCTAAAAAGCTTACATTTATACTGTTGCTCACGTTTTTCACAAATTTTAAGGAGTTAAAATAATTCGATAGCATGATTTCACGGCAACTAAGATTCGTACCCAGTATTGTCGTCGTCAATGAACTATCTTTTGAATAAATGAGAAAAGTGAAACTGGTATGGAACAATAATCTGTATGCGATGAAATAAAGAAAGGCTCAGTAACACCTTTGTACTTGCAGACCTCGATTACACCAATACCTTCACTCTGCAAATTGATACAAAGAACGAAGACTTAGAAATAATTTTCAAAAACGACATAAATATCATTGGAAGGGTTATCAACTTTTAATAAGGTTTAGAAGAGTTATCATGGAGTTAAAATCTCTAGTGATGAAGTGCGGTATATAAAAGATGTTTGATTAACTCGAGGAATACCAGTTCAATATCCTTACTGAACATCAAACATCAAATAGCTAAAAAGAATCAATAAATTTTTAGGAAAGCTAGTGCAATCGGGCATTGAACTCTCACAATGGAATTAAGAATTCAAATACTGATATAGAAAACTTTTTGGTCAACATCCTCACCCCGCAAATCAATTATATGACAACAATATGCCAATGGTATGCGAAGATAAAATAAGCCTACAGGACGTCTCAGACAAACACTGATACGTCTCAATGTATTATAGGAATGTAAATGAATATTTAGTAAATTTTATATATAAAATTATCATTTATTTATTTAATATTTAAATATAATTAACAATTGAGAAGTTATAAATTAGATGTTTGTTTAGAGTAAATCAGTAAGAACAAATTTTGAAAATATAATTAACACTAAATGAAATTACAATTAAATATAGATAAATATAAATATAATTTATATAAAATACAATTGTTGTATTACTTTTAGCTTTGCAAAGTTTCTTCTGATTTTCGAAAAGATAATTTGGGTAGATAAATTCTGTTTCGTCTGCAGGATATCACTATTCCAGATT
Organism: Eupristina koningsbergeri; assembly: GCA_018907245.1. NCBI lineage: Eukaryota > Metazoa > Arthropoda > Insecta > Hymenoptera > Agaonidae > Eupristina > Eupristina koningsbergeri. The sequence goes on from JACCHV010000093.1 coordinate 483,516, forward strand.
TTTCGTAAAGGAAAGAAAATAATAACAGTAATCAAAATAATCAACAAATAAAATAATAATTACATTAGCGTAGTATAGGAAAAATAACAGAATAAAATATTAAAATAAATTTACAAGCATAGAATATATTGATAAGTAAGCATGTAATCAGTCTGGATTCATCGTTTAGTAAGGATAAATTGTATTTTCTCTCTACAGTAAAAAAATTTTCCAGTATGACGATTCTTTTTATTAAACCATACTACTCGTTACCGTTAAATGATCAATAGCGTGCTTATAGAGAGGTTAAATCATTCTTCTCTGTATCACAGCTAAGATACTAAATATGGAGAAAATTAAATATAAAAAAAATGAAAAAATAATGGAACTTTTGTTTAATAAAAATTATTGTACTAAGTAAGCTGTTCACCAAAAAAAATCTAGAAAAGAATCCGAGAACGGATAACAACTAGGAAACGCTAGAACTTTTTCCTTCGAAAATTTCCACTGTGGAATGCTATGAAGTCAAGACTATCTGTCAGCTTGGAAAAGTGACCGTCGGTGAAGTAATCATCAATTAGTTAAGAGATCTAGTAAAAAAATCTCTTCTAAGCGGACATCATCAAGATTCACCACCTCTAGAAACTACGTTAAAACCCTTATGAAATTGATGCCGTGAGGTCAGAGTTCAAAGCAGGCATCATTATATATGCGACCATTTCGACATAATAAGGAATCTATCTGATTTACTAAGTGAAGGCTATTTTCTTTTTTGTTTGTTTATCTTGTCACGTTGCAGGTTGCGTTTTCTTTTCGTGCATAAGTTGGTGAAACTGTCTACATGCTCGATAATCTTATATTTTTGTGTTTTAAATTTTTTTTTTAAAGACATTTTTAAGAAGGAAAGAGTGTCAAGGAAAATTTCACAAAAATTATTTAGTATGCGGTCAAATTCACGAACTGGTCTATGTGATACTACGTAATAAGATAAAGAAATTGAAAAAAAGAAGCATGTCCCATATCTTACTGTACTAACGTTATTACTCATCTAGGAGCATACGTGTACTAGTAACTGCTTCGTTTCTTCCGTACTTGGTAAATGTGCCTTCCTACCTCCGGTAAATTGCGAGATAACTGCTGGCAGAGAATGAATCCCAATATCAGTAAATAGTCCCACCAGGAAATTAATCTTCACATATGCATAGACAGTTCAGGAGAATTATAATAAATATAGTACAAAATGATTAATTACACAAGCTCTATGACGAGAAAATTTAGAACAAAAAAACGAGTTAAAGGAACTTTGAGTGTATTGTAGAAATAGATAACGAGGTTGAACCCAAGAAGATGAGTCAGACTAGGCGAAAAAGATTCGTCTACCCCGTCTACTTTTACTCATCTAGAAAAATAAAGTCGCTTCAATCCATAGTACTCCGTTTCGTAATTACCCGAATTTCTTCTATCGTTTCCTCTCCTTTTAGGTGCAGAGATTGAACCCTAACTCCAGTGAACTAACATGTGGGTAAAGTACGGAGGTAATTAATTGGTTAGGACTTGGACAAGTGACTTCATTACAATATATATTATTTAATTATAAGTGAAAAATATAATTAAATTTCTTGGATTACATGTATTCTTATTTTTTATATTATACAAACTTGAAGATATTCATCCAGTTCAACTTGACCATTCATATTAGTATCGATTTCTTTTAGAATTTCATGTAGTTCTTCTCCTGGTATTTCTTTATCACCAAAGAGCTATTAAATATTAAAAAGATATTAAATTAATGTTCCAATTAATTATCTGCATATAATCTTAAACATTCTTTCATAACTGAAATTAATTTCATGGCTTAAAAAAAGTATCATGAAATGATTCCAATTATTGCAATAGTTCTAAATTGTAAAAGTTATTATACAAGAGTCTTAGTATACATCAGGAAAAAATTATAGTAAATTTCTTTTTTTTTAAAAAAAAAAAAGTTATTTAATTTTAACATAAATTCTGTCGCTCTAAACAATTGCATGGTAGATTTTTTTTTAATATTCTTAATATTAATGAAATTTTATAATGGTATTCAGTAATTAAGTAAAAAAATCAATAAAAGAGCTTCTACACTTGACGATAGTTTTAAATATATTGATACACCAAAAAATATTGTCTATTGCAAAAAGAAATAAAGAACTTTATATAATTAAATTTGTGGATTTAAATTTATTCATTTTAGTTTTGGCTTTTATTGTTTTTAATAATATAAAAAGAATCTTTCATGGATAATTTTTTTGGCTATATTATATTTCATATATGTTTAATTCATTTTATTAAATTTTAAACAATGTTAAGAAACTTTGAATAAGGTTTTTAATAGGTGTGAATAAAGCCACTGATTTGCGTTGGCGACGTTTCATCACATTTAAATCTGACGAGGTGATAACATAAGTTATATGAAACACCACACATTATTGTACTAAGGCCTGAAGAGGACAAAAGAAATTTTGTTGAAATATCAGCGACATAAAACCGTGGTTTTATTCACACTCATTAGGAATCTTATTCAAAGTTTTTTATACTACAATGAATGGTGTTTTTCGAATTTTACAAATTTTTAAACAATCTTTGTCAAAAAAATGAGTTTTTTAAAAATAATTTATTATTCTAGCTCTTAATTATTCAATTAAATATAAATTTTAGTGAATTAGAATTGTGTAGTATTAAAATATACAAAAAAAATAAAAATAACAAATAAATTTAATGTAATTAAACCTTAAGTCCTCGTCTAATATCATTTATAGAGACGTATCCTTTGTGATCTTTATCAATAATCTGAAAACGTTTTATATATAATTGAATTTCGTTTTTTGTAAGATTAATAGGAATTTTATCTCGAGATGTTCTATTCACAAGTTGTCCCATTTCATTAGCTATGAATTCACTCGCTTCTTTTTGTTGCTTTTTTTTCTCAGCATCAGTCCACTGGAGTTCTTCAGCCATAATTTCAACAATGTTTGGAAGTGCTTCTTGTGCTGCTTGCACGTTTAAAAACGCCAGACGAAGACGTCTAGCAATCATATCGATGGCTGTCCTCGCATATTCTCGACAACCGTAACGAACCTGCATAAAATTACAGATATGTCTTATAATTATAGGATATTATAATAATAATTATAACAAATTATAAAAAAATTCTAAATAATTCAAATAAAATTATTAAAAAATTTATCAGTTTTAATATTATGTAGTCAAAGTAATAGAGTACTTTTTAGGTTATGAAAAAAAGCAATTAGTGATATGTATCAAAATTTGTAAAAAAATCAGTAGATTTTTATTTTCTAAAATGGCATTTACCCAATTCAGGATTTTTTTAAAAACAATTCTAACAAATAAATGCATTTTTAAATGTTTTTTATTACAAAATAAAAAGTCGTAATTTTAATACTATAGTATCAATGGATGATTTGTATCTAATAAAATTGTAAAGAAAGTTTTTTTTATACAATGCAATCGGAAAATTAGAAGCGGAAAAATTTTTCGAAGATCAGAAAATTTTTAAATTAATTAAGAAATTTATATGTTGGTCATTTTTGTAATATTCATAATTCTAATTGTGGGAAATTAAAGTTATTAATATGCACTTTATTTGTACAAAATTTTAGCTTGACCGGATTATTAGTTTTCGATTAATATTAATATTAATTCATTTAGAAAGTTATTTCCAGCTCAATGCATCTGACGATTTTAGTTTATTCTACGGTTTTAAAAAATATAATTGTTGCACAATAAATACTGTACCTTATATTTTATCAAAATTGTTTAGATTGTCTAAAAAATGCGGATAAAGATAACCAAAAGCGCCCGAGGAGTAAGGAGAACAAAAACCGGGGAATTATAATATATATATAGTAATGGAAGTAAAATCCGAGATAAATAACCGTTCATTTATTCTTCTCCCCACTACTCATCAAATTACGCATGCATGCTCTTTTTTGATCATCTTTATCTGTATTTTTTAGACAATCTAAACGATTTGCACAAAATGTAAGATGCAGGATTTGTTGTGCAACAATTATATATTTTAAAACGGTCGGAGAAACTAAAATCGTTAGATGCATTAAGCTGTAAATAACTTTATACATTTTCACAAGCTAACATTTTGTACAAATAAAGTGTATATTAATCAATTTAAATACCAAAAACTAGAGTTCTAAATATTAAAAAATAAATAAATTACAAATTTATGAATTAATTTAAATATTTTCCGATTTTTTAAAAATTTCTCCACCTCTAATTTTTCTAGCAATTTATATAAAAAATGCATTTTCTTCAAAATTATATTAGCTACAATTCTCTCATCGATACTATAGTATTAAAATTATAATTTTTTATTTTATAACAAAAAACGTAAAAAAATATATTTTTTCGTTAAAATTGTTAATAAAAAACCTTGAATATCATGAGTGGTATTTTAGAAAATAAGAATCTACTGATTTTTTTATGAATTTTTACATGTATCACTAGCTGCTTTTTTTCATAACTTAAAAATTGCTCTATTACTTGAACTATATAATGATAAATTATAATAATATCAAATCAAGTGGTTCGCCTTATTATATCAGAGAAATTACAAATAAATAGTTAATATATTGCATAACAGCTTCCTTACAACTGTTTTTAGCCAATTTTCTTGAACTTGAATGCCGCTCGTAATTGAATTTCTAGAAAAGAAATATGCCGCCTCAGTGCTGCTCGCCTATACTCACCTTCTGCAAGTTATAATTGAGACGAACAAGAAAAGTGATAACATTCACGCAAGAAAGAGATTTAGAAGTAATCCACGAAATGCAGAAGAAAAAGCTACTACAGAGAGAGAGAGAGAGACTGATAGCTAGTAATGAATACCATTCCCTCTTACTTGAAAAAATCAAAGGAAAAAAACGGGAACCCTTTTTCGAAATCGGAAGACAAAACTTCGGTTCCTATACGATACTTCGCGACGCGTGACTAGCGATTTGAACTTTTTTCCGCTGCCGCTTTTTCCCTTCCCTAATTCGAGGGTCCTAACTTTCTCTCTTTTACCTGAAATTTGTCCAGTCGACTCGTTACAATTGTTATTATAAAAATTATAATTTATTCATCAATTAATGTTAAAATTAGTAAATATAAATATGACTGTTAAAATATGAGGTATTTTTAATTTAAATGATTTGATTCGAAATCAGTAAGAATAATTTATAAATATAATGGTATCGCAAAATAATTAAAAATATAATAGTATGTCGTGTTATATGTAGGTTACTTGAAAATTTCACTTTGTTATTTGTTTGTTGTGAATTAGAAGTTTATAAGTAACCTGCAGTATCTGTGAGGATGACATGGATAGTTGAGTTTATTTGGCGGTGTATATCCTGTAGGATAGAGGTCTAGAGATTCTTAATTTCGATAATTCTATCATAAATAGTAATTTTAATTTTATTACAAATTTAATTATTTAATATAAAATTAAATAATGTTCGGTCAAAATAGTAAAAGCGACTTTTCTATTTATCAAGTTGTTATTATAACCATTTATTCTATACCTCTGTTATGATTGTTAATTTGTGTTAAAATAAAATTTCGGTTGATCATTTAAAGTAATTAAATTTTGATGAACATAATTTTCGATACCTTATTTTCCAATTTTGTTTCAGTTAATTTATAGTTTTGTTTTATTAGCATATTTATCAAATTTATTATTTTGCAATATAAACGGAATTTATTTAAATAATTTGATCAAAAATATTAAAACTATATATAAAGAAAAAATTTTTTTAAAATACAAGATATAAAATATAAATCTTTCTATATATGTTATGATATAAATATTTTAAAATTAGAATTAATATTACATATCAGCATTAACTTTAGCAATAGACTTATTTAAACAACAATAAAAGTAGTAAATACAAACTGGATAAAAATTATTTTGAAAGACTCACAAAAATTTTTGAAAATTTATAGTAATGCATGAGAAGTTAAGATGAAGAATACAAAAATAAATGAAATTTAAATAAAATTGCAAAATCATCATAAATATATATTTATATTTCACTTGATATTTTTTGAAAAATTAAATCATAATATTATAAAATATATAAATAGAAAATTACATAAATAAATGTTAAATAAATTATTATAAAATGAGTCATTGTAGATTTTCAAAGTAAGTGGGATATTGCATTAATTAGTTTCTGGTATATAATAACTGATAATATGATATAATTAATTATGAAAGGTAATTAACAAATCTATATAATTTACATAAATATTATTTTTCTATATGCAGAAAAAAGGGTAAATAAAATGATCGAATTATTACAAGAAGTTCCTTCACGAATATTTGAATTGTGAATTTAAGATACATTCGAGTATAATTAAAGACCTTACAACCATTAAAAATTGGAAAATTAAAGAAAAATATATTTTTTAATTTTTTTTATAATTAGAGCTATAATTTGTTCAGAAATTTATGAATTTTTCTCATTTTCAAAAATAAAAAAATAATTGTAAAGATACGGCGATTGAAAGAAGTTACACTATATAATTCAATCAAATAAAAAATATCGTTATTAAAAAAATAATATTATACAATATTCTTAAAAGTAGGTAACGCTAATTTGAACAGTTATGTTCGTCAATCAAGAAAAAAGCTAAAGCTTAAACATTTTAAAAGTAAACAGGTTTGATAAAAAAGCAGGAAATTAATATCTGCAATTTTTAAAATCTTAAAAAATAATAAAGTTTGCAACAGCATCAAGAAAAACTACGCGGTACTGAAATTTCTAGAAGTCATGACCGCACGCGACGCGATCACTAACGCAACTGAGCCATAAGCGATGTTAATACTTCTCAATGCTCACGCACCGAGCCCAGGAAAATACCCGGGAATAAATGAAGGCGTACTAAAAATGCGCACTTCTGTGTTTCGATGAAACCGCCGCACCTATCATGGGTATAAAAAGTTTGGATGAACGGCAAAAGAACGAGTTTTTGCTCTCTACAGTTACTAGAAGGTCTTTCGCTGTTTTCACAAAGAAAACCTCGACGTAATACGCCATCGCGATTTACAGAGTATAGGATATTTCAGGATTCTACAGTTGGGACTACCGCCGTACACCTAATAGCTGACGCCTTTGCTATCGTAGTGCCGGGACCTATTAATTATAGGTTTTTTTCAGGACACAGCCATATCAGTCTGCCCGTCATCTGCTGAAAAGAATAGAAATTAATATTTTCGAAAACTGTATAACATATTTACCGACAGAAAAATAAACTCTTTTTGCAAAATTTATCGAGGTAAAATCCATTTGTAAAATCGTGTCACACCTCAATTTATCGAACTCTGGAATCCCAGCATCCAGCTATCCTAGCTGGGGGATTTCACGGGTTTCAAGCTCCTTCCTGTACTCCGCGCGCAGAGAGACAATTGACGTCCCCCACGTTAGAAGTTTGGAATTTTAGTTCAAGTATTTATATCTGTACACGTAAACTAGAATATCAAAGTTACGCAGGGTAACCCTCGTAGTGCGTCGTCACCTAGCCATGTGACATTACTACAGCGAGATGCAAAAAAAGATCGAGATAGGAAACAAAGTACAATTTGAAAATAGCGATATAATGAAAATTATTTTAAAAAATTTTCTCTCTCTCTCTCTTTCTATATATATATATATATATATATATATACATTGATTTTGGTAAAGTACATTATATAATTTTTGAGTATTTGTTTTGGTAAAACATTTGTAGGAAACGAATAAATACATATTGGAACGTTAATTATTTGTGAAATTCATACAAATCTAATATACTATTAATGTTTAAATATGTTTATTGTAATTCATTTACTTATTTCATAATATCAAAAAATACGTGATCAATATTTTAATAAACTCAAAAATTTGATTTTTCATTTTAATTACGACAAAATATATTTTTAAAAAAAATAAATAATAGTAATAGATGAAAGTTAGAAATATATAAATATTATATATTACTTCAGCATCAATGTACGGGAACTCAGGATGTAATTTTTTTCCAATTATAGGCCATCGTTTTCCAGTTAGTGCAGCCATTTTAGCTACAGCAAACGCACGGTCACCATAACTTTTTGCTAAATGTTGAGCAACTTCACATTCTAGTCCAAAATCTTGAACAAGTCTAATGTACATAGTAGGTGTAAAGCCGTGAGCACCTTCCAAAAATAAATCATAAGTTTGGCATGATCGATCTGGTGTAAGATCACAAGCTATTAAATTAAAAAAAAAATTAAATATACGTGCAATATATTTAATTGAATATTACGTAATAAAATAATTAGATGTATTTTTTAAATGATATTATTAAAAATAAGTAATTATTAATTTATTAATAAAATAAAACTAATATAAGTGTTATAAAATAAATTTTTTGTATATATCAAATTATTTCTTTTTTAACGTCTGATATTAGTAAATCAAAATTATCAATTAAAATAAAAATTATCATAAAATAAGTTTTTTTAATTTTATTTTTAATCCTTTCTTAATTACAAAATTAAAAAATAAATTTATTAAATTTTTAGTAGAATAAAAACGAAAAAATATTTTAATAATTTATAAAAGACGTTTTTAAACAATTCCATTTTGTATTATTTGATTTAATAGAAATCCTTTACATATTTTGAGTGTATCTTTCAGTGCATTTTTACAGGAAACTATGCATATATATATATGTTTAAAATACAGATATATATATATATTGTAACGCGTTCCGTGTTAATATCCGATTCGGGAGAGTAAGGGCCCGAATCGGAAAGTTTCGGCCATCTGTTGGAAGAGGGGGAACTCGCGGGTAGTGACCCGCGAGCTCCTCCGATTGATTTCGAGACTCACTCGAGCTTGACCGAGCTTTTCGATTTTTGATTCTTTTCGAAAGGAAATCCTTTGCGAAGGCGCGAGTTTTCGATCGGAGATAAATTCACGAGAGTGTTTGTTCTTGTAGGTGATTTGGTGAGCAGTGAGGCAGAGCACTCAGCTAAAGACCAGGGTATAGCAAAGGAGTAGGCGTACCTTGTATGGGACCAGTGAGACATCCAGGGGGAGAAGAAATACACAGGCTAAGAGCGTAGACTTTATGTAAGTAGATTTAAGTTCTTTTTGTAATCAACGTGCGGGCCCCATAGCGAGCGTTCTGTATTACGTGGCGTGGATGTAATAAACGCGCTAATATCTTGCAATCTGTTGTATATTAATTATACGTCTTAGAATTCGTTCCCTGATCCCCTCGTAAAAACAAAGCTTCGCGTACGTTTCAGGGATAGCACAGGAGAATCCAGATAGCCCGAGCTCCGCCGCCTCCGCGGGCAAAGTTGATAGATTTTTGCGATCTGAGTGGCCGTCACAGGTAAGGGTACCTGTGAGGAAGGTGAGTGGGTAATTTTAGGATAAAAAGTAAAAATTATTGTAACGGGAAAGCCCGTTACAATATATATATATATCTGTATTTTCTGCAGAAAAATTCAAATAGTATGTATACATATATATATATATTACTACATGTTAATCAAAAATTTCATTTTAAATATTTTTTTCTACCAGTTATAAATTCTCACTCTTTAGCAATTCATGAATTCTAAAAAACTGGTTTTAGTAAGTTAAACCAGCCTTCAAGCTATTGTTTTTATTATTCCAATACTGTTAATTAAATGCATATTTGTACATAGAAAATTTCTCAGTATAGCTTTTTTGATATACAAATTATTTATCATATAATATATTTAAATTAATTATTTATCGTACATCTTTGAGAATTTATAATTAGTTTTATTATTGTCATGATAATAATGAAATTTGTACCATTTAAGGAAATTAAATATTTCATTAAAAATTAATTAGATTTCAATATTGGAAATTAAATGATATATTTAATAATTTTACCACTATTTAATATTACGTTTTTAATATTTTTTTTTTTTTTTTTTTTTGAGGATAATCATGAAAACTTCCGATTATTAAAAAAAAGAAAGAGGCTTATTATTTATTAGTATGAGTTTTCTATGATTAAAAAACTACTCACGTATACAAAAAAGTATTAAAATTTATTTTGAGTAAATATATACAGGTATCTCATCTTAACTATTAGAGTAAACTATACAGTAAAATTTTGACTGCTTTCTTCAGATTTCTGCCACTGAATATGAAAGTGATTTTTTTAGGTTTTGACTTTTTCATTTTTAACAAAGATAAAAAGTCTGTATCATGTTCGTAACGATATTTTTCGATAATTTTCGAAATTTGACCCCATCATATAAAGATTTCTAAATTTAGAAAAAACACCTTCCTTTGCAATTAGAAAATTATGATTATGTTCCTAATGAGTATATGGAAAAAATAAAACACTTGTGTATTCGTCGGCGACATTTCGACTAAATGACTTCTGCCTACTTCAAACCTTTTATTTAATAAAAAATTACAAATTAATTAAAACAAATACATTATTAATACATAGGATAATTAATCCAAACAATAGATCACTTTTTAGACCATGAAAAAAGCAGTTAGTGATGCATATCAAAATTCGTAAAAAAATCAGTAGATTCTTATTTTCTAAAATGTAAATGTAATCCAATTCAGGATTTTCTTAAAAACAATTTTAACGAATAAATGCATTTTTTCATTTTTTGTTATAAAATTAAAAGTCTTAATTTTAACATTATAGTATTAATGAGCGATTTATAGTTAATAAAATTGTGAATAAAATGCATTTTTTTCAAAAACCGATCTGATAATTAAAAGCTGAGAAATTTATGAAAAATCGGAAATTTTTTAATTTAATTAAAAAACTAATTTCCCAAATTATAGACCTAAATATAAATATAAATTCTCCGATCGGTTAATGAAAAAATGGATTTTATTCACAATTTTACTAATTACAAACCACCCATTGATACTATAGTGTTAAATAAGGAACGACTTTTCATTTTATAATAAAAAAAAGTAAAAAAAATTCATTATTTCGTTAAAGTTGTTAATAAAAAAAACCCTTAATATCATGAGTGGCATTTTAAAAAATAATAATCTACTGATTTTTTACGAATGTTGATATGCGTTTGGAAAGGAAAAGCCTCAATATTCTCGTTATAACTATATAACTATATAACTATAGTTATAACAACGTTATAACTATTCTCCCATTGTTTATTATAGATATGTAGATGATATTGATTTTTTTCGTTGAATACAGTAAATTCGACATTTTAAATGTCGTAAACAATTACAATACTCATCCTTAATTCACCTGTGAGGTAAAAACGGTCAAATTTATAAACTTCCTCAACATTATCATACATAATAAAAATAATAATATAGCTACAAAGTGGTACTAAAAAGCGATAAGCTCCAACAGAATTATAAATTTTCAATCTCATTATTCGAGGAACCAAAAGAAAAATATTGTATATAACCTAGTATTAGTATAGTGATTTTGTTATTGGATATATGTTATCACAAGGACAATCTAAACAAGTGATTAATATTTTACATAATGACTACCCTGACTACTTTTATAGTAAACATATTAAATACAGACTGAGAAAAATAAATATAAAGATTCTCTTAACAATAACACACGAAAACTTTATGAAAATATAATTTACCTCTCATATAAATTTTACGAAAATATCAGCAACAAATCAAAATTATATAACATTAATACTATCCCCATTAATTAATAATAATATCAATTATTAATTATAATATTATAATATTATCATTAATAATAAATTAATAATATTTCAGAAGATTGGGCCTGGACAGCAATGACAAATGAGAGGCAACAAGCGTTGTTTATAAAATAAATTGCAAAGATTGTAATGCGAGCTATATTAGTGAAACGAGCAAATTTAAAAAAAAACGCATTTGTGAGTATTAAAAACATAACAATATGAATTCTATTATAAAATTTACTCTAAAACTAACGAACATACGATCGACTGGGACAATATGAAAATCTTTGACATAGCATAACTGTAGAAAGCATCAAATTTCAGAAATGTTACATATTTACATAAATCCATATATTGTAAACAGACAAGAGGACATACATATGTTAAATACTCAGTGTAAATACCTGGCTAGACTGATGATATGGTATACAGTGAACTGTATAAAAATACGACGTAAGCGTTCCTCGGTATATTTAAATTTGACGACATGTCAATACAAGTTGCACGAGAATAATCACGTAAACAGTGTACCGAGGTAAATATTTGAAAATATATATTAAATGTTATATATTATCCTATGTATTAGTAATGTAATTATTTTAACTAATTTATAATTTTTTATTTAATAAAAGGTTTGAAAAAAACAGAAGCCATTCTATCGAAACATTGCCGACGAACATAAAAGTGTTTTATTTCTTCCCTATACCCTTTAGGAATCTAATTATCACGTTCCCCAACAAATAAAACTTATTTTTTTTTTTTTACCTAGCGGGATATTATTTTTTGGGCATACATATATTTATTAGTTTAGGCATATATATTTATTTGTTTCTTTTTTATCTACAATTGGTTACGATAACTTTATTTTTAATTGTAAATATATAATTATTTTTAATGTATGAACTAAAATCATTCAGTTTTCTAAATATTTTATTTGATATATTTAAAACAATTTTCAAAGTATAATCTAACCTTTAATAGCTGTGTCGATTGTTTCTTCTGCCATGGCTCTGTATGTAGTCCATTTTCCACCAGCTATTGTGATAAGATTTGAAGAACTTACATGAACTATGTGGTTTCGTGCTAAAGATTGAGTATTTGGTTTATTGGGATCAGATACCAAAGGTCTAATACCACTCCACGCTGATAATACATCACCTCGACGTACCTCAACATCTGGATTTAAATAATTCTTTACTTCTTGCAGAATAAACATAATTTCATCTTCAGTAGGTTTAGGATTGTGTGTTATGGTACATGGTAAATCCGTTGTACCAGCAATTGTATGCTTTTGCCATGGAAGAAAAAATATAACACGACCATCACTTGTTGCTGGATCAAGTAGTCCCATCTGGTCTGGGCTGTAAAATTTTAACATAATAATAATTTATATTGAACATAATTTCTAATTAATTTTGATAATATAAATATTTTTTGATAAATCTCAAAATAATGTGAAAATTTGATTTCAACTTACTCAAAATATATAACTTATATATACAGAATTTGATGTATATTATCTGTATCAATTAATAATTTATTGAGTATGGCACTAGATATGTTTTATCATCGTTGCTCTGGATTAATATACTCGGTTTAATTAAGGAAAAAATAATTTGTTGGGAATAATTAAAAAAACTCTAGAATCCTGTTATGGATTTGTTGTATATAGTATGAACTGAGTACTACATGTTGTAATATATATATAATTAGCTATTCATCTTCTTTATATACAATTGTATGAAATTGATGATAAAAAAGGAAATTGCATTATTAACTTTTATCTACTTTAATTTACTTTTTAACTTTATCATTTGTATAAAATAAATATTTAATTGTTATTTTTAAAAAATGATCGAATTTACGAAAATATAAAATAAATTTATAAAAGTTAAAAATAAATGCAATTTTTAAAGTAAAAGAAATCTTTATTATCTAAAATAGAAAGAAAAACTGATTTTTTAAAATTTATAAAAATTAATTTAAAATTAATTAATTTGTAAAAATAATTATAGGCTAGTTGCATTTTTAATTACCAATAATTTCCATAATAAGTAGTATGTTAAAGACTCTTTTCGAAGTTGTTATTATTATTTATTATACATTCCGGCCTACAGGTTCTGGAATCGGTTCCTCTTATTTACATGTTTATTTTACATATTTATTTATATCTCATTTTTATATATTTTTATTTATTTTATATATTTTTATTTTTATATATTTTTACACTATTTCACTTTTCTCATTGATGTTCTCTTTCATCCCCTCTGTCCCTCTTTCTCTCTTTTATTTCTCTGTTTTTATTATTACTTTTATTAGTTGTACGTCATTTTTCACCCCTTGGAATCTGTTGTATCTGTGTGTTTGTTATCTGCGCGTTTTTTTCCTATACTCCCTGAAGAACTTCTCTGTCTCACTGCATTTCATTATCTTATGGTTCCAGTCGTCTTTTTCCTCTTTACGTAGTTTGCATATCTTTTCCTACTCTTCTAGCCAATATTTATTGTCCTATGTTCCTATACCTTATTCTTGTTATGTTTCTGATATTCTCTGCTCGCTTGTCATGCTTTAGGTATGTCTGTAGCCCTATTTCCTTTATTATCCTGTATGCACTGTTGTACCCAGCATTCTCCATCTTATTTGATCTGATCTGTCCTTGTATTTCCTTATGTCTCTTTTTAATCTCGTTGTATTTTTTCCCCCTTAATTTTCTTATATCTCCATCTGTTTTCTGCTGAATGCTAGGATGTTTAGCCATCTTTCCATTTCATTCTTTTCTTTTTATTCTCTCCATTTGTATTTTTCTTCTTTTCATTTCCTCATTTATTTTTCCTCTGTCATCTGTTTGATTTTATTATCGTATTTCATGGATCTTATCTTTCATTCTACTTTCATGTCACCTTCAATTTATCTCGTCGTACACGATGTATTTTTGCGTGCACTAATCTAGTCATTGGGTCCACTTATAATAATCCAGCTTAATCCTATCTAGTTCACTTATCTGTTTCATCTAGTTAAACATAGTTTTCCAGAATAAGAAATCGCTCGCACACCTCCTTTCGACGTGTCTCCATGTACTTTTGCCTGTCATCCGGTCTCTGTTTGCTCTTTCTCTGACTTGTTCTTTTAGCTTTCCGTTTCTCATCAGTATGAAACCCAGATAGCTACGACCTCTATCTTCTTCTTCTTCTTCCAAAGCCAGTTCTCCTCGTTCTGTTTTTTTCTTCTTTTCACCATCATAATTTTCGTTTTCTCTGTATTTTTAGGCTTAGTTTTCTGGTATCTAAGTGTTTCCTTAAAGTCCCCATCATATGTTGCATTGCGACTGTATTTTCTCCTATCATTGGTATGTCATCCGTGTATGCTAATGTCCATATCCTTTTATCCGCTATTATCGTGCCTTCCATATTTCTCTTTTCCATTTCCTTTTCCAGCTCTGCCATGCATATATTGAACTGTGTGGGGTGAGGCAGCAACACTGCCTCAAACTTTTCTTTACCCAAAACTCCTCGGTCAGTCCCTTACTTGTCCCGATATAACACTTAATTTCTTCATATATTTTTCTGATTCTGTCTATTAGCCTCTTATTATATCCTTTCCTCTCCATTATCATTCGTAGCATTTCCCTTTTCACCGTGTCAAAGGCTGTCTTGAGATCAACTAACAGCACATACATCTTTTTCTTTTCCTTCATCATCTTTTGCATTATGTGGTTTAGAATGTATATGTTGTTCATTTTTGATCTTCCGTTTCTGAATCTCGCCAACCCTTCTGATAATATATTTTTTCCCTCTGCCTCCTTGTCCAGTCTGTCTTTTAATATACCAGTATACATTTTGTATACCATTGGGAACATTGACAGTCCCCTGTAATCTTCCGGTTTCATTTTGTCCCCTTTTTTGTTTGTTGGTGTTATCACTGAAGTCTTCCACTCCTCTGGTATTTTATTCTTCTGCCAAACTTTGACTATTATTACCCTTACTCTCTTTTTGATTTCATTACCTCCATATATCAGCGCTTTCGTCGGTATCTCATCTATGCACGCTGCCTTTTTCTTTTTTAGCATCTTCCACCCTTTCATTATTTCTTCATTGGTCAGGTTCTCATCCTCAGCCTTTCTGGTGACCTGCATCCGTGGTTCTCTCTTACTTGTTATTCTTTTTTGTATCCCTCAAGCAGGTTGCTGAAATATGTCTTCCATTTCTGCTTCTCAATCCCCGGATCTATGTTTTGTTTTGTTTTTCTGCCTCTATGTATCCCTAGATTTCTTTTTCGTTTCTCAGTCCTTTAACTTTGTCGATCTCATTCTCCTTCCATCTCTGTTTCTTTTCTTCTCATAGTCTCCTCCACTTTTTTCTCTCATCTATATGCTGTTTTTTTGTGTTCTCTCCTTCCCTCCATTTCCTCAGCTCTTTTCTCACCTTGTTTTTCTCAGTTCTATACTCCTTATCCCACCATATATGTTCTCCCATTTTCTTTTCCTTTGTTTTAATTTTCTTCCTTGTCATATTTTACTTAATTAATTTTTTTAGTTTTCCCCATTGTGTCTCTATGCTCTTGTCACTTTCTTCTCTTTCATATTTTCCATCAGTCCCTTCTCTCTACTTCTTTATACTCTCTTCGTTCCATATGTTAATCGTTTTTCTGGTTTTCTCTTTGCTTTTTTTATTTCGTTTTCTCTTCCTTCCATGTTTGCCCATACTATTATTGGGGAGTGGTCCGATTCTGCTCGGATTCCGATTTTGAATTTAGTGATCCTATCCCTGAATTCGTTGTCCGCAATTGCCAAATCAATCACCGTGTTTCCTCTCGCACCTGTATATGTATATTCTCCTTCTTCGTCTCCTTTCATCTATCTATTAATAATACTCCAGCAATTGCTTTCAATTCTCCTTACCATTTTCTTTCCTTCCTTATCCAATTTCTCATCTTTGCTGTTTCTGTGTTCCATCAATCCTTCTTCTTCCATATGTTTTCTCAGTTTTCCTGTTCTCATGTTAAGATGTTCCATCACCAAAATTTCAATTTCTTTAACTGTTTTCGATTATCGTCTTCCACTTTTTCTTTAGATTGCGTTATTCTTGTAGATTCCCCATATGTCAATAATTTTTCTTACTTTTTTTTATCTTTATTCTCGTCCTGACCATGCCTTCGCCTTTTTTCTGCCCCAACTCTATCTCTATATTTTCAATTCTCTTGTTTACTCCTACTAATAGACCCCCTTTTGTTCTTCCCTTTCTGCTTACCCTTTCCGTTCCTATCGCTCTCCATCTCATCTGCTTCGGTAATGTCTCCATATATTTTGATATGTTTTTCTCTTACAGCCATGTCTTTGCCAGTCAGACATAATCCATAGTTGTAATGTATTTCTAGAAATCTCCATCTTTATCCCAAATGCCCGCGATGTTTGAATAGTATCTTCCTCATACCCTCTCTTATTCTTACACCAGTTATTTTCCGTATTTTTTTCTTTTTATTCTTTTTTTGTCTCCAGTTCTACCCTGTCTTGCTAGTATTCTTCTCCTTGCTTTTTATCTTCTCTCTCTTCTCCTTGCATTCTGTCTTCCTTTTATCAGTCTCCTTTGTACATCTTTCTTTCCTCCGTGCATTCATCGCACTTCTCTCCACTCTGACGTTTGTTATTCTTTTTCGTCTTCTTCTTCTTTTGTTTATGTTTCTTTTTATTTTCATTTTTTCCAACCCATTCCTCCTCTAGTTTTTCTTCACTGCTTTGTCCTTATTTTTGTTTTTATCTTCCTCTGTCTCCTCCTCTTCGTCCTCGCTACTTTTTTCGCCTTTATGCCCTGCCCTGTCTTTCTTTTCTTTACTGCTCCGTTTTTCAGTCTTCTTACCCTCGTGCTTTCCTTCAATTTCACATCTCTGTATCATCTCCTCCAGTACCTTCTCCATCTCCGTTTCACCTGCTCATCTTCTCCATTGGCCATCCACAATGATTTTCTTGAGTCCAACCTTTGCAAAACTCCCTGTCTTCTTGCCTTTCTTGCCCATTCCTTTATATCGTTTTGTATGACTCTCTTTTTAAATGTTAAATCCAAGTCTAGGAAGAAATCTGTTCCGATGAGCCTTCTCCTGTTTTTCAACACCCTGTCTCTTGCTTCCTTGTTCGCCATCTTCGCCACGATCAGAGCTCCACTACACCACACACTTTTGATACAGTCATCATTCCCCAACCTATTCTCTACGAAAAAGCCCGCTCACTTCTGTACTCCAACTTTCTGCATTTCCGCCCTGCTAATTCCCCTTATCACAAAGTTCTTTTCTCTATCTTTCCTTTCCTTGTCTCTTATAATTTGCCTTATATCATTTATCTCTCTTTCTGATATCCCCGATCTTGCTACACTCCAATGGCCAATTTGAGCGTTCACTTATCCTACTCCACGGCCTTTAGTCATTTACTTCTCTCTGCTCTGTGCTTTCTCCATTGCTATCATCCCCATAGTTTCCCGTCTCTACCTTCTGTTCTATCACCTACCTTTTCATGTCCGTTCTCCATTCATGTTGTTGCTTTTCTCCTCCCTCCAAATCATGGCACTACAAGCTCTTAACTCTGCATTCCATTCGCCTCGCCCATGTTCTTGTGTTTTCCAGGCTCTCCTTTAACTTTTTTATCTCTTTGTCATATTTCGTTGTCAGCTTCTCTATTCTCTCGTTTGTTTCCCTTTTCCATTTTCCTTTCTTCTGCTCTCTTTTTCTTTTCCTCCCTCCTTGTTCTTTTTATTTCCTTCCACATGTCTTCCTCTATGAAAAATACTTTCCTTTGCTTCTTTTTCACTTCTAGAGTCATTTGCGTACTGTCGTTCTTGTTATTTGGTGGTTTTCCCCTCCCTGCCTTGTTTTTCGCTTATACCTGGCTCATTTTTACTCTATGCGTCCCTGTGTTTCTGGGTCCTCGTTTCTTTGTTCTTATTTTTTCGCGGTCCGCGCTTTTGGGGACTTTACCGATTGGCCCGCCCCTACTTTTTCTTCGCTTTGCTCTTTTACTGCTTGCACATGCACCAGCTTGCTCCCTCTCCTGCGCTCATTTAACCTCTTAACTTTTGCTAACCCTTTTTACTTCTCACACCTTAACTCTCACTGTTCTTTCACCTTTTCTTTATCTCCTCTGTGCCTGCTATTTTTCTCTGCACTTCTATACTTTTTTATACTTTCACTTCGCTGTACTTTTCTTTATATCCGTAACACTACGTACGGAGATTTACTTCTTCGCGGCCATTAGAGAAATCCGTGAAGTTGATATTGTATTGATAACATGTTTTAATAATATACATATGCGTGTATCTAATTGTTTTATTTATTAATATTTTGTATTTAATAATTTTAGGAATTATTCTATATTAATAATATTTAATATTTAATAAGTAGCTTCAAACATTGTTTTATAGAAAATTGAAATCAATATAATTTAAAGAAAAAAGGAGTTAGAGGCTGCTGGATGCGAAAATAAAAATTGAATTTGTTGTTAAACGAACCAAAAAAAAAATTATTAACTTAATGGTTACTGTGATAAAAATGAAATTAATTATTGAGGAATAATTTATCAGAGAAGTTAAAGTAATTTATTTAAATATCACGATAAATAAAGTAAAAGTTTATCATAGTTTTTTATCTTTCTTTTTCTTTTTTCTGTGAAAAAGAACATTCCTGAGTTCAGAAAATTTCAAAAAGTAGAAACGAAAATCAATTAAAAATTAAATTAATTTTTACCACTTATTTTTAAGAATAACTCATCGATAAGAAAATAATACTAATTAATACATTTTTTCTTATTTCAATATTGTTCATTATTTTTTCATAGTAATTTTAAGTATTTTACCTATTTATTTCGAATATTTATGAATGTAAATTTAATATTTTGATTACCTATAATAACCAGGAAGAACAATATGAACCCCAGATGAAGGAGCACAAATTTCTGCAATACTTTGATTATCCATTTTTCGAATACTATCAGTAAATGGTCCAGTTGCATTAATAATTGCTCTTGCTTTAACATCCCATTCTTCTCCGGTTAATTTATCATGAACACGAACCCCTGTTATTACTCGTTTTCCGTCCTACAATAAATAAAATAAATATTAATCATAAAATGTAATTTAAATTCTTAAGATCTATAAATATTATATATAGCTATATCTTTATTTGGAAAACTTACACAATTTTATTTATAAACATAATTTTTTTAAATATAAAATGTATTTTTTATAATGTATGCGGAAAGTATCGATTTTTTTTAAAGCCATTATTTCTCGTAGCAATTTCAAAAATATAAAAAAATATTTAGGGGTCTTTTTCCAATTTGTCCCTATTTTTTTATTATAACCAACAGGATTTGTATTCAAACGAAGCATGTTTTTGAATTTTGTAATGTTTTACGATGGAGCGACGTTTGGAATAATTTACACAGTAAAAATTTATTTGTTTGGCTTAATAAAATGCTCTAAAGACTTTTAAATGTTAAAAAAGTCTTTAAGAATAAGTCCATATATAAATCACAATAAAAAAATGTTACAGGGTTTTCAAGGAAAGTTGAAAAAAGATTGCAGATGAATCTCATTCTGAATTCCTAAACACAGCTCGATTCGATTCTATTGCCGAGTGTGCATGAAATTTTTAGCTTAAACCATCATTTAAGGACTAAGGTAATCGATAACATCCTCAATTTAATAACATTTGTATACGATTAAGTTCAAAAACCTTTTTTAATATATAAATAATTTAATCTCATATTTTAAAAATCTCTACATTGTTTTTACCAAACCGCATTAAAAAATTAAAAAATACCTTTCGCACGAATACAAACTCTACCTCTCCTAATGAACGAAATAAGAAATAAATAGAAAAATTCCCCCCGCACATTTTTCGACCTCCCGAAATCGCTACGATAAATAGTGGCTTCAAAAAAAATAAAAACGCTTTACTTTTTGGATAGACCATGTATATGATTATATAAAAAATATATTTACTCTATTAATTCCTTTTAAAAGATTAACTGCTGTGACGTGATTTACTACTGTTGCTCCATGCCTTGATGCCGTTAAAGCTATTGCTAAATTCATTCTGGCATCATCTTGTTGTCCTAAATAAAATTATTTAAATTATAAGAACTTTAAAATAAATGTTTATATCAATTTTACATTATAAATATTATAAATATTATAATAGAAAATTAATTTTTGATTAATAATTTTTATTAAATCTATTTCTTCCTTCTCTTTTTATTCCACTTACCCTCTCCTATATCTTTTTCATTGCTTTTCTCAATAAGATCTCTCTTTCTCCCCCCATCTCTCTCTGTCTCTCTTTCCCTCTCTCCCTGTTTTTAATGCATATACGTATGAATAAATACCAAAATAATCTATCAAATTTGTACTTTGAATTATTTAAACATAAAACACAACTATAAAAAATTTAATAACCTAATTTAAATTAATTCAATCGACTTATCTCAAATCAACTAAATCAATGTAACCTTATTTGTGAAAACAAAAAAATTTGAACTTTAAAAAAACAATAAAATTACATTTGAACTAAAAACGTAAGCCCTTATATTTTTATTTTATTAATATACATTTCCAGCCTTAGGCCTAGGAAAGGACTTCCTTTACAGTGCTCTATGTGTAAAGCTATACATTTTTACATATCTTACATTTTTACATTTTACATTTAACATTTAACAGATTTTATACTTATATATATATACTTTCATTTCTTTGGTTCATTCTTTGGTTCATTTTTTCTTTTCTCTTCTTCCTTCAGTATTCTTCTTCTTTGTTCTCTCTTCTTTCTTCTTTTTTTCTATTTTCTTTTCTATTATTTTCATATAGTGTAGCACCTCTCTATTTCTTACCCCTTCTTTAAAATTTATAATTAGTTTCCTTTCGTCCCATTTCTTTTTCTTTCTCCACTCTCTTGTTTCGTTTTCTGTTTCTATGCATTCCCATAACGAGTGAATCCAATCTCCATTGTTTCCCCTACAGAGCTGACATTCCCTTTCTTTTTCGTTTAGCCAGTATTTGTTTTCTGCTGTAATGTTTCCACATCTTATTTTAGCTATTAGTTTTATATTTTCGTCCTTCTTTTCGGTTTTCATGTATCTTGGTATTCCTATCTCCCTTATTTCATTGTACCATCTATTGTATGTCGCTTTTTCTATTCTATTAGTTCTTTCCTGTTTGATTATGTCTTTCTTTCTTTTTTTAACTATATCATATTTGTTTTTCCCTTCTTTCGTCCATATCTTCATTTGCAAATTACTTATTCCCACTTCATTTAGCCATCTCTGTTCTGGATCCTCCCCGCTTATTGATCTCTCTCTTTTTTTCTCTAACCAGCATTTTTTTGTCCATCTGTCATTCGGCTGTCCTTCTATTTTTTCTTCGTACCTTCTGTTTCTTGCTTTCCAGTCTATTTCCATTTCATACTCGTCTGTTTCTTCATACAGAATATAATTAGGTGTGCATACTTCTAGTTTTAATATCCATCTCATATAGTCTGTTTTTATCTTTTCTATTTCCTTCACTTTTGCCTTTCCCCATATTTCCACGCCGTATTCTATTACCCCTTTCACCAAATAGTTAAATAACATTTTTTTCAACCCCATATCTCCGTAGCATCTCCTCTCCGCTAGGCTCCACGTTCTCTTTAGGGCTATTCTTCCCTTGTGTATTCTCTCTTTTATATGTTCTCTATCTCCGCCATTTCTGTTGAACATGTAACCTAGATAGTTAAACTTTCCTACTTCCTTTATTTTCTTCTTTTTCCATTTCGATCTGTTTTTCCTCTCTTTTTTTCCCTCTTTTAAACGTCATTACTTTTGTTTTTTCCAAGTTCAGTTCCAGCTTTCTGTCTTTTAAGAACCTTCCCATAGTCTCCATCATTTGTTCCATAGCCTCCTTGTCCTCTACCATAAGCACTATGTCATCTGCATATGCCAATGACCAGATCCTTTTTCCCTCTATTTTCGTTCCTCCTATATTCGCCTTTTCCAGCTCTGCTTCTAGCCCTGCTATATATATATTAAATAACAGTGGGTTTAGGCTACATCCCTGTCTCAGTCCTCCAAGTGTCCTTATTTGTTCTGTTAATCCTTCTTTCGTCCTTATTCTTATTCTCATTTCTTCGTATATTCTTTCCACTTTTTCTATTAATCTTCTGTCCATCTTATAATTTTCCATAATTTCCCAAAGTTTCCTTCTATTGACTGTGTCGAAAGCTGCCTTTAGATCCACGAAAAATACATATATTTTCTTTTTTTCTTTTATCTTTTTTTCCGTTATATGTTTTAAAATATATATATTGTCCATTGTGGATCTGCCGGCTCTAAATCCCGCTTGTCCTTCCGGTATTATACCTTTATTAGTAGCTTCAACCTCTAGTTTATCTTTTAATATACTTGCGTATATTTTGTATCCGGTGGACAGTAGGGATAGCCCTCTGTAATTATTCGGATCATTTGCATCACCCTTCTTGTAAATTGGCGAGATTATCGATGTTTTCCATTCTTTAGGCATTTTGTCTCCTTCCCAGATCCTTTTTATTACCTCCCACAGCCTTTCCTTGCCTTCTCCCCCTGCGTATAACCACATCTCATTCGTTATTCCATCTATCCCAGGTGATTTTTTCTTTTTCATTGTTGTCCATTTTTCATAAAATTCCTTCTTTTCTATCTTGTAATTTATCCTCTCGTTGCTTTCCTTTGTTCTATTTTGTACCTCTTCCCTTGTTTGCTCCCTTTCTGGTTTATTTAGTAATTTACTAAAATGTGCTTTCCATTTTTCTTTACTTATTTCCCCTTCTTTATATATTTTCTTTCTGGATCCCTTATTTAGGTATCTCCAGATATTTCCAACATTTTTTAGTTCCCTAAGCTCTTCTTCCTCTTTTGCGTTCTGTTCTGCTATTTTCCTTTTGCATGTCTCTTTCCATCTTTTCTTTCGTTCCAGATACTCCGCTCTCTCTGTCTTTCCTTCTTTCCATTTTTTATACTATCTTTTTGCATTTTTTTTCTCTTTTGCACATTCCCTGTCCCACCATTTCTTTTTTCCAATTTTCCATCTCTTTATTTCTTTGTTAGGTGCTTCCTTCTGTATCTTTTCTTTCAGTTCTTTCCATAGTTTTTCCACTGTCTTGTTCCTCATCTCTCCTGTATAGACTCCCTCTGTTGTTTCCCTGTATCTTTTTATACTTTCTTCGTCCCATCTTGTTACCATTCTTTTCTCTATTTCCCTTCCTTTCTTCGTATTTTCTCTTTCTGTTTTTTCCCTCTCTCAAATCTACCCTTATTTTAATTGGCATGTGGTCCGACTCTACTCTATCTTCTACTTTAAATTCTTCTATTATTTCCCTGCTTCCTTCATCCCCTATTGCTAGGTCCAATACTGTGTTGCCCCTAGGTCCCACATATGTATATTCTGCTTCTATGTCTCCTGCTCTTGTCCCGTTTAGTATTGTCCATCCGTTTTTCTTTATCTTTTCCATCAGGCTTTTTCCTCTTTTTTCTAGCTTCCCATCCTTACTTTTCCTATTTTCCATCTCTTCTGTTTCCAGCTTCATGTATCTTCCCTCGTTTCCAACTCTTATATTCATATCCCCCATTATTATAATATCTGTACTTTCATTATAGCTTTCCTTCTCTATTATATCCATTTGTTTTTCCACTTCTCCATTACCGTAGATTCCCCATATATCCAGACTTTTTTCTTTTTCTTTGTATTTTATCCTAGTTTTTACTAGCCCTTCTGCCTTTTATGTCCCCAGTTCTTCTATTTTTATTTCCCATTTCTTTTTGATTCCTACAATGATGCCTCCTTTTGCTCTCCCTCTCTTCTTTTCTCTGGTTGCTGGTATTATTTCCCATCTTATATCATTCGATAGCGATTTCTGGCACTTTTCTACATCTTTTCCTTCTATCCATGTTTCTGTTAAACATATGTAGTCCATACCTTCTACATATTTCCAAAATTCCCTGTTCTTGCCCCAGAATCCTGCTATATTTCAGTATATTAAATTTCTGTTTTTTCTGTTTCTGTCCTCTTTTCTCTTTTCTTTTGTTCCTGCTCTTTTGCGTTTGTTCTTTTTTACTTTGTTATGCCTTTTTGTCCTTCTTTCCTCGTTTCTTTCACCTTCCCCTTCTATAGTCCTTCCTTTTTTTATACTAAATCCTTCTGTTCTCCAGTTTTTCTTGTTTCTTGGTCTTCTTCCTGCTGCATTCTGTTATTATTTTCCTGTTTCCCTTCTTCATTTTTTTTATTTCCTTTTATGTTGTTTTCTTTTTCTTTTTCGGATTCTTGTTCCATTTTTCCTTCTATCGTTTCCCTTCTTATCATTTCTCTCGCCTCTTCGTCATCCCATCTCATCCACTTTCCATCCATGTATATCCTATTAACTCCTGCTTTTACGTATTTCCCTTTATTTCTTAGCTTTTTTACCCAGCTGTTTATCTCCTCTTATTTTTTCCTGTCATCTTAACTCAAATCCTGTTCTAAAAATATCTCCGTTCCGTAGAGGTTCCTTCTAGCTCGCAATACTTCGTTTCTTTTTTCCCTGCTTTCCAGTTTCGCAATCATCACACACCCGCTCCACCAACAGCTGTTAATTTTTGTTTCCACTCTTAATTTTTCCTTGATGAATGCTTTCATCCACTCATTTATGCCCAGTTTCTCTACCTCTTCCCTTCTTGCTCCTCTTATTACTATATTTTCCTCCCTTTCCTTTCTTTCCCTTTCCTTCATCATTAATCTCACATTTCTTGTTTCCCATTCCGTCAGGTCTTGTTTTTTATTCCAGCTATAATTCGTTCTCCTGCTTGTTATTGATAAATTTGACCTGCTGCTTCTCCTACTTAGTGTCTTTCCTCTCTCGATGTCTCCTTCTTCACTTACGTACCCTCTTTCCTCCCCCTCCGTGCCGCTTCCTTCTGTCCTATTTCCATCTATTATCTTCTCCACTGCCGCCTTCCACTCTTCATTTATTTCAATAATTTTTTCTTCCAGCTCTTTTATTCTGTTTTCCGCCTCTATACACCATTTTCTCTGTGATTCCTCCCTCTCCTGTTTTTCCTTCATTGTTATATTCAGATTTTCTATTTTGCCTTCCATCTCAGTTAGCATCCTTCTCATTTCTGTTCTTTTCCACTTTTTATCCTCTTTTTCCCGCTCCCATAGTTTTTTCCATTTTTCTTCGTTATTTCCTTCTATTTCTGTATTTTCCCCCTCAAAGCTTAACTTTTTCGGTATTTTTCTGTTTCCCGTCAATAGTAGTTGCATCCCACCTCTTTTTGCGCCTCTCGGATTATTTTTCCTTCCACCGCTTCCCCTCTCCTGCTGTGTCACTTTTTGTAGTTGTTATGCCCAAACTACAGGCGGCGCCACTTCCCTCTTTATTTTCTGCTCGGAGCGAGTCGTCCTTCTTCGTTACGTTCCCTGCTTGTTTCAAACTCATTTTCACTTTTTTTCAATCGCACTATATTCTTTCCACTACACTTTTTTCACCTTTTCACTAATACCTTCAGCTTCGTTTTTTTCCTTCTGTCTTTTAGTCTCTCTCTTGCTTTTTTCCCTTCTGTACTTTTTTTATAAATTGTAATATTGTACGGAGCACGCGGCCGTACGATAATTCAAATATATGGCCGTTACCGGAAGTCACGTAACCCCTTATATTAATTTCAACTATATTAGTGTAACTAGCTTAACAAGCAATTAGTAAAATACTGTAACTTAATTAAATACATTTCATGGTTTAATTTAAAATTTTAACAATATTTCAATAGTAGATATTTTATATATTCTCAGACATATATCCTAATTATTTGAAAATTTAATAGTTTATTAAGCAATATAATAAATAATTCATGTAAAAAAATATGTCTTAATAAAAATAGAAATCATGTGTAAACTGCAAATATAATTATGTATTAATGACTTAAATAAAGCGCTATTTATTTTATCTTTTATATTTAATATTTACTTATATAATATAAAAATCATATTAAATAATTTAATAAATCTATATTTATTTTTATGAATATTAATTTTATTTTTTGTTTTTCGAATAATTGAAAAATATTCTTCACATTATATTATTATAATATTAGGTTTCTCGTGAGCATAAAAAAGAACAGTTTATTATTTTTGTATTGGTGTTTTGGTAACTTGATTTTTTTTTCATCATTTATAACACTACATGAGTAAAATATATGCAAATACTGCAGTTTATTATAGCCTATATTATAAATATTGTAATGAGAGATAGTTGTTGCTAGAAGTTTCGAAAATATTACATGCGGCCAGACGTGACTTCCACTGCATGGGAGCCTTTATGTTGATGCTCGTGCTAACACACGCCACATTACATGACGGGTCTATCATACAAGAGTCGATCAATTGGGTGGCCGTGTGATAACACGTCACTGCAACATTTTACACAGGAACACAATCGTTTCGCATGGACCAAAAACATCCCTACTCTTGTTTTTGCTCTTTGTCTAAATACGACCATCCCTTGTGCCTCTTTCTATTTCTCACGCTTCCACATCAGAACTCTCTTTTTCCGTCTTTATTCCACACTCTGTCGGTCGCTCACATATTCCTATCAATCCAATTCTAAACAGTTTAGTTGTTGGTCAATTAAACCATCCTCTGTTACGTTTAGAGTGATTTACCGTGGGCATTAATTGTATTCGTCACGTTTAAGCTCCCGTCTGACATCAATACCTTGGCTCATCATACGCTTAGTCTCCCAGTGCACTAGAGGTTTTTCTTTAACCACCCGTAGAGCACCACTCCCAACTTTTTGATTTATCCTGTTCTTTTCCGTTTCCCGTCGATTAGTTACTTTCACCGATCTCAATCCGTCTACTGGTTCATTTGCTACCGCGTAATCGTGTTTTGGTCAACATGATATACATTGTCCCGTTTAAATAAAACTTGCAAAGTAATTATCTTAAAATAATTACTACAAAATATTTCGAAAGGAATTTATGTGTCGACGTCCTATTATTGTTTTTTTTTTATCCTTGAACCGCTCACAGATCACACAGATTACGAAAAGACACATATAAAAATGTATATGTTCCTTATTATTTATTAAGTGTTTTAAAAATCTAAATAAGTTCCATTTAATTCTGTCTTTCAATTCAAATAATATTTGTAATTGTTAATTTAAATTACATTTTTTAAACTATTGCATTTTTTAATGGAAACTATTCGACATTAAAGGTACATCGCCTTTGGTTAATTTCTCTTCATTTAAAACCTATGAACAACGATACAAATCCCTGGCAGACCTGTTGTCGCTAATCCCAGCGTTTATCACTAATCCTATCGTTTTTCAACGAGCGCTCGATATTCTTCATCCATGAAAGAAAGCATATAATGATTTATTAAGTTTATAGACCTAAACTAAATTGTTATACAGTTAAGTTTAAATTTACTAAGGGAACTTTTACGTTATCTATTGTTTATATTCGGTTGTTATCATTATGTTTATTAACATCGATAATAAGTGTTATATTTATGATTCAAATATACTGCGTTGTCTTATTTATTAATTTTATAATTAAATCAGTATTTATATATATGTAATATTTCGAAAATTTGTAAATTACGTTTATTTTCTTATATATAAAATACATTGTAATCATTACCTTGTATTTTATTCGCAACACCTACAGTATCTCATTTTTAACTAATGTAGTTATCTAATTATATGTTGTCTAATTGTTTGTCAGGTGTAGGTTCAGTATGAATATTATATACTTTTAACTTTTTTTTTGTATATTTTAAAGAATTTGTAGATATATGAAAATGAAGTTATAAAATTACATTTGTTATGGTTTTTGTATAGAGAATTATTAAATTTAGTTTTTCTTAGTCAAATATTTATTTGAAGATTAATGAAATAATTAATTATTATTGTATAAAATGTTTTTAACTTCGTTATTTTTGTAAAAATATACGTATGAAAGTAATATATTTAAAAAATAATATACTGTGTAAAATAATAATTTAAAAAAATGTGATTAAAAAAATGGGGAATAGATAATATTAATAATAATGCCTATAAAAGCCTGGTGAAAAAGTATAATGACAAAAAACTCATAATGAATTACTCAAATCGTTAGAATAATAATTCAGTTTTATAACTCAGCATGTGAACTACGCAAAATGCTTTATTATTGAGTATAATCAGAGAAAGCAAAAATTTGTATATGTTATATACAAAAAAGCTCTTAAAGAGTCATGAGGAACTTACATAAATCACTTCATCAAAATTTTTTATATGAGAAAAGTCGAGACTGAATACTTAGCCACTTAATGGGTGAATGCAGTTCTATTTCTATTCGCTGAGTTTGAATTATGCTTGAGCTTGTTAATGTGACTAAATAGATCATCAATAGAGTTAAATTAATTCTTATTTCTCAAACATACCTCAATGCTGTTAAAGGCGAATTTCTCTAAATTTGAAAAATATTAAGGTAATAAATATTACTAAGAAACTCGAGATCTTCCTACTGATTTTTGTCAATAGAAATTTTTCAAATAGTTTTTCTCATCAAACTTATTTATTGATAATCATGGCTCGGAACTCTTTTGCTAGTTAATTTTACATGTATTAAAATTCTTTGTAATACGTTCCAACCTGAAATATCCAAGACATAATTACTTGTATAATTGGACTATTATATTTTTCTCTTATTTGAAAATAAACATGATTAATTATATCACTTTTTTATATTACATTCGATTCCTATCCCAATAAATTATCTGAAATGACTCGATCTATTTGAATTTGTGGTACAATCAAACCTTTTTAATTAATCAAACATATGCATGCACAATACTTTTAATAATATTTAATAATATATATATATTAATTTTTTTATCTCAACTATATTAATTATGAATACTCTGTATTATTTAAATAAAAATACAAATAGAAGACGCGAATACTCTTAAAGCAAAAAGAGATTTTTCTGGATTATATGTGCAAGTAGCTATTGCCTTAAGATAATGAATTTTAAATATTAGATTCAATTAAATCGTTTAATATAAATTTTTTTTATTCAAAAATTTTCAAATTATGTAATTTAAATAAAAAATATTGATTTTTTTAATAATATTATACATATTAAATAGATATCAATTTGAAATTTCAATCACGTTATTATTTAATTTAGTGAGTATTATTTTTAAAAAATAAGATGTTATTTAAAATATTACTCATATATTACAAAACTTTTTGATAAGGCTGATATATTGATCATATAAAAAATATATTAAATATGTTCAGGGCGTTTCTCGCCAATGGAAATTGAAAATTAGAAAGTGAGCAGGGTATAATATCATGGATTCATGGTGAACTTGGAACAAAAACTGACCCCTTGCATCTGAAAAGCGACTGAGAAGTCAGTTCCTAACGATCATGAGAAATGCGAAACTTTAACAGATTTGTATTTCGTACAAATTTGTATATTGTATTTGCATTATAATTAGAGTTAGGTTGTATGTAGCATGCGAATCGAGGAATCCCAAAATTCTTCGGATGAATGCTGACGAGCGCTAGGATTTGTAGATCGATTTTTAAACTTTCCTGACACAGAGCCTTGGGAGACGTTCAAATATGCGGCAACTTAATCCGCATGCTGATGTATAATTTATTTGTAAGTATTCCATTGTAAATAATTATTAGCGCACTGAGGTTTAACTCCCTGAGTAGTAGGGGTTTTTTATATCGTTCCAAAATAAAAACATTAAAATTGTATTAGTATGCCACCGTAACCACATGTTTTAGTTACTCATCAGTAATTTCTCCCTTTCCTCACTCCTTCATTATCTAATTAAAATTATTGAGATTTAAAAGTTAAATTATAGAACAAAATATATTACGTACTTATATATTTTATTAAGGAATTAAGAAAATTGAATTATACTATAATACTCTTCAATTTATACGTAAATATACTCATCTATTAATTAAATATAAAAATAATATACATTTAATTATACGTTTTTGAATATTACTAAAAAATTCAAACATAAGTAACAAATTATTTAATTTCTATATATGTATTAAAAACATTTAATTCATTTAATTATATTTAATGATTTAATTTATGTATAAAAAGTTTAATAATATTATTATCTAAATTTTATAAAAAATAAGATATATGTTTTCAAAATTTTCCTTTTTAAAATACATTTTTCTTAAATAGTAATTTTTTCAAAATATTGTATTATTTATTATCGAAATAATCAGCAATTAGAATTTTGGGAATTATAGAAACGAAAGAAAGTAAATACTATACATGGACTGTTCACGAAATATCGAATTTTATTTTTTAAGCCACTATTGGTCATAGCATTTTAGGAGAGGTCTTAAAATATAGGATTTTTTTCTATTTGTCCCCCCTTTTTTGTTTTTCTATAATTAGAAGCAACAGGATTTTATTTGACACCAAAGATATTTTTTTGTTTTGTTACATGATGCAATGGAACGACTGTTAAAACACATTTACACGATAAATTTTGTTTGTAGCTTAATTAAATGGTGTAAAAATATTTAAATATTAAAAAAAATCTTTAAGGATAAAATTACATGTAAATTGCAATTAGAAAAATCACACAAGGTTTTCAAGGAGATCACCGATTACCCCTGTTCTTAACGCCCCAAAATAATTCGAATCGATTTTAACACCCATTGTGTGTACAAATTTTTGAGTTTAAACTGTCATTTAAGAGTTAGGGAATCAACGATACTCTAAAATTATCAATACTCATATAAGTTACCTTTAAAAACCTTTTTCAATATTAAAAAATCTCTACAGTGTTTTTACTAAGCTGTAAGAAGCAAAAACATTACCATATAGCACTGTTCCACTAGTCGCTCCATCACGCCGTGTCACAAATTCAAAAAACATCCTTTACATGAAATAAAATTCTGGCACTTTTAATTATCAAAAAAACATAAAAAAAGTGACAAATTAAAAAAACTTCTTGCTACATTTTAAGGCCTTTCCTAAATCACTAAAATCAATAGTGGTTTAAAAAAACTTGATATTTCGTGGACATGTGTATATAATTTTTTTCTATAAATTTTAAATGAACATCTAACGACACTTTTTTTTAATATAAAAATATTCGACAATGTTTTATTTATTAAAGATAATTTATTTGATTTAAGCCAATCAAACGTAAAAGCAAAAAAATAATTACAAACATTTACATTGTTACGAATATATAAATATAAGATTTAATAAAATAATCGAGTCATGAATAGCTGGTAGAGTTATCACTAATTCCGAAACTAAGATCGAGAAAGTGTATGAAAATAATTACACTTCCGTATTTAGGTATTCGGTAACTATTTATTAACGTAACAAAAGGCAGATACGGTGCTTGGAGTATGAGTCGCGTCGATTGTTATGGATACTCGTGACGATAAGTGCGTCATATAGAAGTTCTTTGCTACGGCGTGAATTTAACTAAGTTTTAATTCCCGATGTTATGTAATCCGCGGGTTTGAGATGAATGAATACAAAATCATTCCGCGATAATCGCGGAGATAAAATCCCCATTTTATGAAAAATTTCGCCAAAGTTTTCGCGGTGGCACACTCTCATGGTCCAGATGCTGAGTACGCGGATTATCGGGTCGTCAGCATCTTGTCCCGTAGGCCATATAACCTCCGAGTGCTCGGATTTTGCGTATACAGCTGGACCTAATGTAGCGCAGTAGCGGGGCACCTGAGATTTCGCGTAATCTACCTTCCCGTAGGTTCACGATATCGGCGTTCAATGTCACGATATTACTGGCCTATGCTTAGCTAAAAATGCTTATGCAGCCGTTACAGTAGATGCTACTGCTTGATGTATGTAACAAATATATATGGGCCATAAATTTAATATTAAAATTAGTTGCATTTATACCATCATAATAAACAATTGCTCCTGTTAATTTATCACCCTTTAACATAGGAAATAATTCCAGTGCATTTTTCTTGCCAAGATAATATGAAGATTTGACGGCTTTATTTCCAGCTACGAAGTCGTACATTTTTATACCGAACCAATAGTATGGTATTTGCCACCATCTGTAATAAAATAACAAATTTTTTTATTATACTTTAAAATTAAATTAAATTTTAACTCAAATAATTATATTAAATAATTAAAAATAAGTGAACTTATATTAAAATTAAAATTTTTTTAAATAAAAGTTGATTTGTTTTCAGCCTGTTATATGTAAATGATAGAAATCTAGTGTAATTAATAAAAGTTAAATTAATTCAAATTAAAAAGATACTAATGATAAACTGTTTGTTAATTAGTTTTTCTTGATTTATTACAGCATGAATTGCAGTAAAAGTTGAATTTATCATCATTCTTTTCACTTATTCTTGTGTATGATTTCATGAAAAC
Source organism: Eupristina koningsbergeri (assembly GCA_018907245.1). Lineage (NCBI taxonomy): Eukaryota > Metazoa > Arthropoda > Insecta > Hymenoptera > Agaonidae > Eupristina > Eupristina koningsbergeri. Next base: position 516,671 of record JACCHV010000093.1, read on the forward strand.
ATATTGAAAGTTTTGGAAAAATTATCCGGACTAATGGAAAGTAAGTTTTTGATAATTCTATTTATTAAATAAAAATAGAATATTTTTCATACTTTTATAAAAGTTATAATGCTTTTTTAAAAGTGAAAATGTATATATAAGATTAAATAAAAAACCCTCTAAATACTATTTGTGTTGAGATTGACAGAGGAATGAGTACTCAATTTCGACATGAGCGCAAGACTCGTGTAATGCCATACGTGGCTATTAGGTTCAATTAAAATTGATATAAAATTTATACCTAAATCTGTTAAAATTAATATCGGTATTCGATAAATATATATAAAGTTACTAAAAATTGCACTCGCTATTTTTAATGAATTTTATTTGTTGATAAATATCGTATTTTTTCAGTCACAAATCTGTTTTATTTTTTTATGAGATTATTAAGTAATTTTTAATGATTAATTTACCTGTTTATTCAAAATAAAATTAAAGAGTAAAATTAATAGGAGAAATAACCAACGTCCATTTTGATAAAATACTCACACTTATATTTCAAAATTTTTTTGTTTTTAGAATAAATACAAAAATTTTTATTCCTAATGAACTAAGATAATAAGCCTTAAGAAAAAATTATCAGGTTATCCTTGTAGTTCTCATTGTTTTGAGCGTGATCAAATACGTCATACAAAAAAATCTCGTGTCTCATTGAAGCTCTCTTTTTTCCTTGCTCTGAATCTTTAAAAAGACTCTTTCGAAGGAATCAAAGAATCTTTTAACCATGGAAATCCGAGGTACACTCTTTTGACGAAGCTCGATTTATAGTATGACAGTGAAGTTTCTCTGCATCGATGGTAATCTAATTTTTTCTATCATTACTATTCATTATAGATAATTTTATTTTTAAACTTGGTAATCAGCCAAAGCAGCTTTCGTTACACTCTAATTGATTAAACTTTGTGATTTCTGCGACTCTTGTTTTTGTTTCTCTTAGTGTCACTAATATAATAATATAATAATATAATAACTAATATAATAATACGCGCTCTTCTTATTTCGTGGCGATATCACCGGTGGGATGCTTATCGTGTGTCCAGCTTACATGCTACATTACAACTACATCTACTAGTTCGACGAATATAATAAATAACTAAGTAACTCTCGTTTTATGCACTGGCTATGAATTTAATAATATTGAAAACTTCAATCATGCCAAAAGCGTAGATAATACGATGCATTTCTTACAAAATCAGTTCCAGTTATGAGTGATTTAGATTAATATACTACGTCGATTTTCTTCCATAAGCATTTACTACCTAGAGGATTAGGTTTATAGTTCATCCTACTCCTATAGATTGTACGCTCTTCCTCATTTTCCCGGAGAAAGACCTTGTCGTGATTATATGCTATTTTCACAGTTCATAGGTCACATACTGAGTACTCTATATGACTTGCTGTAACACTACTATTATTGAGTTTAGCTCTAGTTTTAAGTTTAATATCGACAATTGTATGAAAACCATATTCATGTTTAGAATTTATTACATAACTCTTAACATCAGTAATATTTAAGTAATCAAATTCTTTTTAAAATATCTTTTTTGTAAAATATTTCCTAGTTTTATCTAAAAGTTCTCTTAATTTAATTAGGATAAACCAATATTCTTTTGAAATTTAACCTATTATTTCAATCATTTTATTTTTTTATGTATATTATTAGTGTTGATATGTATTTTAATACTTTTATTATATTTCTTAACTTGAATATTTATCTCAACATTTTAAATAAATTGTACAAGTTAATTATTATAAGATAATAATTTTGTTACTTCAATTTCAAATAAATTATTATATTTTATAATAAATTTAATCTTATATTTATTAATATTTTTGTAACATATTGAGATGTAACATTTATTAGTTAAAAAAAATAATCAATTATTGCATAATTATATGTCTATACTAATAATTTAGTTTTAGAAAATAAAAAACATACGTACGTATAAACTGGTAGCATAATTGGTAATGGATGCGCTAAGTGAGGAGCGTTATGAATCATAGAAGCACGTTCATGAAGTGCTTCTTTGACCATTTTATATTGTTCTGTATCCAGTTGCATAATTGCTTTTTGTAAATATCGAACACCGCCATGTATTAACTTCGTACTTCTTGAAGAAGTACCTGAAGCAAAGTCATCTGCTTCTATTAAAGCAGTTTTTAACCCTAAAGAAGTCAATAATGGCATTTTTTTCTCTTTAAAACTTAACTTTTTAAAATTAAAGTTATAAAAAATTTTATTATGAATATTTATTTTAAGATTTTTTTATGAATCACTACTTTAATATATTATATATTATTAAATAACGTATTATTTTATATTATATTGATTTATATATGATTTTCTGAAATTAAATTTTGTTATATTTCAATCCATCTTAATTTGATATTATTGATTTTATAAAAATTGTGAAATAAATTCAAATTGAATATTTAATGTAATTAACTGATTATTGTATTCTTTACAAAATATCTGTTTAATTGTTTTTATATAGACGATTATAAAGAATTAAATAGTCAATAGATCACAAATTTTCTGATCAAGCAATAACTACTTCTTCTAGCTGTACAAATATGTTAGATGTAAATAACTGTATATTGTCTATACTAAAGTCGAAAATATTCAAATTATTAAATCATAAACTTTTTTTTACAAATTTAGTACATATTAAGTCTGGTTAAATTATTGATGTTATAAATAGTTACGTTAAGCATTGAATTTGTACTTTTCTGAATTTATTTAATACTCTTTGCCCGTGCAATGAAATAATATGAAAATCAAATTTGTTTAAATATTTATTGAAGACATAAATTAAATATTGAACGCTATTATTTAAATTATATGTAATGTATAAAATATAAAATTACCTCGTGTACAAGAATCAAGTGCGCATCCTGCCCCAGTGGCCCCACCTCCAATAATAAGAACATCAAAAATTTCTGAATTTTTAAGAGTTTTTATTTGTTCTTCTCGACTTGGTAAAGATCTTTTTGGTGGACTTATTTTTTCTGCAAATACCTATGAAAGTTTAGTGATATCTATTTTAAAACAATTCATTATATTAAATATTACCAAAAATATAATGATTATATATACATTAAAAACGAATAGTTAATTTATAAAATTAAAAACAACTATCATTTATTACTTTTGTAATTAGTTTATATTAACACAATTTTATTATTAATGAACTACTATATAGAAATACTAAATAACAGTACTATAGCTTATGAAGAGTTGGTCATCATATAATGTGTCACATATTTCATACAATTATTTGTTTGCATTACTTTATACAATTGCTTACTTATGATCACGTCAGTTGCAAGTATGACATTCAATTAACTATAGCTGAAAGAAAAACCACTAAATAACTATTAAACCACGTAGTAAGTACAACGAATATATGATAAAGGATCGTATTATTAATAATGGAAAAAAACGAAATTTAATATAATTTATTGCATTATGTACACTTAATTTTATTTATATTTTAATTATTTTATGTTAAGTAATAAATGTAAATTGTATACTGTCAAAAATTTGCATAAAAAATTGTTAATATCAACTATTAAACATGTCATGCGAGGAAGAAGTATTGTAACAACAGAAACAAATTGTAAGAATACATATATATGATACATTACACAAACAAAGATTAGACGCCGAACCGTTATCATCATTGTTGATGGGATGTATCACATCAGCTGCAACTATGTGCATTTAGATGAAACTCGAGTGTAATCCGCGATAACGCAGGTATTCGGGCGTTGGACTGTGAACCAACTGACCGAGTGTCTGCATTCTCCGGTGAATGCTTGAGACAATAGATACGGAGTCCATCTCAACCAGGAATTGCCCCACGAATGAGTCTTTGACCATTATTAGACCAGGATTTACTTCGATTGTGTACTTACTTCCTTCTCCGCGGAAATAATTAAGTTCAATAAATTTTAAGCTTATCAGTTCATTTATATTTTCGCTAAAATCTGCGTTTGTATTCACTCAACGAAAACGATATCTTTGACTAAATAAATCATCTTAGAATATAATGTATTCTACTGTGACACAATTTATATAATTTTACTCAAAGTCAGAAGAGGGATCCGTCCAATAATTATTATTATAAATCAATTTGTTTTTTTGAATGAAATGTAAAAACATTATTTTTCACTTGTTTTGATCATCTTTATACATTTGTGTTTAGATATTATAAAACTAATTTTTTAAATTTAATGTATTGAATATTTGTTTTATGTGAAATTATATATTTAATATATACGTACTATATTATCAGATTTGAACAGATAATATGTTGTCGCGCCAGCTCCGATAGTACTTATACTAGTTGTTATAAATCTTCGAGTCGTCATTGTGATTATTAAGTAATGTATTATTTATTATTGAAAATAGCTGAAATTTATGTAAAAAATTTAATTTATTTTATTATATTACAAAAAATAATTATAAATAGATTAAAAATTGATTTGTTGTACCTTCCATATTATTGAACTAAAGGACTTGCTTATGATCCAATAAGGTGCAAATAAAAATAAATGAAACCATACATTTATTTATTGTTATTAAATATTTATTATTATTATTAAATATTATTAGGTAATTTATTGGGTAATGTTTCGACAAGAAAACACTTGTAATTATTAAGGCTATTCAGTTAAAATAAGTAACTATAAAAAATTTGAAATAATAATTATATTTTACATATTATAATAACAATAAAATAATTATCACATATTAAATATAAACAAATATAAAATCTACTACATATAATCGTATAATATAATCTATGACATAAAATTAAAAATATTGTGACGGTCAAGTCACGTTTCTGTATGACGACAATACGTTGTCAGAGACACAAGTGTACATATACATGTATTAGAATATACTTAAATATAGGTAGCAAGAATACATTAAAATAAAAAACAAACAATCTAATGGTCACTAATATCTCGTTTATTTGGTTATATTTTTATAATTATATAAACAATGTAGCCCTGCGTATCTGTAAAATGCGCAGAGCAATAAAATAATAAAATGTATGAAAGGAGAGACGCGGCGTCTGATGCACGCAAGCAGAAGCCTGGACAGAGTGACGCTATCCTCCGTGGTGTAAACTACGATCTGAAAAAAATCATTTTTATCTAAATTTAACATTGAGAGTTTTACCTTATATTAATAATCCCTAGCATTCTTCTTCTCTACATTTGAACCTCACGCCGCGAACAAGCTCCAATTTATTTTGGAACAAATCTTAGGACTCCGGTTCTAATCTTATTGTTTGGTTCCAGGGTATTGCGGGCTGTTACAATATAAATAAAGACTTAATGTGCGCCATAATATTAAGAATTGAATGCTACTGACAATTTAAATTTTCTATATCTTATTAAGCATTCTTTTAGCGCAGTATTTTTTTTTCTTTATTTTTGAAGAATTACTCTTTAGATGATGCGCTCTTCAGCTGATAATTTTTCGTGGCGAATAAATCCTTGCAGATTGTTTATAATAACAAAAAACGAATTGCTTGATTTTATTTTGTTTTAATAGTATATAATACAGTATTTACAAGTTGTTTTAGTGAAGAGCAAGGAAAATCTGAGAATTAACATTCTATACGAAAATTTATATCATTCTCAGATAGACTATAATGGTATATGGAAGAGGTAAAGCATCTTACAAATCTTCTCTCTTCAGTAATTTTGAATTACAACTTAAATTCCCTATTAGAAGCGTAGATAATAAAATACAATAAAATCATAAATATATAATAAATATTTGAGAGCATAAATGTATATATCTATAAACGTGTAGATTAATAAACTATAAATAAATTAAACAATAAATTTTCGTATAAAGAGAATCTCAACCTTAAGTGCAAGTCTGAGAGTGCGGCTCCGTCCCCTCGTCTCTAAATTTATAATTCTAGAGTTTTACGTACATTTGGATTGAACAAGCATAATATTGTCCATTCTTATATACAGTTAATCACAATTACTTTATATACAAATATTTTTTCATACTTCATCTTTTTGTCAATTTGAAATGTTGTCATAATCTATGGTTTGTTAATCCAATAATGCTCATATGAGAGCGCATAAACTATGAAAATATTAGTTTTCATCCTTATGATTCATTAATCTGGGTTAAACATAAAAAAAGATTATAGCTGATAATTCTATGGCTTATAATAACATATACAAAGCCATTGTTTATATTCGTAATTTTGACGTTGTTACAAACATGGTCATAAATTTTACTTATTTATATATTTAATAAGTAGTAACTATTTTTCATTTAATTTAATTTTTAATACTTAATTATTTTAATATTAACAACTTTAATACGCACAAGAACTTTTTTGTCGATAAGTTACCCAATAAACTAAAAAAATTATAATCTATGTTTATTCTATACTATATTGAATCGAATTTAGATTTTTATTTCACAATTTCATAAATATAATTTTACCTAACTAATTATTACATACTATTTATAATATTTGAAATTGATAATTAGTATTTATTAATATCTAATATCAGTCCGTATTGTTACGTTATGTATCAAATATTATTAAAATAAAAAATGCAAAAGGTTAAACATACTTATAAGTAAAATAACTAAAAAAATATATTAAATTAAAAAATCGGAATGATTACACTAACTGTGGCAATATCTTATGTAGTTGTTCGTTTTGCTATTATAGACTAGAATGTACAAAACCGTCTTAAAAAAATAACAACAATATAATTCATGATAATATTTTATACCATCGAATGACTATCTTGATGTTAAAGCAACGTTAACGATATATTTCATTAATGTAATCATCAATCTCCAAAGAACAATATATCGAATAAAAAAGAAATCGAAATATTACTTGAAGAATAAGAAATACATAAAAATAAGCTAAGAATATAAAACGTGAGAAATAAACAAAAAATTATTAATATTAGGTTATAACAAAGTTATAGTGAGAAAATATCAAAAACTTAATGCACATAGTTAAATAAAAATAATAAAAAAATTAATTGATTTAAAAACCACTATAAGTGTTTTGTGATATATAAGACTAGCTTACATTACATTCAATTATCTAAGATAATTTAAAAATTACAATCTCTGGAGCGTATTAAATTTGAAGACTTAATCCAAGATTGTGAAGTTTACTTGACGCACAAAATGAATAAACAACAATATAATGAAAACAAAATTAGAATTCCAAAGCTTCTCTGTATATCGACAACCTATTCAAATTTTTTTTCATCGTAGACTTTATTTTGTATGTAAATTTTAATTTTCAGTAACTACATGGAAACATCTCAACTAGAAATATATTGAGTAAGATCTAGATGGTGTGTTACATAAAATCGGAATATTTGTAAGATACCCTATTAAAATACATAATACATATGTAGAAAATTTCTCCAATTGTGAGAAGACAAGGGCATTAAAATAAAATCTTTTCAAATATACATCAACTTTTTACTCACAAAAAACTCTATAGATGTGGGGTTCAATTAAACTATCCAAAAGAAAACGAGATTAATTTTCACCAAGCAAAGATAATGTAGATATAAGTAAATGCATATTTATAATCATAATAAAAAGATATTGATTATAGAACACCATTTAATAATTCTAACAAGGAATAACTAATAATCTAATAATATTTGAATTTATCATATTCAACAAATTTCTTGAAATGAGTAGAAATTTCTATCAAGAAGAATTAAAATAATTTTAGTATATTACTCTATTATGCAAATGAGTCTGGTAGAAAAAGAACACTGATGGTGGTGTCGGCGTACTACCCGTAGGACAAAGAAGATTGTTCTCCAATGGAAATAGCAGTACTGATAGAATACTGTGAAAGTCAAAATGTGGAGTTAGTACTGGGCTGCAACGCCAAATCTCATTATGAGATCCGGGGCAGTACAAACACCAACTCAAAAGAAAATATATTGATGAAGTATCTTTAACAAAGAATTTAACTTTGGCAATAACGAAAATCAGTGAAATATATGTAGACTGGAAAGTCTTTGATGAGACATTTATGTCAGATCATAATTACATCACCTTTATTATACAAAGGAGAAGAAACGGCTTACTAGAAATTCAAAAAAGATGAACTGGTGTAAATTTCAGGAAGAGCTTAACGAGAAACTTAACAGTTTCATCTCTTCCTATAACGATACTGTTATAATTTATCACAAGAACGATACTCTCACATCTCTCATAAAAGAGACATATGAGACAAACTGTAAAGAAAATAAGAGCCCTCGAAGGAAAGGGACTTCCTGGTAGAATGCCGAACTCAAATTTTAAAGGACATAGAAAAACAAGAAAGTTGTACAATAAATCATATCAGATAAAAGATGTCTCGAACCAAAACAATTATAACAAAGTCTGAAATGAATATAAGAAGACCATAAGACAGATCAAACAGACAGGATGGAGGATCTTTGCGAGAATCTTTGAGGAGTCTCTGATACAGCTAGACTGTAGGATCCTGCAAAGCTCTTCAACAAATAGCATAGGACAAATCAGAACGGAGGACGGAAAATGAACTGAAAATTCTCAGGAGACCCTCAGCATATTCATTTCCCAGACTTTAGTACTGAAATAAGCAGCAATAGTCAACAAATTGGAAACAAAGAATTAGACTGGAGACTATCGAAATATATAATAAATCAAAGAAAGGTAAAATAGGCCCTAAGCAGCTTTAAACCTTATAAAGCACCAGGACTGGATGAGATCTTCCCAGCGTTACTGCAAAGGGGAGGTGAACTTATTTACAGACTTCTGATTGGACTCTTCAGGGCCAGTCTAATAATTGGCTATATACCGCAATCCTGGAGACTGGTTCAAGTTGTGTTTTTGCCAAAAACAGGCAAAGTACAATACAACTACTCAAAAAACTACAGACCCATCTGGCTCACATCATTTATCCTTAAAACGATGAAAAGACTAATAGATAGGTACATCAGGTATTAATTACTAAAAGAACGACCCCGCATGGAAGACAATACGTCTTACAGGGGGGGGGGATCAGTGGATACTGCCCTCTCCGAAGCAGCAGGATTCATACAAAGAGGGATGGCAAACAAAGGCTTAGTCTTGGCAGAAATGCTAGACATCGAGGGAGCCTTCAATCGCATAACCAAAGAAACAATTACTGAGACTGAAACGATGAAAAAACTTTCGACTTCAGAACAAAATTTACTCTGAAATCTGCTTAGCATATGAGAGATTCTGTCACAAAAGTATAAGACCCACGTTACGGGCTATGTAAAAAAGGGATGCTCTCAGAGAGGAGTTTTATCTTTCATTTTTTACTGCTTAGTAATAGAATAATAATGTTTTTTAGTAGTTTCTACTTTAACATTTTTTGAGTTATGGAATTTTGAATAACACCCTCCATGTAAATATCTTGAATGTGAAAAGTTCCTTGTGGGTGTAGTTGTGAATAAAACACTTTTTTAATTGATGTTTTTGGCAACGTTTCTATCAACTTTCATTGTCTTCTTCAGAGCTCTCTCTGATAATAATATACATAATACAAATAGTTTGAAATCAAAAATTGAAAAAACCAAAAAATTTTTTAATAGTAACAAAAATATATTTTGTACACAAGCGGATAAAAGGAATATCACCGTCGTCATGAATAAATTAGACTATTATTCAAAAATGCATAATTTATTTGGAGACAACAAAATTTATTAAAAAACCCATTAAAGAAACTTCAATCCAATGTACAAACGATTGTTAAATATCTAAACGAACATGAATATTTGTATAAAAAATATAGCATTTTCGAAATTTGTCAATCACATACTAGTTTAGCAAAAGCGTACTGACTTTCTAAAATACATAAACTCAATATACCATTGAGACCAATTATTTCTAGTCTCAATTATACTATGCATTTTCTTTCAAAAATTCTATTATTTTCTCTTAAAAAATGTATTCCACCACCACAGTCCAAAATTATCAACAGTTTTGATCTGATTGATAAAATTAAGAACATTCACGTCCCCGACAATCATATGTTCCTTTCGCTTGACGTAAACTCTTTGTTTACAAACGTCACCAAGAAGCTTGTAATCCGAAGTCTAGACAGACACGTTTCTTATATTAATAATGCTTGCTAAATGCCCTACAATGAAATTATAGCTATAACCAATTTTGTCTTTTACAATACTTATTTCTCTTTTAATGGCAATACTTATCAGCAAATTTTTGGTACCCCAATGGGCTCCCTGATTTTGCCTATTTTTGCAAATATGGTAATGGAAGAACTGGAGAAAGAGTGTCTTAACACTAAAAAACCACCATAACTATTCTCCTGTTTTCTACTACAGATATGTAGATGATACTATTTTTTGTATAAAAAACAGTAAAGTTGATCTAATTTTAAGAATATTCAACGATTATGATCCTCATCTACAGTTTACACATGAAGTAGAAATGTCAAATCATTTAAATTTTCGCGAAATTACCATACAAAAAACTAACAACAAAATTCTGACAAATTGGTATCAAAAACCGACGTACTCTAATAGAATAATTATTTTCCTTTCACATCATTCTATTAGCTAAAATAGAAATATTGTATATAACCTTGTAGACAGGGCAGTGTTATTATCTGACATAAGTTACCACAGTGACAATTTAAAGAAAGTGCGTAACATTCTATATAATAACGACTACCCCTTATACTTTTATGATAAACATATAAAACATATACTGAGAAAAATTAAATACAATAATTCTTTTAATGAAACCCTAAAAAAGCTTTTGACAATATAATTTAAATTCCGTTTATAGATAAATTTTATGAAAAAATCTGAAATGCATTAAAAACTTATAACATCAATACTGTGCCCATAATTAACAACTAATTGAATAATATTATAAAATGGGAAACAGCCGGCGTCGTTTACAAAATAAAGTGTAAAGACTGTAAAGCTACCAACATAGGCGAAACAAAACGTAATTTAAAAAAACGTATTTGCGAGCACAAAAAAGTTCAAAACACCATATATATGATAAAATTGCACTCGCAAAATAATGAACATAGTATAGATTAGGACAATGTTATAATTATGAACAGAGAAAATAATTATAGAAAAAGACAAATTTCGGAAATGCTGCAAATACAATTAAATAAGAACACTGTAAACAAATATGAAGATACGAAAATGTTAAACGGTCTCTATAAAAATTTGACGTCAATGATGACGCGGTACTCAGCTGAGACATAATCCTCAACACAATGTTCTTTGGTGTATTCAAACTTGACAAATCGACAACACCAGTCGTGCTAAAATTTCTACATTCGAACATACTAAGGTAATAACAAACTCTGTATTTTTATAAATCAATTTAATATAATAGTTTATTACAATTATTGTAAATTTATCAATAAAACAGAGGGCTGAAGAAGACAACGAAAGTTGATCAAAACATTGCTAAAAAACATCAATTAAAAAAATGTTTTATTCACAACTACACCCACAAGGAACTTTTCACATTCAAGATATTTAAAATTTTTTATTTTAATATAATTATTTTCGCTGTATAATTTTATTTTCATAAATTTTTGGAAGTGGTTATTCGGACTTGTAAAATAAGATAATCAAAATCCTGAATTTTTTTAGCAATTTGAATAAAAAATATTAACAACACTAATTATTTTATATAAATGAATTTTATAAAATCATATAATATTCATTTGCTTTATTTATTTATTAAATTTATTATGGAATAATTATTCGTATAAAAGAGAAAAAAAACATGATAATGTTATCTTTTATTTTTGGATATTGATATTACTAAATTCAAAATATGGCACGAAATCCCAGCTTTGTATCATGTTTTGTTTATGTACATTGTCGACTGTGTTTTGTTGGTCGACGATATTCTGTATTACTTTTTGGTTTACTCTTATTATTATTTAGTATATATAATCTATAATATTTATAGATAATATCAGTGGCTTATTTATACTTGATTATATAAAAAAGTGTTAATATGAAATGATTAAAATTTTTTTTTCCTTTAACCTGTACATTTATAAATAAATTAAAAAACTAATATAAATTATAAATTTAAAAAATTAAACTATAGAAATTTAATTAATTTTATGTAATTAATAATTGAAATAAAGATAATTATCCCAATTTGAAAGTACTTTATTTTATATTAACTTTTATTTCTTAAATATTAATATATTATACGGTAGTAAAATTTATACTTTTTTACATTAATTAATTATTTATTCAAATAATTAAAATATAATTTAATTCAATTTTTTACATATGCACGTAATCAGATTATGCGCGCACGTGCACACACACACACACACATGCACACACACATATACATATGTGTATATTCATAACCAACTTTGTCATGTTTTCATACTCTTATCCTAGAATATTACAAACTGTTTTACGATTTCTGTAATATTTTGTATAATAATGTTTCTAGAGCTTCCCTTTTTTGAAAAAATATTTATTTGTAACATACTTTTTTAATAAGTAATTCAATACAATTTAAAAATTTAGAAAATATTTCAATGGTACGTGTTATACATAATACATTTTTATAAATTGTGATAAATAATTAATTTATTTTTAATATCATCGGTTCTGAAAAAACAAATTTCAATTCTTATATACTAATATAGGACTAAAAAATGAAAATATCATTAGTAAATTAATGAAATAAGTATTACTGATGCATAATAATAAAGTGTATATTTAAAATTAATATTATATCTACAAATATAAATATAATAAGAAAACTATATCGATCGACAATCAAAAAAAATTTAAGAAATTTACAGTATTATAAAAATGTACATAATTATATATTATTTAATATTGCTATATTATTTAATAATATATTTATTTAAATTACAAACTGAATCAGATTTTACAATAATACATTAATAACCATGAAAACAGTACAATATTGGTAGTACAATTTATTTACTAAATAGCAATTAATATTAATAACATAAAATTTTTATTTGACAATAAAATTCATAACATATATTCTGTACTTAAAATAAAGTGTAATTAAATTATTTATACCATGGAATATTTATAATATAGAATAACAATAAAGTAATATATAATAATAGCTTGGATATTATGTAACCGATTTTATGAAATAAATTTATTATAAATTAAAATATTAATATTAAAATAAATTTATTAATTGGATCAAAATTTTGTCATATTGATATTAAATGCTATGATGTTGATGATGGAAGCAACTGCTAGCTATATTTTATGTTTTGTTTATATGATTATATTAACTTAAAAAAAAAAAATTAAAATTTTAATCATACCTGAATGAAAAATGAATATGATTACGAAAATAAAGTAGAATCTTAGTGTATCAGAAATCTTCAAATTAATATAAAATAATTTATAGTTAAAATAATTAACAAATAAATAAATATACACTACACAGATAATTAGTTTGATCAGAATAGACGCTGAAAAAGCATTGAACGAAAAAAGAAGTCGCTATAGTGGATGAGTGCGGAGCTTTTAGAAGCAGAAAAAAAATCATTTTGTTAAGCTTTTGAAGAGGTGACAAGAGTTAATTATAGAAGTATCGTTTAAAAAATCGTTTAATTGAGTTTCTATTGCAATTGTGTTAAATTTAATATTGAATATTTATTGGTTTAATTTCATTCGAGAGATTTTATATTATATTTTGATAATCAAATGAAGTATATTTGTCAAAAAGAATGATTGCATTAAAAATTTATGTCTATTTTTTGAGCCGACTCTACACCAAAATTGTCAGTGATGTTTTTTATATGCTTATGTATTAAATGACGGATATTGTAAATATTAGACAATTATACTTATACACACATGTATACTTACACGAAACAAATTACAAGTGTTGCAATAATCAACCGCAAGATTAACGTAAATTATTTTTACATTCATACGTATATTGAAAGATTTAATTAACTGGAACAACAAAATATTTATTTAATCGACATTAAACCTCTACGATTTTAGCTTGCTTAAGTCCAAAGTTATTAATTAAATAGACTTTATCTTACACAATAATAAATTTAAAAAAAAATAAATTCTGACCATTTACAGTCATGTTTATCTTCATAATTTCCATTAAAATTCTAACAGCATTTGATTTAACTTATTATAATATTGTATTCACAAGTGGTAGTAGTCTAATTTAAATCAACTAATTATCTTTACTTTTAAAATACACGGTTACATATTTTCCCTAAAAATCTTATGAATTTTAAACAATTATTATTAAATTCAGTGTTCGTTACTTCAATCTATTTGTCATTATAATAATATAAATTTTATAATAACATAAATAATATAAAATTAGTTAAATAAAATAATCAGTGGAAAATGATATGAAGATATAAAGGATGATTTAATATTCAACTTTCTAGAATTTCAATTTTATACTTTTTAAAATTTCTATAATCATTACTAATAAAGATAATTATAAATTTTATAATATATTGTACAACATAAAACGTTCTAAATATATATACATACATTTGATTATTTAAATTCGTATAATTAATAGAAAAAATGATACGTTGTAGTTTTCTTTTTTTTTATAATGTAAAGACAATATATTAGCAACAAAATGCATTCATATAATTTCTTAAAATATTTTTTATTTGCAAATTTGTGACCTTTTAATTATAACTTTTAAATAATAATTATATAAAAAGTGAAAAATTGCAAATCAAAAATTAAAATTTTAGAATTTGTAAAAATTGAGAAAAAATAATAACTTATGATTTTCTTTGATACTTATTTTATAATATATTATAAAATATATTACTAAAACATTTATATAGAGAGAAAAATTATTTTATGATGTAATCGCAAGCAAAAATAACTTACAGATTTTCGTGCCAAGTATTAATTGTTCTCATCTGTTACGTGATAAAAAATTTATGAAGAGTAAAAACATATAAAAAATGTATATTATAAAAATAAATGTGTCAGTACTTAAATAAAAATTAATACATAGGTATTACAAGTAAATAATTATACTTTACTTAAATATATAACATAAAAATATGATTATTTAAAAGTAAACGATTATATTTTTAGAATTAAATTTTTAATAAAGTAAAAAATACGCACAATTAAAAGATTAAAAACATAAAAAATTTAATATAAAATATATTATATAATATATAAATTATATTATGTATAAAACAATATATAATAAATAGTTATAATATTAAGCAACTATAAACGTCAAAAAATAAATTTAAAATTTTTTATTTTGACAGTATTAGAATTTTAAAAAATCTTAATGTTCAGAATATTTTTGAAGTGTAAGAACTAATGAAAATGCAATATTAATAAACAAGTAAGTTTATCTTCTGAAATAATTATATAATGTTTCGCAAAAATTATGTTAGAAAAAAATAATTGTTCTTCAATTAAAAATATAATAAACAAATATTTATTTTTAAAAATAAAAAAAAACAATAACTAAAAAAATTTTCAAAAATAAATATTAAAAAAAAAAATATTTTTTAAAAATGTATTTATTAAGCAATATGTAATACTATTTAATTTTATTATTAATTATTAATAATATTATTTAATTTATAGATGATAATTTAAAATAGATGCAAAAATTGGCATCCCGGTATTCATTAATCCAAAATTCAAAAAAAAAATCACTTCAATAGCTGCAATAGTTCAGAAGATATGTTAATAATTTTTACGTCGCGCGTATTGCACTTCTATTACTGTTTATATAACTCGTACCCCTCGAATTGCCTTATCCCCACTCCTAGTAAAATTTTGCGCGCTCTGCCGATTTTGATCAAATTTATACTCATATTGTAAGCAATTATAAATATATACAGGAAATTTAAGTTACGGAATTTGATGTAGAAGACTTATATTTTTTAAAACTATTGAATATTGAAAAAATTAAAATCGCCCGGCAAATTGAGCTAGAAATTAATTTGAAAATTTTCGCATAATTTAATTAACATTGTTATTACTCAAAAACTAATACTCCGATCGAACTAAAATTTTGTACAAATAAATCGCATATCAATTACTTTAATTCCTCAGAATTATATTTCTTAATATTAAAAAATAATAAAGTTATAAATTTTTTAATCAATTTAAAAATTTACGACTAAATTTAAAATTTCTCCATTTATAATTTTTATATTGGTTTAAATAAACATTTATTTTTTTCACAATTTTATTAGCTACAATAAGTCTATGAATACTATAGTGTTAAAATCAAAACTTTTAATTTAAAATTTAAAAAAATGCATTTTTTCGTTAAAATTGTTAATAAAAAACCCCCTGAATATCATGAGTTGCATTTTAGAAAATAAGAATCTACTGATTTTTTCATGAATTTTGATATGCGTTACTACCTAATTTTTCATGACTTAAAAAGTGCTTCGTTGCTTGGACTACTAGATTTAAATTTTAAATTTATATAATACACTCATTTAAAAATTTTTATAATCGAATAAATAAATATAAATATCAACATGGCTTGCGATTGGCGTTCGATGTGGTCAGCTATAACAGTAATAAAACCGAATAAGTATAGTTTACGATTTGTAAATTTATTTTTTTTTAATTTATTAAAACGTTTTATTTTATTAATTTTTTTATAAAAAAAAATGGATAAAATATTAAAGCGGGAAATATTTACATGATGAATTATTAGAGAACATTTCTCTAATAACGATAGACTTTACATGAGACAAAGATTATTGGTCAAGGACAAGGCGTCCAATTTTAACGGACGCAATTGACACTTTTGAGCGAATTGCGTTATCTTGCCAACATACTTTCTCATATGCAACGTGACCGAGAAAGTATGGTACTCAATGCTACGTTTGGTAAAGGATTGAAAAAATATAGTTTTGTTTTTCCTATACATTTACTCTGCTTTGTTTTACTTACATTGATCAAAATTTACATCTTGGAGTTTCACAAAAATCTCAAAAATAACAGTTTACTCTCTTTTATTTGCTTCAGCTCAAGCAAACTCAAAATTTTATTATCGTGATCACAAATATATACAAAATTACTTATATGAGCATTCAATGATAATTCTTTAAGGGCAATTCGGAATTTCCTACCATTATAAGTTCCTTTATAATTTACAATATATGTTTATACCAAATACACTGAAATCTCACAACTAATACACGATTGTTTGTAAAAGCCTATGATAAATGACGTTCGACGGTTTTATGAGTTAATTAGAGTACTGACAAGTAAAAACATTCAGGAAAAATGACAAGATAAGAAAGGCACGTCTGTTGATACTACATCGTAATAACACGATTTTTAAGAGATATCCGTCTCCTCGGTGACTATGTTTCGCCTGGTTCAATATTTACTGGATGTTGCAATACTACGGAATTGTCCCAAAATTATCGCTAAAAGCAAAACAAGTTCGCTTTTATCAGCGAACAACTCGTTACATATTAATTTATAAAAAATAGAATAATAAATCAATTATTCTGTAACGACATGATCTTTGTCATGTGCAACCGGAAGCTAGTTAGTCAATTATTTTTTCAAAAGGGAGTACACCAAGGTGTTTTACAATAAAAATTTATATGTTTATTTTATTATTATTTATTTTTTTTTTATAAAACGAACAAAACAACAAAGAATTATTCTTTAGAGTAGATTTCGAATCTGCACTACTCTCTCTGCGGGTCTCTCTTTCTGGTGTATTCTGCTCGCAGATCTCGACTTATAAGAAATAATTAATTGTATTTCTTATTTCAAATTTACAGCTAAGTTAATGATCTCCTTGTTATGACGGGATAGTCATAACCCACAATAATATAAGAATAAAGTGACCGACAGAATCCTTGTTACGACAAGATAGTGATGGTCAATGATCTTTAATGTTTATGTCAAAAACAATACTTTTGTTATGACAAAGTATGCATAAACAACTGAACTTGGAGACGTAAGATAATCGGTATAATTAAAATTCATGTAAGCACGAGATTTTATTATCCGTATAATTCGGAAGAAAAATTTAAGTCGTGCAATCACGAACTTATATTAATTTGTCTTTCCTTGGGCTTTCTTAGGTGTTGTTCTTCTTGTGTGATCACCACAGTAAGTCCTCGTCAAAAAATCCTAGTCCAAATCTCCCGCGGGCTTGTATTCTAGTGCTTATATTACCGAGGGAATATTTTAATATTAGTTAGCGCTCTCACTAATTTGAGAACGCTGACTATTACTTTTGCCCAATTGGTGTCGAGTTTTTCCATTGCCTCGTGTCTGCGGGGTTTTATTCGCCAATTTGAAATGGTTATGGTACTCCTTTTGAAATTGGCAAATAGATAAATTTGCATGTTTCTGCGATCGTCCATCTTTTACCAACGCGTGGACTTTTAAGATTGAAACGCATGTTTGGTGGTTAGTTTTCGTACGCCGATGGAAACTAACCTTGTAATTTTCGTTGCAACTTCAATCATGTATATTTATAAGTTTTATTAATAATATTCTATGGATTCTAGTTTTCATTATTCTAGAACACGAGTAGAAAACGTGTTGAAAAAAATCAACGGATCAATAGGTAAAGTGCAAAATAAAAGTAGTAGAAAGTAAAAGGATAAAAAGAAAAAGTGCAAAAGAATATGTAAAAGTGAGTAGAAAAAAGTCAGGCAGTAGAAAAAAGAGAACAAGAAAAAAAAATGAAAAGTGATGGGCGGAAGATCAATAGATATTTAGTAAATAAAGAGGAATAGAGTGGAGACCGGCAAGGAAGGAATGAAGGTCCGAAAGTGACGCTGTAGCGAAGAAGATAGAAAATAAAGTTTCATGCATGCAACAAGAGAGTAGCAGTAAAGGAAAAGGAAAAAAAGGAAAAGAAGAAAGGAACACAGAAAACTACATCAAGAGGATGCTAGAGAGATATCAAGATTCCTGGCAGGGAAAAGGAAAGGCTCAGGGGATTTAGGAAAAAACTTAGCAATAGAGATAAGGGATGGTTTGATAAGAACAATAATAAAAGAAGAGAAAACAAAAGGGCTGATAATATGATACAACAACGAGAAGAAGATAGAAGAGATATAGGTAACAAGAATTGGAGAAAGGTATTGCGACTGGAGCTGAACCTTAATAATAAGAGATGGAAACATAATAATGGGCCAGGAAGGAAAAATAATAGACATAGAAAAGGGAGGAGAAATTGAAAAAAAAGAGTAAAGACAAAAGGTGGGGAAAGGAAGGAAAATGGTTAACAGAGAACTGGGATGGTTTATTTTTAATGGAATAAAAACCAGGAACGAGGAAGGAAAAAACATCTACATATAATTAATTGGTGTAACGGTGATCTGGTAATAGAAAACAAAAAGAAATGGAAAAGAGTAAGCATATTAAAAATAAAAAGTAAATAAAAGTAAGACAGAATAGAACCAGGCCACCTGCTGATTTGCATAACACTGAGAGGAAAAAAAAGAGAAAAAAGAAAGGAGGGCAGAAGGGCAGATCAAAATATATCTAGAGAAGACTAAAAGAAAAAATAAAGGAGTATACAAGAAAGACGCAATCGATAAACAAAGGGAAGAAAAATCAAAAAGAAAAACAAGAAGAGCAGATTAGAAGAGTAATGGAAAAGACTAAAGGGCAAAATGTTAGAAACAATACTAAAGAAAGATATAAAAATAAAGGAAGGAAAAAGACGAAAGAAAGACTACTGGAATAGAAAGTGCATTAAAGAGAAAAGAAAAGTCAGGAAAACGCTAAGAAATTGGAGAAAATGAAAGGAGGATAAGAAATAATATTAGAAGGAAAGAAAGGAATCGAAAAACCTGCGTGAAAAAAAAAGTAAAGAAAAGGTGAAGAAAAAAGGGAAACTGCGGAAAATGAAAGAGGAAGAAATATGGAAGTTCCTAGAGAAAGGAAATACCAAAACGGCATAAAAGAAATCATAAGAGAGATGGAAAGCCTATTTCAAGAGATTACTAGGAGGAGCAGAAGAAAGAGAGAAAAGTGCATTGCAAATAAAAAAAAGGAAGGTAAAAATAAATAAACATGAAATACAAGTGACATGGTAAAAACTACAAAACGCAAGCCAATGGGATGTGACGAAATATCAAACGAGGCATGGATATATGAGGAAAAATGGATAAAGAGAAATAATAAACAAAATATGGAATGGGAAGCAGATGCCGGATAACTACAGAACAGCAACAGTGATAATAATTTATAAGAAAGAGAATTCAGAAGAGATGGAAAGCTACAGAGGGATATGACTGCTGTTGATGACATACAAAATTTATGCAGAATCGATAAAGAATAGGTTGGAGAAAATAGTAGAGAAGAAAGGAATAGTGCCAAAATCAGGCAGAATTCAAGAAACATCGGTCAACAATAGAAAATATTTACATGTTAAACCATGTCATCGAAAGCGCTTTGAAGAGGAAAATGATAATATATACCTTGTTTATCGCACTGAAAGTAACTTTAGACATGGTAAACCAAGGTATCTTATGGAAGATAATGGAAGAAGAAATTGAAGAACATATCAGAAAAAGGATAATTAACATGTATGAAGAGATAAATGTAAAAATAAGAACAAAGGAAATACTTATGAGTTTTGAACAAATAGAGATTTAAGGCAACGATGTGAGCTATGTCGAATTCTATTCAATGTGGCAAGAATACAGATTGAAGAAACGTAGAATACGTGGAATAAAGATAAGAATATAGATACTGGCCTATGTGAATGACATAGTAATGATAAATGAAGGAAGAGAAGCTCTAGACGACTTGATAGGTACTCTAAGTATACTCGAACAAGAACGTTTCTGAGAGTTAGAAGATTAAAACTGAATATCGAAAAAACGAACATAATGATAGTGAAAAAAAGTAGAAGAGGAAAAGGAGAAAGATGAATATGGAACAAAAAAGAATTGGAACTCGTGGACAAGTTTAGTTACCTGGGATTTATTCAACACGAAAGAATAACATGAAAGCCTTATAAAGGAAAGGAAATTAAAAGAAATTATGACCACGAAGAAAGCATGGGACTGTAGGAAAGTAAATTAAAAAATGATTTCAAGAAAAGGAAGATATTATTCGACTATTTGGTTAGGAGCATAATGGAATATGGGTTAGAAATTTAGAGCTGGAAGGAATGAATGACATTAGAAAAGCTGAAGACAGACTACTATTAACGGCAACTGTAATGGACTTCTGTAAACTCCGTACTTCGTTTACAAAAAAAACAGACAGCCTTGAGATAAGCGCAGAGTGAAATATACAGGCAGGAAAATTTGAAGAGAATTTAAGGCAAAGATATGTTGGAAAAAAAAAGAAAGGAAGGGAAAAAAGAGAAATATGATTAATAGATACATATCCTCAGTATGAATAATACACTGATAGATCTATGATAAAAAAGGAAAAAATGTGTAGGAAAATTTAAGAAGAAAAAAACAAATAATAGAGCTTTCAAAGATATATAACAAGATACAGAAAACGAGATATAATAAAAGATATAAAGAGATAATAGAAACTGAGATACCGAAATACTTAAAGGGAGGAAAAAATCAAGATAAAAGGGATAAAATATGTAGAAACATCAATAGGAAGGAAAATATTGGATAACAGACGGTAGGAGATACAAAATATGCAGAAAGGAAGAAGGAACCTGTAGGTATTTGCTAGAAGAATGTAAAAGATCAAAAAACATCATGAAAAGACTGAGAAAGAAAAACAAATGGATTGAAAAGAAACTATGAGAAAGCGTGAAGAGAAGCATAAGCAACTTCAATCTGATAAAAGTAGTAAGGTAGGTAGACAGGATTATAAAAAAAGAAATAAAATAAGATAATAAAAGAGAAAGGGGGGAAAGGGAGAAAGAAAGATGAGTAGATAGGTCTAATAGTGAAAGAAAGGAGAAAAACATAAAATGAAAGCAAAGGTAAGTAAAAGAAACAAAAAGGTATAAAGATAGTGGTAAAAAAAAATAAAAAAGTTGCTTTGTAAATAAATCATAAATAAATACTGTGATATGTAAATAAAATTGTATACAGTGAAAACATAAATATAAATGAGTTTACATAAAGGAAGTACTAGAATCATCTTCGACCTGAGAGTTGGGGATTATATAATAAATAAGTAATAAAAAAAATAATATTCTATGATCTTAAATAATTACTAATATATAGTAGAAAAATAAATCAAATTAATAAATAGTTTAAAAATTTAGATTTTATACATATATTTAATATTTGTTTAAAAATGTATATATTGTGATGTATCGTTTTAACGAGATCAAGAGTGACTGGTAAAATGTATGTGTTCAAAGAACGTATGTCTGGGCACTCGAGATACATAAGCTCAATATTGTAGGAAAAATACATAAATGAGAGAAAGAGAGGAGATCTCCGCTTAGAAACTTAAGCGATGATTTTTGGTCATTTAAGAAAGGTGGTCTGTGCTTAAGAAATTTAAGCGAAGTTTTTCTAATAAGTTTTCTAATAATAATAATAATAATAATAATAATAATAATTTCTACGAGGACATGTACATTGAGCAAGCCATTACTAAGAAAGGGAAAAACTAAAATAATAACTGTATAGAAATCAAATGGCTAAACATACGATAAAAATATTAAAAGTAATTTGATAAATCCAACAGAGTTATTAGTCGAAAAGATAATTGAATAAATAATTCTTGGGAAATACGATTATTAAAATAATATAAAGAAAATGGCATGGGCATGAATAGACTCGAGAAAAGCGAGGATATCAAGAAAGTAATTCATTCGATTTTGAACGGTGTTCGGGACTCAGTGATTTAGCCGCGCAATCAATTTAACCCGAGTCCCTCACAGGGTAGAGTTAGGAACAGCTGTCCACGTGAGCGGGCAACTTGGGCCGACGGAAGGACCCAGATTTATGGTTTTATGAGCCGAAGCCCTGAAGAAAATTCACGACGCTTTCAAAGGAAATTTAAGGACTTCACTTGGCTTTCGTGCGGCGAAAAGGATACTGTAAAACTTCCTTACGACGCGGCAAGTTATTCAAAGTACAGATTGTAAACGGCGATTCAATTTGTAATTGTGGCGTATCGCGGTTGTGCAGGTGAGCGTGTGTATCGTTGTGCGGTGCACCTACGTAATCCGGAGTCTGGGTTAGCGGAGGCGAGGTCCTGAGAAGTTGACTTGCGGCTGGAGAAGCTCTTGGGAGAAGCGGACGCTCGAAGCGGCGGCGTCAATCGTCCACCCGTGGAGTCACTTGAAGCGGCGGTGACCCGCACAGCCTCGCCTAGGAAGAAGCGTCTTTTCCTCCGGGGGCGAACACCGGAGATTAGCCCGGCTTCGAGGCGGTTTTTCCTCCCACGTGGAGGTTTTTCAGCCAGGTTTGTGTAGCGTTTGAATAAATTGGGAGAAATGATTTAAAACCACCCTGTATTCCTGAGTTTTTCTTCTGTCACCTCACTACCCTTCCTCTTCAGCAATCCTCTAACGAGGCTCGAGTTTAATTAAAAGAAGCCAACGAGCATTGGCCAAAACAAACGGCCTTTGAGATCACTACATACTATGACAATTGTAATATTTTAAATAAAAAGATTATACAGTTACATTTTTAAAACACAACTTTGTATTTATTTCTGAACAATAATTACAGAAACACACGCAAGCAAGATAAAGATAAAAAATAATAGGAAGTAGATATAAATATAAAAAATGAAGAAACGATGTAAAGTAGTAAGAAGATTTGAAATGCGGCTGTCGAATAACGCGAAGAAAAAAATTAAAAAGGATAGATAAAAGTTGTGCGAAATAACCAAATAAAAGTTAAAAAATTATTTTTTGTAACGCACTTACTTGAAAATTTAAAGTAAAAAAATGTATATTTTTATAGAAAAAAAGAAAGTTATAAAAGAAAGAATAAAGAAGATAAATTTTTGATAGATGATAAAGATACATAATAAAAAAGATAAGTTTTCTCAGTTCTTTAAACTTTTTACTTCTAATTTTTATAATATGAAGAATTACATCCAACCAAATTTGAGGTAACGTACCTGATGTTTTGATGAGAAGATGTGATGTAAGATTAAGGAACCGACCGTTAAACTATCTTATTATCTGCAAAAGATGAAACTTTCGATAAATTGAAATATTTATTTCCTCTTTAACCTAGGTCCTTTATGTTGCAAAGATGATAAATTAGATACTTTAATACGATCTTTGTCATAAATAGTATATTTTATATCTATGAAACCAATTGTAATCGTTACTTATTTATATGTAAATATTAAAAGTCTTTGTCAGTTTATGATATATAAAACATATTTTGTCTAAAACATGTTTTATCATTTGAGAATGTATTTAGATAGTATATATACAGTTTTATACAAAATTTTATGTAAAAATATTTTTAATCAAAACAAATACTACACTATGTAAGTTTTTCACTTAAACTACATAATTTTGTATGTATTTTGAATAAAAATCTTTTTTACATATTGAATATTGAAAATCTAATAAATTGATAAAAACGTAGCATTCATAAAAAATATTAATTTCTCATATAAAAATGCTTGTTTTTTTAAAAATGAAATCACTATTTTTATGTACTAAAGTAATCTTAATTCATAATATAAAAAAATATTTTTAATTCTTTAATTAATCGATTAATTTATCTTGAAGATATAATGGTAATTATATTTGAAAATGTGAATGGCACCTCACTACCACCCGCACTCGACAGTACGATAGCACTCGATGGAGCGGTGGCTCTGCCGGCATATAGTTAAATTAGGGCTCCTGGCCTTCCGAAGAGCAACGAGATTAATTCCGGGCTTTGGCAAAGACTTTATAGCTCTCACCATCACCAATACGGCACTTCGACAACTGGAGCGACTCAGGGGAGTCATTTTTACCCAATTTCACCACTAGACTGCACTTGGACAGTTTCTGGGGGGGGGGGGATTGGCATCAACCATCGACCTAAGCAGCCGTAGTATGGTTGATCATTTCAGTGGACACGACGCAAATGACCGCGCCGTAATCGCGTCGCATGGGTTAAACACGCAATAATTATACTCTTAATATAACCATGTGTAGCTACAACCGTAAATACCTTTTTGTGTGTGTGTATAAGTATTCGCGGACAACGTTATATGTATGTATTAGTAACCAGGGATAAACTTTATACGTGTATATGTGTGTATAAGTATTCACGGATGAACTTTGTACGTTTATATGTATGCTTAAGTATTTCAACTACAGGCAAATTAAATATATGTATACGATTTTATGTGTGTGTATGGATGTTACCACTGCACGGGTCCGTATTTTTCTATTGATTTACCGCCACCGATCGTTTAATAAAAATAAGTTGTAAATCGACCCGAAAATTCGATGTAAAACTTAAGATAATTAAAAAAAAAAGTATTTTAAGTAAAAATCAAGCATTAAATTGAAATCACGTCACCCTACCCACGTTCCATACATGAATCTGGATGCCGACAATTTAATCCCAGTAGAAAAGAAAAAACAAACGCGACATATTAAGAAAAACGAATAAGAATTTCATTAATGATTTTTATGTTATAAAATAAAATTTTTATACTTAAAGTATAATAAAATATTAGTTTTTATAAGCGTACATAATTCTTCTTACTTGAATAATTTCTGGTCCTCGACTGTTAATATTTTACGAATGTTGCTAACCTTTTTAGAAATATCCTTGTATCTATTTTGGTTATCTGTAATTATGATATTTTACGCATATAATTTATTGCAAATTAATCAATATTATAACTGTTTTATAAATATAGAAAAAAGTAATGTCATGTGCTCATTAAAAATTTTCACGGCAAAAAATAAGCATATTTAATAGCTTACAACCAAATTAAAAAATATTTTAAATCATAAGCATATATAATTCGTTTCAAATTTTTTAACTTTTAATTTTTTTATTGATTTACAATATTCATAAAATATTATCATATTAACTGTTGTAAATAAATTGAAAAAGTGAAAATTACAATAAGCATGACCATCAATTAATCTGTACTTATGTAGCATTTTATATTATCTCGATTATGTACTAGTATCTTCAAAATTTCTTTTCCTCAAAAAAATTTTCGGTTGTTGCTTGTTCCGTTTCTTACTCATATGCAAATGTAAAAATTAAATGAATTTTAAAAAAGAGTACAAAATAATTTGTGGCAGCTATTAAATAATTTACGAAATATTTACAATAAATTTATAAGGTTACGTTGATATTTTGCAACGATATTACACATTGTCGCGTAATTAATTGAAGGCTAAAAGTTTATTAACCTACCCGTTATATTGTTGATCTGGCGGAGAGGGAATTTTGTTCCACAGTAACACGCGCCAGAAAATATCCAGCTGTAATTTGTAGAATTAAGCACAAAACGATTTATTAACATTTTTTATTTGAAATTGCACGTGGACCGCATCACCTGTTCGCGAAAACTGAAGCCAAGTATCCCATCGCCGTAGGAAATGGAAATTGAAAACGTGGTAAAACGCGTCTATATAAACGGATGAATTCATACGGCGGAAATTTTTTTTGCTTTGGAAATAGATCAAAGTAAACGTGTTTACACGTATACTTGATTTAACTCAAAGTAAGCTTTGAATATTGAATTGTTCATTTTATTTTTATTATATGTGATTACACGCAGAAAAATCTATATCGATTTACTGTTCCTTGTGTCATAGCAGCAAAGAACAGCTGTTTCGGGCAGTAATACACTATCTCATTCTGGATCATAACAACAGAGACATTGTGTATTAGTCAAAGCCTAACATCAACAAACGAAGTGTATAGAAAAGTTTCTCATGCGACGAGAGACTAGTCTAGGTTAGATGACAGTCATAAGTACAATTTTAGCGTAATTAATTGACACTTATGGATAGATTTCTTTATCGTAAATAGAAGAAATAGCTGACGAAAAAAAATGTTTAATAGAAGAATAAATTAGCATGGAGCGGACAGGGTGGAGGTTAAAAGCAAATGCGCCAAGCGCGGTTTCTACGCGGATTTTTATTAACTTTATAACCCGTGAAATTTTCCTGCGGATTAAGATACTCAGGTCGAAATTCAAGCTAAGAAATTTTGAAATTGATTCAGGATCGAAAAACAAAAAGGGACCGATTCGAGTATTTCCCGTGCAGAAGAGTTTTCGTATGTAAATAATTCCTGGATCCGGTTAAGCTAAACTACCAAAACGTGATTTACAAATGTTTAAATATGACTTGAATAAATAAGTCTACAAAAATGTCCACTATATTATTAAATATATTTTCTATAAATGTATTTTAAATATGTAGAATATTATTACTTATTTATAAACGTGTTCTGTGATGTGGTTAAAAATTTAGATCCAGCCATTGGTTAGAGTAACGAAGATTATAAATGTATAATTCTCACACAGGTCATCAACATAATACATGGTACATAACTCTAAAAAATTTTATATAAAATGAATAAAAAATGAAAAAAGAAAATATTTTTTCAATTGAGTTGTGATATGATCGTCATCATTCATGAAATAAAAAAAAAGAAAAAGCAATATATTCGAGTATATGTTTGCGCATCGAATTTCTGCAGCTCGATATTGCTCGATTTTTTAAATATTAAATTTTGAGTTTATTGCACTCATTTTCTTCGCTTGACGCATAATAATTTACATAAAAAATCTGCTCTTTCGACCTTCTAATAAAGAATTTTTTCACTTCTTCTTTTTCATAAACTTTTAAACTCTGAGATAACAAGAAAGACGTAAATAAAAGAAGAGAAAGTTCTATCTTTTTACTCTATATCTTTATGAATGAAAAAGGAATAAAATCATAAGAATAGGTTTTCGGAGATATATTAATATCATATTCAAGTCACATTTAAACTTTATTATAAATATAAATTATTATTTCTGATATAGTCTTAATTTATTTCATAAAATATAATCAATAATTAATATTAAACTTTATGTTATTAATACTAATAATTATTTTAAAATCTAATATTATCTACATAAATAATATCTATAAATGATCACAGGTCATCTAAGTTTAGAGTTCGCAAAGTAAAAAAAAAATTGAAATAAGGAAAAAAAGATATTTTATTTTACATATACTTAAAAAAATATATAAAAAAAGCAATCTTTCAAAACTTGTAAATTTATATATCAAGGATTATTAAATTTTATATTTAAATTATATTTTTTATTGAATCAAAAAGGAAAAATAATAACATTACGAGTACAAATATTCATTTAAAATATGTACATGGTTCATCCACGAAGTATTGAGTTTTTTTTCATTTTGTGACTATTGGTCGTAGAAAATTCGGAGGGGTCTTAAAATGTTTCCTCAATCCTCAAACAAAATCTTTCCTCGATTGTCCTTTTTTTTGTTTTTTCGATAATTTGAAACGGCAGGATTTTACTTCGCGCCAAAGGGGTTTTTCAATTTTTTGACTCGACGCAATGGAGCGACTACTCGAACAGCTTTACGCGATACAGTTTTGTTTGCAATTAAAAAAAAATAGTGTGAAAACGTATAAAGTGATGCAAGAAGCGTATGGACATAATTGCATGTCAAAATCGCACAGAGCTTTTAAAAAGAGCCGAGAAAGAATCATCGATGAGCCTCGATCTGGGCACCCAAAAAGCTTTCGAATGGCTAGAACACCCGGCGCGTGTTAGAAATTTTAAATTTGAGCTGTCGATTAACAGATAAAGCAGTTCAAGAAAAACTGAATTTAATGCGATCTAGAGTGTACAATATAGTGCAAAAAAATTTATAAATATCGAAATTTTTGAAAAACATCAAAACTGAAGGTTTAAAATTCATTTGAGATTTGGAAAACACGCCTTCAAAAATGCGTTGATGGAGGAAATTATTTTGAATAATTTAAAATTTTTATTTCACACTATTTATAAATCCATCAATAAATCATTTTTTAAAAAAAAGGTAAGAATTTTTTTTTTTAATCTTTGAACAAAATATTCTTGCGTAATGGTTTTCCACTAATCGCTTCAGCGCGCCGTGTTAAAAATTTGAAAAATACCCTTCTCGCAATGTAAAATCCTGCCGCATCTAATTATCGAAAAAACAAAAAAAAAAGAGGGGACAAATGAGGAAAAAGTTTGTCAACATTTTAAGATCCCTCCCAAATTTCTACGACCAATACTCACAGAATGAAAAAAAAATTCGATACTTCGTGGATGAACCATGTATATTAATTTGTACATATTACGATATAAATTGCCTGTAAATTATTGAAATTATATCATAAATAATGTCTAAAAAGTGTAAAATATAAATATACATATAAATAATAAATAATATCAGAAACAATACATATTCTTATTTCTTAAAAAATGTATGATGAGGACAATTAGATATTAATTTATTATTATTCAAATTTAATATTTATGAATTATAGATCATTCATATTTTATTACTAAATTTATTATCATTATAGAATTTATTGAAAGTTGATTATTGTGTTTTTTTATTAAGACTGATATTTATAAATAACTGTGAGAAATTTTAGTAAAAATATACAATTAAAACCAAGTATGTGTTATATTAGTTAAACAAAAGTTATTTTAATGAAAAATATGTACATTTAAAAGAAATGTATAATAATAAATTTATATTTTAATGTAAATTTATATACTATAATGTCAAATGAAAAAGTTAAGAAATACATGAAATATATGAATCTATGTGTACATCGTTCATATCATTAATATGTATCAAAGTTCATAAAATAGAAATAAAATATGAGTCTTCTACTTGTTTATACATTAAATTTTATGGTAAATAATATGCCAATATTAGTAATCATTTCAAATTAATTTTTTTATGAAAACATACGAAAAATATAAAATAAAATTTCAATATTACTATTTGAAATTTCATATTATGCACCATTCAAAACTTTAATTTAAATTATAATTTTAAATTTTTCTGTTTTTTACACGAAAAATACTCTGATTATTAAAGATAATTTAAAAATTTAAAAATTAAAATAAATTAGTTTTTATTTACCAAAATTACAGTATTTTATCTATGAATACAAAATTATCGTCGAATATGTATTATTAACAAGTAAGGTTAATCATTAAGTTATTTTCTATTATGTTGATCCAACCTTACTTATTTACCAAACTTAAATTTCTTTTTGTTTTAAAAGTAATTATTGAAATATAAATAGTGCAAAAAGTTAAAAATATATGTTATATTAAATATTCTTATATAAAATAATTGCAAATTAAAATATTTTTCTAAAATATTATTATAGAAATGATATAAGTTATATAGTAGATTATAAACATTAATCAACAATTGTATGTTTACATAATTAATTTTCTGCGATAAGAACGATAAGAAATCTATTAAAATAAGAACCTTGTTGAAATTTAAAAATTAATTGAAAAATGTAAATGTATTAAACCAATTGCATCAATAGATTTTTATGAACTAATAATATTAAAAATACTGCAATATTATGTGAGCCACTTGTAAACATGTCGTTCTAAAAATTATGCTTTATATGCTTTATTTTATTGAATTGGAAAAAAAAATTACATTACTTAACAGTATTTAAAAGAATATTAAAATGAATAAGAACTCTACGTTACACCTAATACTATAATATACATACCACTACATGAAGATGCACAAAATTTTCAGTATCACAAATTCAAAAATATAAAAGGATAAAAAAGTACATTCACAAGTTCAATTACTCAATTGTACATCAGTGAAAAACAAGTAAAATTAAAAGTTCACAAAAGTAAAGAAATTACTGGCAATTAATATAAGAATGTATAATTCTGCACATATTACTCAGTTTTTTGCACAAAATACTGAATAATGTTCGAAACACATAAATGAGTAAATGCATTCTTTAGATTCGGTGCATTGCATCTGCAGCGCCTGCGCTCAAGATAGAAGGTGAATCACGTATAAATGATTTCTTAGAATCACGCTATAATAATTGTAAATTATTTCGTTAAAATAATTATTTTTCAATTCACTAAATATTTTGGTATCAAAATCGCAAACGCTATAAAGTTTCAGATAATAATTTTAATTACTATTTTAAGGATTTACGTAAATTATTTAGATAAAAATAGTATATTGATTATTCATATTTTCATTTTTTTTCATTAAAATATGTTGGATAATTTTGAAACAATATATATGAGAAGCAATATTTAATATATAAGTAACAAAAAAATTAATCATATAATTGACATTGAATATGAAAAAATGTTAATCATTTTATCATAGTGATGATTATTTCCTTCAATTAAAATTATATCTTTATTCTATAAATTAAAGAAAGCATAAAATTTATATTTTTATTTCATTTACGTCTTTTAGAATATTTTATGATGCATTAAATAATATTATAAGTCTTAAAATAAATACATTTAATTTATAAATGAAATGATATTTTATGAAATAATATAAAACTGAAAAATATTAGCTACAGTTGCTTTTATTTTAGCATATACTTTTAAGTAAAAATAATAGCATAAAAATTGTTGATAAACTTATCATTCTATGACATACATTATTTTAATAATAATAATAATAATGATGATGATGATGATGATAATTATAATGAAAATGTTAAAATAGATTAAGAAATTATACGTGTATTAATCCTATAATCATTTTATTAAAATAAAAGACAACTTTGAAGCAAAATGGTTGCTATATTACTATGAGAAAAAAAATACACTTTATATTTAATAGATAATAATAATAGAATATTATAAATATTGTTTTGATATCACACATTAAAAAATTATAATATGATTATTATTATCGAAACTTTATGTATTTTTCTATATATTTACTGAAGAAAATAATAAAATGTGAAGTTTAAATGTAAATTTTAACACGTACGTATTTAATAATAAAGATAATGAAGAATATTTGTACACTTCACCCCTCTTCGTTGCAAGTTGGGCGGTATGTTCAATGAATTCAATAAGCTCTCTGGAATGTTCGAATATGCAGAGAGAGATCACGTCTTGTTTACGTTCGCGACTTTCTTGCGACCGTAAGAATCTTTCTTTTAACTACAAAGCCTTCATAAGTATTGGCGCTCTCTCTCTCTTTCTCCTTTATGCTTTTCGAACATTCCAGTGCGTGCCTTATTTTTCTCCAAAAAGCTTCCGACGGCAGAAGTTTTTCGTTCGTCGTTGAATTTACACGTGTTTTATCGACCAGTTCTATTGTGAACGTTGCGTGCGATTTTTACTATGAATATTTTGCTTCTCATTATATTCAACTATTGTTATATTATTGTTTAAATATATTTTTATTGTTTAATCTCAATATAAGGTGGGGATTGTTAATTTGAGCAACCTTTCCCTTGTGTTATACGCTAAAGAAAATTATCGCGAACATTCAATCGCGGCCTTTTTAAATTAAAGTAACAATGATATTTAAAAATATCTAAAAAATGTATATATTAGTATAGTGTATGATTATTACTAGAAAAAATATATGAAAACATAATTATTTATTTATTTTGTATAAGCACTATAAATAAAAATGTAGAGTGAGAACATATGTGAAAATAAGTTTTTACTGATAGTAGAGATGAAAAGGAAAATTACACCTCAGCGTAGGAATAGTAATTCTAGTGTTTCGTTACTCCTTTTAACGATCGAGCTATAATTGTACTCAAACAATGTATTAAGACTACCATATTTGAATGGTGGGAGAGAAATTTTCTTGCTATTTGTATTCATTATTTTACGTTTCTCGAATTCTTCTGATTGAGCACGTTGTGATACTTTCGAAATCCACCAGTAATATAGCAATACCTCATGTACATATTTTTAACTCGTGGGGTGCAATTTCTCTTTTTATTTTTGATGATAGTCCTCAGTGCTTAGGAATATTTAAATTGGAGGAGAAAATAGTACAATTTTACTCTTTATTTATATAATATTAAATCACGCTTGCAAGTGATTATAATTATTTTCGAGATAACCTTGAACACGTGAATGTGCGCTTTTCCAAATTCTCTTTCAAATATTTCGTAGTTCATAATTATTCCAGAAGTTTTAAATGAGACGCTCATTCTAATAGATAACAGTAATACGTATATTATCGACTCACTTTATAGTAAATGCATTGTTCAGTATATTGCCATCTTTTTGACTCGTTTTTATTGTATAGTTTTTTTTAATACTGTTATTTTATAAATACATTTGGTTGGTACTGATATGTTAGTGTATTCATTTGTGAAAAAGCCTCATGCCACGTGTTAAAGATGAATCATAGTTAAAATTTAATCGTTATTTTTTAATTAAATGAACAAAAAATGTATAATAAAATAATTGTTTTTTATTAATTAATTAGCTTTAAGTATAATTTTTGTGAATTTTACTAAAAAAATGATCTTTTTATAAATTTTAAATTAATTATCTTTGTTCCGAAGTTATGTGGTGGTCATTACATCGAATATTCTGCCAAAATTGTTATAATGCATTTTTTTCACGTAAGCAGTCGTCATTCATATAGTCTCATTACATATAGTTGTATGCAGGGAGGAAATAGCAACGAAGATCCATCGTCTCGAGATTGATTTTAGGATTCATTATCCATACTTGTCAGTGGATTTTCTTCGCCAGTATTATAGCGTGGACGTGCTTTCGTTAATTATTCGTCGATAAGCTAATTTTATGCTTTTTATTTATATTACATGTGTTTAAGAACAATTGGATCCACATGCAGGAGTGTGTGTGCATGTGATTAAGTAGTTGATGTACATGAGAAGTCAACAAAATATTTTTGGTGTCACCGCCTTTCTGGACTGCGATAGCCATCTTTCATTCTCTCGTACACCTGTGATATGAGAGTTTTTGCTCACTATCCGTGTCCGTCGAATCACAACATGCAAAGTAAAATTGCATATTTTGTTATGTTTTAAACGTATACAAATTTGCGCAAATTATTATTGGGGTAATTCATTCTCCCCTTTGTATATCGAAAGCAAGATATTGCTTTCCCTTCTTCTTTAATACTTACCTCATTTCAATTTGAATAAATTATCGAAGTTCTTAATTGATTAATGATAAATCAAATTTTCAATATTGCAAAATATTATTATATTTGATTGTGATTCGAATAATTTAATATTTTTTAACATATAATAATATACAAGGTAATAAATGTTTTTTAATACTGTGCAACGCCACGATCTCTCTATAGATCGGGGTCGGGAATCACTCAGAAGGAGGATCGGCACAACAAATAAAAATTAGATTGAATATTTAATTTTTTTTCGCTTTATTGTACTTTGTACTCTATTTAAATTGTCATGGTGTATTCTTCGTTGGCGTCCAGCTGTGGTTCCTCAACGGCCATCTGGAACAAACCCAAAAATATCGAAAGTTTATTCGCTACTTTGATAAATAACGTTAACAGACGAGCGTGATTGCAGTTAAGACACAATACATATCGTTTGTTGTCACTAGGCATTAACTAATACATGACGCCTCTGTTATTTATATTTACTGTTATGACACAAAAAACAGTGAATCGCTTCTCTAACTTTTTAGAATTATCTCCGTGCAATGACGTAGAATAAACTAAACGAACAAATTTTTAATGTTCTGTGTTACTTAAATTAAATCAGATACACGTGTAAACACGTTAACCACGATCTATGTTCTATCAAAAAGAGTTTTCGTCGACTCGATTCATGCGTTTATATATCCGCGTTTTATCGCGTTTTCTGTTTCAATTTCCTACAGTGGGGGGTATTCGATTTTAGTTTGCGGGGAGAAGTCATGCGGTCTGCGTGTGTTTTGCGCGATTTTAAATAAAACGTTATTAAACCGTTTTGCCTTTAAATCTGCAAATTACGGGTAGTTATTGTCCGGCACGCCTCACCGTGAAACAAAGTTCCTTCTTCGCCAGAGAGGTGAATAAACTATCAACGATGAGGTTAATAGACTTTTATCCTTAAAGATTTTTACGCGACGATATGTTATATCTATAATATAATATAATATAATATATATAATATTCAATAGGATAAAAGGAATGTTCATATGAGAAATGACATATTACATGTATGGTTACTTTTGAAATACTACTAGGAGTCCCACCTCTGAATATAGTCATAATAGCGTAGGTTTTCAACAAATACTTTTGAATTAGTAAGGTATGGGGGGGGGATAATTTCCTGATCGTATCACTCTATGACAGGTCATTAAGACATGTTAAGAAAATTGATCACATTCCTTTGATATATATAAAAAATATACTTTACGATGGTTTGTCCATATAATATTGAATTTTTTTTTAAGTCACTATTCATAGAGTGGCTAGTCGAACAGTGCTATTCTGTAAAATTTTGGTTTACAGCTTGTTAAAAATACTCTATAAAAATCCATAAATACATATAAAAATAAAGATTTTGTAACGTTAAAAAAGGTTTTTAAGAGTAACCTTATGCATGTGTGGATAAATTCAGAACTATCTCTGTAATGGATGCTGAACGGTCAGACTAAAACAGCAATCATGTTACCTGTCTAGATAGTCAAGTAGAATTATTAACTATAAAATATTTTGAGATTATCATTAGAAAAGTGCAATCAAGAAGACGGATAGAAAATGAACCAAATAAATGAAAAATTGTCATTCAGAAATTTAACAAACAGAGTAACAAATTCACTGGGAGTTAATTTCATAATTACTATTTTTAAATAAGATAAAACTATAAGATTTAGTTTTTTTCTAATGAATACTAATTCGAATATTTTGATTCAATTTCTAGTGTATCTAAATTATTTTCCAAAAATGTTATTATAAATTTAGTACTCTTAAGTCATAAAATATTTAATTATATTTATTCTATTTTTAAATTCAGTTCATTAACTTTTAAATTAAAAATAAAAAATACTTTATAATATAATGTAGAAAATGATTTGATTTTTTAATTTATCCTAAATTTTAAAAAATATTTTATTAATAACCATTACAGTTTATTTATAATGATTACGATATTTATAAAATTATTTATTTTAAAAAAATATGTGTAATAACAATTAATTATTATAATTTATTAATAATACAATTTATATTAAAAATATTAGGGGGATTCCTCTAATGGTCGCGCTACAGTGAACCTCGTGAGACTGTCAGTGTAGTATTACATTATAGCCACAGAGTAATAATTGAAATACGAAAGGTGTAATAATGTGAGAAGTATAAAAAAAGGTCGTTAGAATCTGCAGGTTAAAAAGTTGTGCAAAACAGTGAGTGGAAGGTGTTAAAAAAACAGTGCAAAGAAAAAGTTGAAAAAGAGGTTAGGAAAATGCGGGAAGGGGAGACAGGGAAAGCACGCGACAACAGCAGGAACGCGCGCGCCGATAAGTGAATAAGTGGAACGAGGAGCAGTAGGGACGGATCAAGATATAAAGGTCCCAGGCAGTGCGGAACACGGAACGCAGGAACGTATCACTAGAAACTGAGCCAGGGGAAAGAAAATGCAAAGGAAGGGAGGGGAAGGCCTCCGCAGAACAAAAAAGACGCGACTCAAATGACACTAGAAGTTAAAAAAAAAAAGTGTCATTTGCGGAAGGTGATATGTGGGAGAAGATTGATAAAACAAAAAAGAGGAGAGGAAGAGGGCGGACGAAGAAATGAAAAAAAGGGAAAGTAAGTACAAAGAAAGACTGGAGAAGGTGGAAATAAAATTAAAAATAAATTTGAAAAGGAAATCAAGAGTCTAAAGGAGGATATGGAGAGCACAATAACCTGGGCGAGAAAAATTGAAGAAAAGATGAGAGAGCTCGAGGAAAAATGCAGAGATTTAGTGAGATTTAGTGATGAAGTGAACGAAGCAAGAGAAAAAAGGAATGATATAGAATCTTTGACCCTGGAACGGAGGAGTGAAATAATAGTGGAGAAGGCAAAGGACAGGGCGGAGAATACC
Source organism: Eupristina koningsbergeri (assembly GCA_018907245.1). Taxonomy (NCBI): domain Eukaryota; kingdom Metazoa; phylum Arthropoda; class Insecta; order Hymenoptera; family Agaonidae; genus Eupristina; species Eupristina koningsbergeri. The sequence goes on from JACCHV010000093.1 coordinate 553,765, forward strand.
TTAAGAGACCGGCAAGCAGAATGAGTGAAAGCTCAAATTACTCAAGGTGGAGCAATGTAAACCAGGGAAGTAGGGAGAAGATGGGAATATCCGAAAGAGATATGAGAGGCCTAAGAAATATGATGAAGGAGAGAAAAAAAAGATCGGAAAGAAAATTTTGTTATCAGAAGAGCCACAGGGGAGAGGTGGAGAAGCAAGGTGTGATCAAATGGGCTGAAGAATTTGTGGAAAATCAGATAGGGGTGCAAGTGAAGACCAAAAGTGCATGGTGGAGCAGTGGGTTGATAGTAGTGAAGATGAAAAGCAAGAAGGCGAGAGATAAAGTATGGGAGAATAGAAGACGCCTCATTGGCACGGAAACCTTTATTGACTTTGACTTAACCTATGAGGAAAGGATGACGCAGACGGATATAAATGAGTGGACGGGAAAGTTAGGAGGGTAAGAGTTGTTGCAAAGATGAATTTGAAGAAAGTATATGTCGATGGCAGGTGAAGAAGGTGGCTAGGTAGAATTGAGATGGATAAGGTGCTGGAGAATATATAAAGGATGCAATGTAGAGGGAAGGGCAGAGAGAGAAAGGAAGATAGTCAAGGGAAAAAATAAGGAAACGGAGGTAAACGCAGACAAATATGTAGAGAATGGAGATGAAGGAAAGCAGGGAGACAAAAACAACAATAAGCTCAGGGACAAAGGAGAAAAGAATTTAGAGTAAGTAAGGAACGGGCTGAAATGAGAAAAGGGGGATGTAGAGGACAAAGTAGAAGAGAGATAAATAAAGATACTGAGAAGGGTGGAGGAGGGACTGAGAGAGCTACAAGAAAAAAGAAGGGAAACAAAAAATGAAATAAAAAATACATGGACAACAAGGAGGATACTATGGACAGGGATGAAGAAAGGAGAATAAAGGGGAAGAAGGGAAATGAAAGGCATGGAAATCAAGAAACACACAAAGGAGACGGAACAAGGAAAGAAGTGGGACAGATAAAGATTCTGTTCTGGAATATGGCGGGCATATGGGGGAAAGACCACGAATTTTGGGATTTCATAACATCGATGGACTATGTCTGGACGAAACGTGGGTAGAGGAAAAATACGTGGATAAGTGCATGGAAACCCTGCGCCACAGCTGAGATGGAAGGTGATAGGTGCAGAGAGAATAAGCAGAAAAGGAAGAGCAAAAGGTGATTTCATAATAAAAATCAACAAGAAAATAGAGGATATGGTAGTAGAATTAGGTGTAAACAAAGGAGAGAGTACAGTCAGGAAGAAAATGAGTATGGACAAGGGAAAGAAGATCCTAGACGTGTGAGAAGTATATAATAACACAAGGAACATAGAGGAAAAATGTAAGATGATAGAGGAGAACAGCGATGGTGGAGAAATTGAAATACAGGTGATGGGGGTGTAACGAGACGCTCCGTTTGCCTTTCACGGGTGGAGATTGAGTCGAGCGCTCGTTGAAAAAAAAGAGTTTCCGGGATAAGCGACAGCCGGTCTGCCAGGGATTTCGCAACGTCGATCGGGGTAAGGTCAATGATAACACTTGAGTTCAATTTATAATAAATTCACCAAGGTGTTGTTTTAATGAATTCACTTCTGAAATTACAAATAAACAAAATTATGTTTAAACTAATGACAATATTAACGGATAAATTATATATAACATATCGAAATAATAAATGTCTAATAATCAATAACAATGGTTCGGTCGACAAAATTGACTGCGCTTGACTTCTCGTATAAATATTACAAACTTACGTTGACCCTCGGACGGGTCATCAGACTTAATCACAACAATTATTTCGCTACACAATAATCGATCGATATCGATTATTCACCTGCGCGTAATTTATATTAAGATCTATGGGTAAATACTATTTTATGATAATAAAAAATATGTAAAAAATATGCGAATAATAAAAAAAATGTAATAAAAATAATAAAAATAATATAATATTGAAATTTCGCGACAAATTTGAACGCAACGAAAATCAGCGGAAGGACGAATAATAGGAACAGGAAAATCGACAAAAACGAAGAAAATAAGCCACAACAAACGTTTAAAGAATAGTTTGTTTTGCTTAGGAGGCTCACCTGGAGCGAAGGGACCGAGCGCCTAATTACAGCGGACGTAATTAGGGCTGTTAATCAAATTCGCTCTCTGGATCGATGGAGAAAAAAATAAAACCGGAAGCGGTGATATTTTTTTCTTTTATATAAGGAATTGGGCGCCCCGAAAGCGGGTTTCGCCCTGGAAAAGGGTCTCCACGAAATCGTGAAAACCAGAGTCAAGGAAAGAAAATTATCGAGACTCGAGAGTACACGATTAGAGAAGATTGGAAAGAGTGAATCTCGGATCGGTCAGAGCGAAACTGATCCCCTTCTCGCACCTCTCAGATGTTTTTAAAGGCTCGGTTTTCCATCGCATATGATCAGTGCGGATACTGATACGCGTATTTTTACGGGCTGCGATTGGCGGAACCATGAAGAACAAATTGGGGCAGTTATTGAAATTTGCGTGGAGCGATCGGTTCTCGCGCGTTTCCCCTTTGTTGCGAACCGGGCTGTCACTCACCTGTACTCACATATACGGCCATACCCTCATACGTGAGTTGAAATAGCGCGAAAAACTTCGGGCCGCCCGAAGTTCTTGTAACGAACAAATCTCGTTACAGGGGATTTTAGTGTAAGAACGGGTAGACTTGGGAAATACATTAATGAGGAAGAGATGATGGAAAAAAGGAATAGCAAAGATAGAAAAGCAGATAGAGAAGGGCAGGACATGGTAGAACGGATTGAAATGAAAGAATGGAGCATAATCAATGGTACAAAACAGGGAGACGTAGAGGGGGAGTACACATTCACGGGGGCGAGAGGAAACGCGGTAATTGATTTAGTAATAGTGGACAAGGAATGCAGGGATAGGATCTCGAAATTTACCATAGGCAACAGAATAGAATCCGATCAGTTCTCCTTAATAGTGTGGGCGAAGGTTGACGGAAAAAATACAGAGAGAAGATGACTGAGGAGGGAACAGAGAAATAGAGATCACAATATGGAATGACGAGACAATAAAAAAATACAGAAAAGGCACATACGGGAAGTATGTAACGAGACGGCTCCGTTCGCCCTTCACGGTTGAAGGGCAGAGTTGAGCTCTCGTCGAAAAATTCAGAAAAAAAGTTTCGCCAGGACAAAGCGACAGCCGGTCTGCCCAGGATTTGGATTGGTGTCAGGCGGGAATAAAAAAAACTATAAATTTTTATTAGTAACCAATTGATGACCAGGGGGGCACATCCGTTTATTTAATCTTTCTAAACAAACAAAAATACAAAAGAATGTAAATTTTTATAAGAATATGGATTTTTATAATATTATCGCTAAGATAATCAACGCCGAAAAAAGGTGATGCTTTATTCACAATAATTTTATTTCTCGCGATGGACTTCTATACGCCTAGCAATTCTCTGGCAATGCTTTCTTACTTAAACGTCTATTTGGAGCACGACCGCTACGGAGATCGCCGATAATAACATTAGATACCGAAAAAAAAGTAAGTAAAGTAAACATACGCGCCAGTTATCCGAATTCGAGTAATTATTCAGAATAATTACTTTACAAAATTCATTACACGCAAACGAAATTTTTGATAAACTGTTATATTAATACTCGCAAAGAATAAAAAAAATAATGAAATTTTGAGACCGAATGAACCACGGAGCAAGCAAAAACAATTACATGCGACGTTTAACGAAAAATACGCGTACGCATAATTCTCGTGGACGATTAACAAAAAAAATTAATGTATTCGGGTGAGAAGAGGGGTGGTGTATTAAGAGCGGTTTAATAATACGACCTTGATACTAGGGCAAGCTCCTGCGGAGCTAAGGTGTGGCCTTTGGAATCTCCGGGTAAATACAGCAGATGAAATTACTAGAAGTCGCAGACTATCTAACGTAGATAGGAAAAAATTGAGATCGCAAGCGATTTTCAATTTCTTTTAAAGGATTTGAAACAACACGTAAAAGTGACAGTTTTGAATTTTTGTGTTAGCACTGAATAGTGACTAACATGAGTGGAAAGAATTAAAGTATTGCCACTGAATAGTAAAAAACAGGTAAATGCGGAAGGGAAGGTTTAGATCGAGAAGAAGCCAGAGATGGTCTGCTCCGAGGTTAATGCTCTCGTTCAGCACATCACCTCATACCGGCGGTGCGAGATTGGCGCATGAGAGGAATTGGCCATATGATTGGCCGTCCGCAGTCACGAGGGGTCCATGACTGTATACGCGTGCCAGTACACATGCAAACTGGGGGTCCGCCGAGGGGGGTCATTGCGGTCCGCACTTAGCAACGAGTAGCTAGAATTAAAGGAGATCGCAAAGAGGAATATGACGGTAAAGAAAATGTAGTAAAAGATAGAAGACTGGGGGAAAAAATGGTGGGACATCGAATGCAAAAGAGAAAAATGCAAGGTGAGAAGGGAGTTGAAGAAATGGAGAGTAGGAAAGGAAACGAAAGAGGGATACACTACTCAGAGGAAAAAATGGAAAATGGTGTGTGATGAGAAGAAAAAGAAATGGAATGAAGAGATCGAAAAAATTAAAAGGCTGAAAAATGAGAAAAAAATATGGGAATTTATAAATAGATGCAGAAAGAAGAGGGTAAAGACAGAACAAGGGATAGACAAACTGAGATGGCAAGAGTACTTCTGTAACCTATTAGGGGATAGCAAGGACAAAACTATCAATAGCAACAAAATAAAGACACAGCACTGCAGAGAGACTGGGGAGAAGAAACTAACAGAACAAGAAATAACGAAGGAATGGACAAACACGGATAGGGGAGAATAGGGTAGCCATGCAGGATATGATGGGGACGTTGAGAAAATTTTTGGGTACGAGGAAACTACAACTAAACACTGACAAAACGAAAATGATGGTAGTTAAGAGTGGCAAGAAACCAAAAGCAGAGGAATGGAGATGGAAGAGAAATGAAATCGAGGTAGTGGACAGTTTCTGCTACCTTGGTTTCATGCTGAACAGGAATGGAAACCTAAAATTACACATCAGAGAAAGGGCACACAAAGGGAGTATAGTAGCTAAAAAAACACGGGGACACGGCGAGAGAAGGTGTGCAGGTGACTTCCACCTCAGAAAAATGATGTTCAACTACTTGGTAAAAGGTGTCCTGGCATATGGTGCGGAGATATGGGGAGGCGACGGAGCCGAGGAACTAGAAAAAGTAAAATTGGACTACTACAGGTGGATTCTGTGGCTGGATTACTGCACACCGAGATACATTATCTATGAGGAAACAGAGGAATGGAAAATGAAAGATGAATGGAACACAAGAATAATGAAGTTCAACGATAAAATCAAGCTCATGACGGAGGAAAGGTGGTTCAGAAAATGCAAAGAAGAAAAGGATAGGACAGAGGAAAACGAAAGAAAAGATAACACGGAGATATGGCTCAACAGCCTCGGACTCAGCAGAGAACAGCTGGAAATATGGGACAACGTGGCAGTTAATAAATACGAAGAGATACGGAAAAGAGATAGAGAGATACAAGGACAGAGGCGAACTAATAAGATAGAAAAGGCAAGATACAACAGTGCGTACACAACTATTAAGTAATATGGACTACCTGCATACCTGAGAAAAAAAAACAGGATAGAGAATATAAGGAATATCGAAAAAATTAGATGTTGTAATATAATCGAGGAAGAGAGAAGATGCAAACGATGCGGTGACGGAGACGATGATTGGAACCACAGGGTTATAGAATGCAGCAAATAAGAAGAGAATTATAAAGAAATCAGGGAATATGGTATGAAACGCTTAAAAAATGCAGATATACAATAGAGATTTTATGGTGACAATATATACAAATAGCTACTGAAATGTACCTTAAAAGCAGAGAAAGACAACAATAAGATGCGGACAAATGTAACTACAGAGAGAAAGACAGAAGGAAAATAACAGCAGATATATAACAAGAAAGTGAATGTGATTAAAAGACTGAAATAATAAATAAATGTGATGTATGTAAGATAAACCATGTAAATAGAGGAAGCCGTTCCTAAGCCATTAGGCTGGAATGTATATATAATAAATAATATTAAAAATATTAGAATTTTAAAAAAAATTTAAATTTATTAAAATTTTTGTTCTAGATATTGTGAAACTTAATGTTTTGTCAATATAAAGTATTTTTATATAATAAATAAGTTTCTTATAAGTTATAAATAGAAATTTAAGCACCAATTTTTTCAATTTCATCAGCATCTTCTGCATCTAAGAAAAAGATCTTTTTTTTAAAATGTTGTTCAATGTCTCTACAAATTTCCATTGCTTGTGGTGAGTCAATTAAATTTATTGCAATCCCAGATTTTCCAAATCTTCCTGTTCTTCCAATTCTATGCAAGTATGTTTCACAATCTGCATGTTGATTTTGATCCATTGGAAGATCAAAATTGACAACAATTGTTACTTGTTCTACATCAATTCCTATATAGTAACATTTAATATAACTTAATAATGTTATATATTAATTTAAATATATGTATATATATTGATTGATGTGTATTACTCATAAATAACATAAAATACAAGTAAAAATGTGGAGTAAAATTTAAGTATAATTAAATTTGTTATTAAATATGTTATTAAATAATCTTATTTAGTTTATCAGTTATCATAGTTTTCAAAAAAATTGATTTTTTGCATAATATGATAATGTCCTATTTGAAATGCAATATCCTAAAATATTGAAATTGGATCATATTTATGAAATGACAGTGTCTTGTCTAGTAAATAAAGATAAATAAATTTTAATTTTATAGTAAAAAAATTATTGATAACTTGAAATGTTTTTCTAACAGTTACATTAATTAAAAATAATTCAAGTTCTAGTTTCAAAAAAAATTAACTGATTAATTCAAAATTTTTTTATTAACACTTTTATATGTTATCATTAAAAATTTTATAAATATATAAATGGTAACACATTTTTGTATGGCATTGAATTCTTTTTTAAAAACAAAATAATTTAATAAATTTTAAATATTCTTAAAAGATGTTAAATGATAATATATAGAAGTTTATCCAGAATCTAAAATAAAATATTTTTCTTACTTTACAAGCATTTTATACACCTTTAAAGGTAACCCTATTATTTTTTTTTAGAAGCTCCATAGCTTAGGGCATATATCTACTCTGGAACAACATTTTTTAATCAAATTTTGTAGAAATATAAATAAAGAATATTTCAATATATATTCAAAAAATTAAATATTTATTAATTGACCCATTCCTATTTATTTTTAAATCCTAAAAAGTATGCTATATTTTATAGTTGAGAAACTAAGTTAGTTTTTTATCGTACTATATTTAATTGAAAAAATATTTATATATAAAAGTAAGAATAATTAAACACAAATTTGTATATATTAAATTTAAAATAATAGTTCAACAGTCAAAAGTACATTGTATTTGAAATTCTTAATAAAAAATAAGATAAATAAGTAAAATGCACCTCTTGCAAGAACATTTGTTGTAATTAAAACCTTTTCAAGACCTTCTCTAAATCTGTCAAGAACAGAAATCCTTTCATTAACTGTAAGATCACCAGATAAAATAGCAACAGCATGTCCATCCTTTATCATTTTTGATGCTAACCAATTTGCAGTTTTTTTTGTCTATAATTATTTTTTAAAATTAATTATAAAAATTTTAGTTCAAATTATAAAACTTAACATCTATGGCATACAACACTTACATGGCAAAAAATAATCGCTTGTCCAATTGTAATCACTCCATAAATATTTGTAATGGCTTGATATTTTTCATCAATATCCTTGCATTTAACATAATACTGTTTTATATTATCTAAACTCTCTTCTTCCTTTAATAATCGTATTATAATTGGATTAGAAACAATAATTTCTGCAAATTCCATTACTTCAGATTCATAAGTTGCAGAGAAAAACATCATTTGGCATGTAGGTGGTAATAATCTAGAAAAATATTAATATAAATAATAATAAAATTTACATTTAATAATTTATGTAATGCAAATATTTTCTACTTGTGTATTCTTATACATTGATCTTGATGACCTTGTGTTGCAATCATCACATCAGCTTCATCCAAAACAAACACAGATATTTTTTTCAAATCAAAAAATTTAAATTTGATAGCCCAATCTAATATTTTTCCTGGAGTACCAATTATTATATCATCTTCTATTTTAAATCCTCTAGGCACTAACGTTAATTTTAATTTTTATTAATCATTTAAAGTTCATGAATGATCATTTATATAATAAAATTTCTTTATTGAATACATTAACTATATATTAAATATATAAATTATATTAGATTAAAATCTATCATATGCAAATTATGTAAGGAATGTAAGGAATTCTTACCAACTGTAGAAAGAATGATATTTTAGAAATAAAAATATTATTTTTAAATAAAAAAATTTACATAATTATTAAAGTATTTTAAATGTATAAACCATAAATAATTACATTCTTCTCCACGAACTGCATACTTCAACTTAATTTCAGGACAAAACTGAGACATTCTTGCTGCTACTTCACCAGTTTGAATTGCCAATTCATATGTTGGAGAAAGGCACAAAACTTGTGGATAACACTTTGTTGAATCCACTCTACTTAACATTGCTAATACAAATGCTGCAGTTTTTCCAGTACCAGACTGAGATTGAGCTATCATATTCTGTGGTCTATTATGAAAGATTTTTTCTTTTATCATAAATAAAAATTGTTTAAAAATATATTAGATTTTTGATATATGAAATAAACTTACGGATCTGCTAATAAAGTAGGTAATGCTGTTTCTTGAATTTTAGAAGGTGTATTGAAACCCATACTATAAACACCTTTTAGCAACTCAGGTTTCCTAAAAAATTGATCATAAAATTATACATACGCTTATCCAATTAAATTTTTAACAATATAATTAATTTTACAAAAACCAACAAATGTAAAGCTTCAAAACTCTTTATACTATATAAAGGAGAGTTAGGATTTTTTCGTTGAATATCTAATGGATTTGATGTTTCAACAAGTCTTTTTCTAATTATTTTTTGTAACAAAGAAGTTTCTGCTGCTGAAATTTGTTCTTTTCCAACTTCTGACTCAGAAGAAATACGAGATAAATATTCCATTGTTTTCTTAGAATTATTATCTTTATCTATCAAACCATTTATTTCCAAATCAGACACCTGTGTATAATAGCAAATTATATTCATACGTTTTAAATATATATAATAAGTAAAATTAAAATAGTTTTATTAACGATTTTAAAAACATTTATATTAAATTAAATATTTTGATAAGGTAAGGTTATAAAATATCTATTTTGCATTAATTACTTTTATCAACAAATTTTCTTGTTCTTCTGCATATTTCCCCCAATCACCTTTTGTCATGGACATTATCAAATGAAGAATTGTTAAGTCAATTAATGTCAGAATTGTTAAGAATAATTAATGCTTAAAATATTATTATGTTATGATTAATATAATTTCTATTGTCCTTTATAAATATAAAACATCAAAGGATCCAATATCAAAAGTTTTCTAACATAATAAACCTGTTGAATTAAAACTAAAATTTTAAAAAAATTCTCAATTAACTATACAGAAATAAACAGAAAAATGGCCAAAGTTAATGTTAATCCATAAAACAGTATGATAATCAGGAGGTACAAGTAGAGAATATTAAAGAGATTGCTGATAACCAACGGGGCGTTAATTCCAAATTTGAAAAACTGTACGTTACTGCCTCTAGCGGTTCAACTAACTTCTTGTTTACGGAGGCGATTAAGGGTAAAAAAAATGAGGAGTGAGGTAAGGTACGAGTTATACTGAAAAAATAGTGCTGTCTCCAGCGCAACACATTCAACTAAATTGGTATTCGTGACAGGCCACAAGGGGAAATAAAGGAGGAGGGTAGGCGATGAAATTGATCTTCAAGGAAAATTCTACAAACTGAATAACCAGCAATACTACTGATATCCATATACACATATTAAAGTATATACTACACGGCTGCTGTAAGCATCCAATTTAATTCGGTTTTTGTGAACAACTAAGAATCGCTATAATTAATCACAGGACCATCGGTAACTTTATACATATATAATATTTAAATTTCTATTTATTGTTTGTATTTATTTATATTATATATAGTCTGAATTGTTAAACAAACATACGATAAAATTCGTTTTAAGTAACTGATAAAGCACTTTATGAATATAAAAAGTTATATAATATAAATATTTATCTGAATATAAAGTATTAGAAATATTTTCGATAAATACATTGGTTTCATGAGTATTACTTAGCCGAAATCTATTAATTATCAATTTATAAATCAAAAGTAATGGTTTAAACAATAATTGAGACAGCTTATAAATTATTATCAATTTCATATTTATAACCACCATTAAGTTTAAGCAAATTGTAGTTCGTTAGTCTCATATGATCAAGGGAAATAGGGAGTAAATGTTATCCGTCGGTCTGACCATCCATTGGGATAACTTTACGTATAAACGAAAACAAATTCTTAATAATATTAAAATTTATCCAAAAAGGTATGGCGATGTTGCTTTTGAATATATATGTTGTAACAATGCATGTGATGAAAAATTAAAATATAAAAAATAACAAAACTAAAACACTTTGTTTTTACGCTCACACAGCATGTGCCGACGTTTTGTTTTAATTTTAAATAATCAAATAAACTAATGGACCTTCAACTCCCCCTCTCTATCCATCCATTACATTCATATTAAAGCGAATACAAATTATAATTACATATATATCGTAATAAATAAATTATACATTCTGCAATATATTGTTTAAGCAGTTATAATAATTATATACTTTTATTACTAATAAAAGTAGCTGAAATAATACGTGTGAATAATTAATATTTCATTACATTTCATATTAATAAAATTCTATTTGATTTAAATAAAAAAAAGTTTCAAATAATTCAAAACAGATGAAATAATTCAATTTAATTTATTTTTAATTGGACGCGATTTATAAAGTAATGAAAATGCTGTACTTTATCGTATGTCTGATTGATATTTCAGACTTTTACATGAATTCGGTAAATATTATTGTTTATATGAGTAGAGGAATGCATCCGTTACATGAAAAAAATGTTTCAAGTTATTTAAAAAGTAAAAAGTACCTGTTGTATACATGTATTTATACACAATTTAATATAGCACAAATTGGCATGTCATATGAAAGTATAAAAAAAAAGATAAAATATCTTGTTTTATCCTGCGATATCCTTTAATTTTACAAATTATAAATTAATATATCAAAAATAAAATTTTGAACAATAAATTAGAAAGCTTATAAATTTTTATCGATTACATATCCTTAGTCCTCATTGCGTCGAAGCGAATTCTAATTTGTCAATCTTATATAAGGGAAATTGGGATTTAATGTAATCGATCAGATAGTTTAATTATCGAATGGTTTTATGTAAAACGTAAACGCGCCATGTATACTTATAATTTTATTTCTTCTATTATTTTGAATATATAAGATAATCTTTTCAAACGAAGACATGTAATTTACTTTAGTCAATATTATTGTGCCTTTAAAGTTAGAATGTGATGTTGATCCTTCGTATTTACAAACGCAATATATTCAGCTATCTAACCTTATATATTGTTACGTATTTAAATTTGTCGCGATATCTATATGATCTCTTTAATTATTAAACCGCGAGACGTAACTTTGCCAGGTTCGATTTTGCCCTAGCCGAAACGGTAAAAGCGTTTCGACCTTGTGACAAGACGGCTCCGTTCGCCCTTCGCGGGTGAAGGGCAGAGCCGAGCTCTCGTCGAAGAAAAGATAGAATTCGCTGGGACAAGCGACAGCCGGTCTGTCAGAGATTCGGAACGTTGCTCACAGGTGTCATAAATAAAAAAAATACGTTATAAATAAATAAATGTCACCGGGAAGGTGTCGTTTAATAAAATCAGTCACATAAATAAATACAATTTCAACGACACGTTGAATAAATATGATTCTCATAATATTTAGAATTTCGTTTACTCGTTTTAATGACCGCAATAAGGGGTTATGTACATAAACAATAATAAGGTCGACCCGGATACACAAAATCTCGCGAACTATCCGAAATCCGAGTAATTATCTTAAATAATTACTTTATAAACTTTATATACGCGCAGATATTTCGGATAGATTACCGATTTCGATTTATTAATTTTGTTTTGTTGAACAAACACAAGTAAATAAATTATAATACATGACGGGAAATGAAAGATACGAGATGGCTCAATATACGACAACGGTATACTACGAAAGGTTAACGGAAAAAAGACAAACTCCTGGTGCAACAGGGGATACAGATCACGAGCTAGGTTAAGGTTGGTTACTACAAATGGTAAATTTTCAAAGGATGCAAATTTACACATTTGCCGCAGAATATCGAGCCATATGCATTTTTTTCGTTAAAATTACAGGACAAACAATCGAATAGAATTGCTTAACAATTAAGTTTGTGATATATTGACCCGTAACGCAGGAAGCAATCCAAATACAAGACGAGCAATCAAATAAAATTGCTTAACAATGATTTTTCGGATATCTTAGACCGCACTGCAAGGAACCATTCAAATCAAGAAACGAGCAATTGAATTAAATTGCTGAACAAATAATTAAGCGGACTACGGAGAGTAATCTCAATGATTCACTTCTCCACCGGTTTCAGAACAATTATTTATGATTTGGATACCGAAACCAAATCGAGCAATTATAAAATAATTGCTTAACGACTTGCAGATAAATAGATTTGGTCACGGAACCAAAACGGATGGTGAGGGGACGGATATCGAAATGATGCAATATTGCCTCTAAATTGCGCAGAAAACCTTTGCTCGACAGAAAGGGGAAGGATAAAAGGTTTATTAAAAACGCCCTTTATTAAAGGATTGAGTCGATACGGTAGCTTGTACGATTCGGAGATTATTACCGCCACGGTAGGGTGACGATGGAAATTTTTGGATAAGGTTTGTTGACACGATAGCGTGAACAGCGGGATTATCTTAGGAGAGAAGCTGGTCAGTAGAAAGTCGGAAAGGTTCTGCTCCTGAGTCGAGCGCTCCGAGGTGCCACATCACTCCGGTTACTCGGCACTGGAGATGCGTAGCCGCCGCTACGTGGTAAAACGAGAGCGCTTATTCGTCGTGACGCGGTGGTCTGCGGAGGGCCTTAACCGTTGATATCTCGAGAGGGGGCACGGAACCTTCTCGAAACTTCTAACTTTTATAAGCTTTGGTGATGAAATAAGTGTAACAACGTTAATTAAAAAGGTAGAATATTATTTATTCTGACCGATAAAGAACGAGAGAGTGTGCGATTTAAATGTGATATAAACGATTGTGTATCCCGTTATTATAAAGGTAATTGCGTACAAAAATAATTAGTCGTATCAAAAAAAAATCTAAGATCCATTTAGTTGGTTGCGAAAATGAAGAAATGAAGAAATGAAGAGGAGATAAATCGTTCGAGATGCTAAGTAGAAATCCGTAATTCGAATGAATGTCTGTCTTGATTTTGATTTTTCTCATCACCTCCGCCGGATGCATAATTGTCAAACCGCGGTTTCTTTCTCCAGGGTTCTTTGCACGTCCGGTCGCTTAATTAGCGCCCACTGAGCTACTTACGCCTATTGTCTTTCAATTGCATTTTTGGTGGAGGCGTGGAATTTTTCGAGAAATATGGATTCGTAGGTTCTCATTAGTATAGAGTCTTATATTACTCGCCTCCGAGTTCAGATAGTCCGTCATCACTTTCTCGGTGCTTTGTATCAATTATGCCGATGCATGTGTTTATTCACTTCTTTGTTTCCAGAGCCGTCACATATTCGATCTTTGGTGTATAATAATATTGCATACGTGACAATATAAATTCAATATGTCATTTTGTCTGTTGAAATAATTGAAAATATAAATTTAATTTCTCATGAGCATTCGATTGTTACGTATGTAACGAAGTACAATAAATTAAATAATTAAGAAAATTTTCTGCATGCCTAAAAAGGATTGCGCAAAGCAATTGCGGAAGACGGAGCTAATACGTGCATTAAAATATTGCTGATAATTAATAAAAATAGTATTGGCCAAGATATCGAGAAAAGTGTAGCCAGGTTAATCAACTAAAGGCGACAAAAATACTAATTAAGGCCGAAAATGGGAATGCCCCAGGTGGAAGGATAGGAGGAGTTAACAGTTTTTCTCTATAAATCGGGGGACATGAGCATCAACGAGGATTCTTCTTGATCATTGGTATTCGATTCGGTTCATTGTTATAATTATCTCGGTTGGGGACTCTCGTTGGTAATACACCACGACAGACTCATTCCGAGTAGATCCGCGATAGCGAAAGTATCATATTTAATACGGACACTTTACATTCTCTCTTCCGATTTATTATCAATAAATCGGTATTTTAACGCGAATTAACGAATTGTATTTATTTTATCCTAAAAACCTCATAAAGGCTGAAACGCTTTAACCACTTCGGCTACGGCAGAAAAAGAACTGGGCAATTCGTCACATAATAAAGTAAAACAAGAAGTAAATAAACTCACGCGACAAACAAATAAATAAATAAAGAAAATAAGTAGTTATAAGTAATCGGTTACGATAAATATAATAATTAAGTAATATATGCGAAATATAGATAGTAACACGATAAAATGTTTAACAAATTTTTTTATTATTAAATGTATATAAAAAAAAATTATGCATAATATTTTTTAACGACAAATACATATATGTATTGTAAATTAAGTAATTTTTTATAAATATTTATTATTTGTAATGATCTGGAAGTATTTATTTATTTTTAATCATTTATAAACTAACCTGAAAATAATAATTAAAGTTATTATTATCAAAAATAAATATTTTATATATTATATATGTATTAATATTATTTAAGATGATTGTTAAATAAGTTACTATATGTAAATTTAATATTTATCTTACGAATTTGATGTTATAGTGTTGATAAAACTAATAATTTTAGTTTTATGTTGACAAACTGTCAGCATGCGTTTGCCCTGTTTTATTTTAGTGTACTGTATTAGCGGAAGAATTGTCTGTATAGAAGGCGATAAGGTCAGTGAATTCGATCGAGACAGACAGATGTGCGAAAGTGTATTTAATATATATATATATATATATATATTAAATTGCATAAGTGAAGTTATGTAAATGATGTTTAAATTATTAGTGATGTGCCGCCACGAGATGGCCGATAAGTGTAATTTCTATACTTATTGGTTAAACACTATTTTTCTTTTTACCTGAATTAAGAATTTTGATTGGTTATTTTTATAATAACCAATTGAAATCAAAATTTAAATCATGAAAAGTACAAAGGAAGAAGTAATTACAAAAATAAAAAAAAAATAAAAATAAATACTTACAAAAGAAAAAGTACTTGTTGGTTGTTATACGACCAATATTACGTTTGCTGAATTAAAATAAAAATCAGTAGATTTAATTATTCGTAAATTTTAATTTAAAAATAAAGTAGTGATGTCAGATGGTGGAAAATTCTTTTTGAAGAAAAGGAAAAGTATCATCGACAATTAGTATACATTTTTTATTGAGTAGATACCGTTATATATTATAATATATTTTTGTTCTTTAATGGATATATATCTATAATATTAATATTATATTTTTTTGGTTTATCTAAAAGAGTGTAGTGAATATTTGAGCAGTTGAGAAAATTGGTGATATTTAGATTATTTTTGGTGAATTATATATTGTTGAAATTGATTTACAAATATATTTATAATATAATTTAATAAGGATATAATTTAACAAGGAATATTTAAAAGTAATATTTATAATAAATATTACGTTATAATATATAAATTAAACAATTATTGAAAATATATAATATATTAAAACTAATCAACATAATAAAATCAATTGAATTAAGGTAAGATTTGATATGTATAATTTTATCTACTTTTATATATATTTTATTTAAACTATTTATTTATTCACTTAATTTTATTAAAATAATGAGTGATGGAATTTACAAGAGTATTGAGATTCATGGCCGAAGTATCTTTTTTCGCTGGACCTTCTCGGTTATGTTGTTCTATATTTTTTTTATTTATTGAAGTAGTAAAGATTATTTATTTAATTTAATTTATTAAATTAAAATTTATTAATTTATATATATTAATTTATTATTGTAGAGAAAAGTGTTGTGAAAATTTAAATATTTCATCAATAATATAATTCGGGAGAGATTTATTTTAATTAATTTTAATGTAAATTTCACTATATTACATATTATAAAGTAATATAGTAGAATAATATGAAGAATATTTATATTTATATTATTGTTTTCCGTAAATTATTATTGTAAATAGATATTGTAAATACAAATTATTTATATAAATTTTTAAATATAAAATGTATATAATTTTCAATTGAAACCTTGATAAGTAATGATAAATGTAAGCAAACTCCAGAAATATTTAAATATTTGTAGATAGCGTGTATTGCATTTTTCCGTCTGAAAACAAGCGGGCGGTTTTTTATGCCGAGAAAGTAAGTTTTCTGTGAAAGCTGAAACAGAGTAAAGAACATAATGTGTTATACGTGACTTTACTTATATTAAAAATAAATTTAATTGGTAAATTACCAATTAGCCGACATCGAAATACTAAAATGTAAATTCAATAAAAAATTTGATCTTCATACACAAAAAAAATTAATAAATTTGTCTTGAAAATCAAATTTCTTACTATTTTTATTTGATTTGATTTTATTATATAAAATTTAATTTTGTTTTAAATATATTATCTATTCAATTTAATGATTGTATTATCAATTAATATTATAGTAAATTAATTTTAAATTTTAGTTAAAAACACATAAATAATTTTGTTTACGCATTTCAAACTCTCGCCGTCGAACATCGAGCTTCTATCTTGCTATTCGGCCACTAGATGGTGAATGACTATATTCAATCAATTTATATCTCCCGAAGAGCTAAATATAGCAAGATATTTCATATCAGAGAGGCATCTATTTGCCATATAAAAGTATTCTTTAAAAACTATATCATATCTCGACTATCGTCCATATAGTCAATATCATAGCCTTATTCATAAAATAGCGATTTGTCGTGACATGCACACAAATCCACGATTCAAAGCTGATTTTCATCTTTCCGTCCATTAAATCTTCCAAGTTAAATAGTGTGCACATGATATAACTATCGTTTTCGGTAATTTAGATAACTCACTAATTATCTAAATTAACAGCTGGTTTCTTAAATTTACCAATCCTTCAAGATCGAGCCGTAGCCCTTGCTAACGAAGCTTAAGAATAAGTATTCGCTATTACACCAACAACTTTATTATATTGCAACGAGACTCGCTCGTTGCTAAGCGGGTCGAGCCTATTCCCTTACCGTCCCCGCCCCTCGTTTCGCGATCTCGCGTAATAGTATGCCTCGTTTCGTGCCGGACCCCCCGCAATCTCTAAGGACCAATAGCAAAGGTGAAAATACCGCCGGCACCGATCTAGTTTCGCGGGACCGAAGTTATTTCGCACCCCGAGAGTGCTCTTTGAGACAGACTGACTCTGGCCTCTTTCCTGAAAGCATACCTTCCTTTCCGCGTTTCCTATTGTTCACGATTCCGTGGCAACGAACACCCCGATGTTGTCACGATTCCTTGCATCTTCAATCCTCGTAAAGAGACAAAGTGTGTGAATCGCTTGCGATTCTAACATATTTGCCAATCTTTTATCCTGAACTTATGTCAGAGCGTCTGCGATCTCGTGTAATTGCGTCCGTAACAATTGCAAGAGAACCGGCCCGGCCGAAGCTTAGTTAATCCGACGGTTACTCAATTATCGCGGCGTTCTTTAATTTGTTTATTATTCTGTTTTGTCGTATAAATGAAAAACATTTACGGACGTATGTAAAAAGAAAAAAATATAAATAAATTTTTTTTTTGGAATAAATGGAATAAAAAAATTTTCGTGCATCGCCGTGTAAAAATTTCGTTAATTATAAATATTGTATGTTTCTGGCGAGATAATTAGAATTTAAGATTTAGCGAAAAATTTTGTAAATTCTCGTAAATTTATAAGTTATTGATAAGTTGCGAAAAGATAGCGCGCGTGTTTATTAGCCGATGTTATTATTATATGTTTATGGGATGAGTAGCGGTCGAATGCGAGTAAACATCGAGCGAATTACCGATCGATAAAGTTTAGCATATTTCTCGGCAAGATTAGATTAAATTTAAATAATAATTATAAGTTGTGAACAATTTTGTAAAAAATTTTTTTCTTTCTATTTTTTTAGAGGCACTAAATAAAGGTTCGGATCCTACGCCGTGGTGATCTGTACATCAAAACAAATTCTAATTTTTTGTAATTTTTTTTTCTACCCCCGCCTGCCACCGATCCGAATTCCTGGCACACCGGTTGCCGCTTTATCCCGGCGAAATTCTCTCTCTTTCATTTCGACGAGAGTCCGACTTACCCTTCACCCGAGAGGGGCAAATGGGACCGTCTCGTCACAATATTAATGTAAAACAATAAATAAAATTAATTATAAAATTGTTTATAAAACATATTATTAAAATAAATGATTTTATTAAAAATTTTAATAATGTAGTCAAAGATAGTTACAGTTTTGCTTCAATTTTAGATAATAAAATTATAAAATACAAATAAAATTATTATTTTTTGTCTTCAGAATATATCATTCCAATAAATGATTAAAATATTAATTTTATTATGAATGTTAATGAAAGTAGAAAGTTTACTTAGAATCACTAATAAATTATTCGATGAAAGAAATGTGAACAAAGAAAATCAATGTCTGTAATTATTCATTAGAAATATGATTAAGATGAATTATTTTAATATCAATTATAGAAATACAGTTAACAAAAGCTTCAGTTCTACTTAAAATTATTTACAGTTGTACTCAATGAAATTTATAATACAATTCTCTGATTTTGGAATCAATTTATAAATATGGGATCAATCAGCGTTGATTTATTTATGATTTGTATTGTAAGGACCTTTATTAAACATATAGTCAGTACAATTATTCATAGATACCCCTATATAATATATATGAATTTAGTATAAGGATATTTGCAGTCCTCTGTTGTACTATTTCAATACTATAATACTAATATATATTACCATTACTATTTAATTACACAAAGAAAAATCTGCTAAAAATATACAAAAAAATAACAAAAAAATTATCACGGTATGATTTTACAAGAAAATTCGATTTTAAACACAAGGAAAAATAATATAGCGAAGTATATAGAAATTACCCCCAAGCAAATTTTGCACTTATAAATGATAAAATGTATGAAACAAGAGAAATTATTATTACTCAGCGAAAATTAGCAAAATAAGTAAAATTTTACTTTAATATAATTAAAAATACAGCGTAAAACAGAATGTCGTTCACTAAACACTAAAAATGAAAAAATCCTCATACAATTTTGGCGGTATTATTATTAGGATTAAGATTAAACAAACTAAATAAACTACTCGTGATATACCATTTGAAAGAAGATCAAGGTGAAGAGAATATGTAAGAAATCGCCATAAACCTTTTTTAACAAAATATAATATAATAACACCTATAAAAAGTTATCAAGAATTTCAAGTTACACATTCAGAATAGTATTCAATTAAAAATAATAGAGTTGTACAACAATAATGAAGATCAATAACAATAATGAAGATCAATAACACGACTAGGCTTAAGAGCCGTCAGAAAGAGTCCAAGCTTACTAGTGAACTATTGTAAACCAGGAACAAGAAATAGCTGATGAAACTGATAAAACTTACACTTTTAAACAATATATGAATAAAAAAAAGAAAAAGAAGAAATAGAAAAAGATTTTAATAAACATGACATAACTACTTATTCATAAATATAAACGTATAATCTTTTATATTACGTTACATTAAGATCGTCGTTATTATACTCTGTCATTGTATTTTATTTATTCTCATATATTTTTATATAATATATTATAACTTCATGAAACTCTACATATTATTATTTACATTTATGTATAAATAAAATTCTAAAATTAACTTATAAAATCTACCAAGAAATCTTATAATACACTAATTAGAATACATAGTTGTAAATAATAAAGAGCCTTACCGACAAACGAAAAAAAGAAAAATTTTATGTACCAACTGACATTGCATATAACAAATTATATTATATACAATAATTGTAATTGGTTTGATAAAATCTAATTAAAACGATAAAAGGAAAGAAAATCTATACTAAAAGTAAGGAAATGGATAAAAAATTTCATTAGCATTAATTTTCTTCCCTGTAAAGTCCTCACTAAATTTACTAATATTCCTTCATTGTATTTCACCAACATTGCAAAATTGAAATTTTGAATCAAAAATAATGGGAATTATGAATAGAAAGTCATTTACATCATCAAAATGTAAACATCGCATTTCACCAATATGCTCAGTAAGAACAACGACAAAAGCTATTTTTAAATACGAACTACTACAACTAACTACGCGAAGCCCATTTCTTTATCCTAATAAAATACTAAGTAAGGGATTCCAACGTCTTCACAAAAGCTCAATGATCATAAAAAAACATTTGGTACGCCTCAATATATCATAGGTATATAAATTAATATTTAGTAAGTTATTTATATAAAATTATCATTTATTTATTTAG